>WNGS01162647.1:771471-788479 GCA_020271785.1 Procambarus virginalis | reverse complement strand
ACCACCCAGTACCACTGCCACCCACACTACCCCGTACCACTGCCACCCACACCACCCTGTACCACTGCCACCCACACCACCCAGTACCACTGCCACCCACACCACCTGGTACCACTGCCACCCACACCACCCAGTACCACTGCCACCCACACCACCCTTTACCACCAGTAGAGCAACAAAGGAGGAGGCTCAGTGAGGTCACAGGATGCGGTCAAAACTTAACTTCCTACCAATGCCATATTTTGTTTTATTTTATTATGTTTATGTTTCACATGTACATATGTTCCAACTTATATTACAAGACAGCAAGAAACAACGTCATTACACAGTTTAAAAATTATTATCTTGCTTTAATTGCATATGTCGTGATTTCCTTTCAAATAAATAGGCACATAAAAATGACAACTGAACAACATGGACAAATTTAGGGGCAAGTCAAACTGTCCATCTCAGTGGGCTTACAACTTCACTCCTGGCAGGATAGTTACACACCCTCCTCAGTTTGGTAAGATAATTAAACTACCCCACAAACACTACAACCACCACCACACACACTTAGGTTAGAAAGAATTTTTTAAGTGTCAGAGTAGTTAATAATGGAATGCACTAGGAAGTAATGTGGTGGAGGCTGACTCCATACACAGTTTCAAATGTAGATATGATAGAGCCCAGTAGGCTCGGGAACTTGTATACCAGTTGATTGACCACACACCACCACCACACACTACCACCACAACCACATACTACCACCACAACCACACTACCTCCACCACCACACACTACCACCGCCAACACACATTACCACCACCACCAACACACTACCACCACAACCACACTACCACCACCACCACACACTACCACCACAAACACACTACCTCCACCAGCAATACACATTTCCACCAACACACACTACCACCACCACACACTACAACCATCACCACCAAACATTCCCACCTCCACCACACACTCCTACCCCCCCCCTTCACTTGACCCCCCGCCCCTCACCCCAGTATCCTGTGACGCTGTTATCCACCTCAAAAATCCTCACAACAATGGAACAGCTTCCCCCACCAGCAGAACACTCACCAAGGAGGCGATTTGAGAAGGGGCATAAGAAAGTGAGCATCAAGGCAATGTACACTAACATAGATGGAATTACAAATAAAGCAAATGAGCTTGGAGAATGGGTACGAGAGGAAAATCCAGACATAATAGCACTCACAGAAACAAAGCTAACGAAAACCATAACAAATGCAGTGTTCCCACAGGAATATTATGTTACGAGGAAAGAGAGAGAAGGAAGAGGCAGAGGTGGTGTAACTCTGCTGGTAAGAAAGTGCTCGGACTTTGAGATGGTTATTCAGAGCTGTGAGGGTTTCAATGACTACATAGCAGGTACAATAACAACTGGAGGACAAAAAATTATAGTCGTAGTCATATATAATCCTCCACCAAATGACAGAAGACCCAGACAAGAATATGATAGAAACATCATGGCCACCATTAACATAATAGAGAGAGCAGCTTCTGTTGCTAGCAGGAATGGATCTGGACTACTAATCATGAGAAACTTCAACCTCGGGAAAATAGACTGGGAAAACAGAGATCCGCATGGAGGACCAGAAACATGGAGAGCTAAGCTGCTGGACGTGGCAACAAGACACTTTCTAAGCCACCACATCAAAGCACCAAAAAGAATGAGAGGAGAAGGTGAAACAGCCATGCTCGATCTGATATTTACCCAAAATGAGTGGGATATAAGGGAAGTTAAGATGGAAACACCCTTGGGAATGAGTGACCACAGTGTATTAAACTTTGAGTACCTGGTAGAGCTAGGAATTATCTCCCCAAAATAGAACAAGGAAACAAAAGGCTGGCATACCGAAACGGGAACTATGAGGAGATGAGATGTTTCCTAAGGGAAATACCATGGGCACAGACCTCAGAGCTAGGTCTGTACAAGATATGATGGACTATGTCACCCAAAAGTGTCAGGAGGCAGTAAACAGGTTCATCCCGTCCCAAAGGGAAAAATCTGGGAAGCAAAAGAAGAATCCATGGTATAATAGGGCATGTATGGAAGCAAAGGGACTGAACAAAAGGGTGTGGAGGAACTTCCGGAATAACAGAACACCAGAAAGTAGAGAGAGATACCAGAGAACCAGGAATGAGTATGTTTGGGTGAGAAGAGAAGCAGAGAAAAATTATGAAAATGATATAGCAAACAAAGCCAAGACCGAACCAAAGCTACTCCATAGTCACATCAGGAGGAAAACAACAGTGAAATAACAGGTAATGAAACTTAGAATAGGCAAGGACAGGTATACAGAGAATGACAAAGAAGTGTGTGAAGAACTCAACAAGAGGTTCCAGAAGGTCTTCACAATAGAACAAGGTGAGGTCACTGTGCTAGGAGAAAGGGAAGTAAACCAGGCGGCCTTGGAAGGGTTCGAAATTACGAGTGATGAGGATAAGAAACACCTACTGGATCTGGATGTTAGAAAGGCTGTTCGTCCAGACAGGATCTCGCCATGGGTACTGAAAGAGTGTGCAGAGACACTTTACTTGCCATTCTCCATAGTGTATAGTAGGTCACTGGAGACAAGAGACCTACCAGAAATATGGAAGACGGCGAATGTGGTCCCAATATACGAAAAGGGCGACAGGCAAGATGCACTGAACTACAGGCCAGTGTCCTTGACTTGTATACCATGCAAGGTGATGGAGAAGAGCGCGAGAAAAAACCTGGTAACACATCTGGAGAGAAGGGACTTCGTGACAAATCGCCAACATGGGTTCGGGGAGGGCAAATCTTGCCTGACAGACTTAATAGAATTAAGCGTACGACCAGGTGACAAAGATTAAGCAAGAATAAGAAGGCTGGGCGGACTGCATTTCTTGGATTGTCGGAAAGCCTTTGACACAGTACTGCATAAGAGGCTGGTACATAAGCTGGAGAGACAGGCAGGTGTAGCTGGTAAGGTGCTCCAGTGGATAAGGGAGTACCTAAGCAATAGGAAGCAGAGAGTTACGTTAAGGGATGAGACCTCTGATTGGCGTGAAGTCACCAGTGGAGTCTCACAGGGCTCTGTACTTGTTTGTTCTCTAAGTAACTCAACGTGGGGCTCTTGCAAGGGCAACGTGCACTTGTTGGTCTCCATGAGAACCCTGTCATTATAATTAGCCTTACTGCTGTAATAATGTACGCATTCAGTAGCCATATTGCTGTATTAATGTCTGCCTTACTAAGCCATGCTGCAGCATTAATGTCTGCATTACTTAGCAATAATAGTGAATGAATGTCTTCATTACTTAGCCATGCCTCAATGTCAGTGTCTACATTAAGGTGCCAAACTTTTGTATTAGCATCTGCTTTACTTAGCAATAACGTATGTATCTGTGCAGACAGTAATACATAATTGCAATTTTGCTGCATCTAAGCATTAGTAGGCATCCATCAGTCTCAGGGTGGCTACGGAGTTGCGCTCTTGTTGTCGGTCTGGAGTGGCCTCTCCATGACGCCATGCCTGGGTAGGTAGATACGGGAGAGAAGCTGCGACCCATGCAGCAGGTCCCCCCTCTCTCCACGGCGCCAAAAGTCTCCAATGGACGGGCAAACGCCAGTACGATTGGTTCCAGCTTTGATATGTCATTTAAGCATTACTGCATTATTAATGTAGTATTTTCTGCATTAAGAACATACTTCTGTATTAACACCTGTCATAAACAACAATTTTGCCATCCCAAAATACGTTAAGCAGTCAAGTTGCTTTACCGAAGTGATTGCATAATTGTTGGTAAAGAATGAGACGTTACCTTGAATGTGGTGCGGGCGGGTGTAGTGTGTGGTAGACGTCACGTTGAGCAGAGCTGCGAGTGTGTGCCGCCTATGGTGGTCACTGGATGAATAGACAGCATCACCTCCTCCTGCATCTTATAATAGTGAGAGTGAACACTGGTTGGCAACACATCCTGCTGCGTCGTGAACTCAAATAAAAGTATTCACCTATTGTGCTTGCGGGGTTGAGATTTCGGCTCTTTGTCCCGTCTTTCAACATTCAGTCAAATGGTGTACAGGTTCCTGAGCCTATTGAACTCTATCTTATCTACACTTGATACTGAGTAGGGTGTCAGCCTCCACCACATCACGTCCTAATGCATTCCATTTATTAACTACTCTGACACTAACAAAATTCTTTCTGATATCTCTATGGCTCACTTGGGCACTCAATTTCCACCTGTGTTCCCTAGTGCGTGTGTACCTTGTGTTACACTGTATTTGTCTACCCTTTTAATATGAGGTGATCATGTCCTCCCTAACTCTTCTGTCTTCCAGTGATCTGAGGTTTAGTTCCTGTAATTCTTCTCATAGCTCATACCCCCGCAGTTCGGTCACTAGTCTGGTGGCAAACCTCTGAACCTTTTTCAAATTTAATCTTATGCTTGACGAATATGGATTCCATGTTGAAGTTGCTTACTCCAGAATTGGTCTGACATACGTAGTATACAAGGTTCTAAATGAATCCTTACACAAGATTCTAATGGCGGTCCTTAAGTTGGCCAACCTGGCAAATGCCGTTGATGTTATCCACTTGATAAGAG
This sequence comes from Procambarus virginalis, assembly GCA_020271785.1. NCBI lineage: Eukaryota > Metazoa > Arthropoda > Malacostraca > Decapoda > Cambaridae > Procambarus > Procambarus virginalis. The sequence goes on along the minus strand of WNGS01162647.1, from coordinate 783,877 downwards.
CTTCGGTGGACAGGTCTGACTTGATATCAACCCCCAGGTCTTTCTCGCTCTCTTATTCTAGAAGAATTTCATCTCCTAAATGGAACCTTGTATCTTGCCTCTTGCTCTCTACACCTATCTTCGTTATATTTGATATTCGAGGAGTGTAACTTAACCAAACTAGAAATGCTTATAAATCAAGGGACCCAGAATGTGGAATGACCTTCCCAATTACTTCAAAGGCTCTACCTCTCTCAACCAGTTTAGGAGAAAACTAAGTACTACCTAATAAACTCCCTGTAACATACCTTACCTCCTAAATGTCAACCCATGTCGTACTATTTTCAAACAATACTCTTTAATGACCAACTACTGATTTCCGCCATGTTTTTTTCCCTTTTTTCCCATTTTCAACTTAATTTATGCTTTGATCTAAATTTGTATTAAGTTTTATCCACAGTATTTTTCATACAACTTGTCCGAAACGCAGTACGTATTTGTGTACTGTAATACATACTATGTATAGCATAGTATGTATTAGCATAGTATGTAGCATAGTATGTATAGCATAGTATGTATTAGATTTCTATCTAGAAATCCAACAATAAGTTCTGTAACTCATCTTGTATGTATGTAATTTTACCTGAATGAACATTTGATTTGATTTGATGCTGTAACTCTTGTTTAAATTATGCTTTATATTTTTAATTACTTGAAGTAACTTTTCAATGTTGCTTTAAAAAAATGATAAGTAGAATGTAATCCATTGATTTTTATATAAAAGTGTCTAAATGTGTTTATAGAAACATTTTTTTATTTATAAAACAGTCTTTAACTAGGCTATGTATATTAGAATGGAATGATCACCCAAACTATTTTCGATTGCATTTTATCCAAAGAATTTTGATATTCTGAATAGAGCCTTTTAATGGCTCAAGAGATGAGTCAGCAGTAACAGCAAATGGATACCAAACGCTATGCAACTGAAACAAGTTATCAACATTGTAATTTTGCAAGCATGTTACTGCTAAAATATATCACCCCAAAGAGGTTATAAAAGTCAATTTGAGTTCTGGCATGCTTGGAAAAAAGTTACATTGCTGAATAACCCAACAGTTCCAGCATAAGGTTTATGTCCTAACTCCAACAAATGAGGATAATGATACCTGCTATATTTCAAATTAACAATTTCGTTTTGTGTGAAATACAATTTAACTATAAAATTAAAGTAATTAAATTACTAAGTACATGGGGATTGGTTAGTAAAGTGAAGATCTTGTATCCAGTGGGGCAGTGCTGCTGGAGCTCACAGGAGTTCAGCTCTGGCACCTTTGCAAGTGGATGATGGAATGGGGAAAAGGGAGAGAGGATGAGGGGAAAGGTAGATAATAACTTGTGGGTGATGGTTAATTGTGGCAGGAAAATGTTAGTATTACATTACTAATAAGTTACTAATGTTATATTTCTTCGTTTTATTAAAGGTTCAATAATATTTAATTTTTTATATATTTAAAAAGTAAACACGATGAATAGTAGTGGTAGGAAGGTGGAAACAATACCCGGCGCACGTGAACGCTTCCTGTCCATTTATGCCAGACAAACTGTATGAGACAAAGTTGCCAACCTACCGCTTTGTATACTAATATTCAGCGATAATGTTCATTGCTCAAGAAGTAGTTCATTAGACAGGTATTCTTTATTCATACAATACTATATTTTAGTAGTATATATTTAGTATATATTTAGTATATACTTGGCAGGTAAAACGACAAAACTGCTACACACAACTTCACATAATATATGAGTTTTTTGGGGTGGTCTTATTGTCGTGTGAAATAATGCGTTGGCAACTCTGCTTCTATGTGTCAGTGGCATTAATAAAGTGGTGGCTGGTCGTCCCTTGATTTCTCTCCTAATACAGAAGCATTTTTTCTCACCCCAAAAAATCATATTTTGTACACAAACAATGTTGGCTTCCTACTTTCGTAAACTAAATAAGGAGTGTATGAAGAATAACGTACAGGAGACTGATAATGATAACAGTGCAAGTGGCAGAAGTTGTGTTTCGACTGTCAAGGTGGGGCCCTTGATTGTTTCAAACGTGGGTTGGACACGTGCATGAGTGGAATTGAGTGGTTATAAATAGGAGCTGCCTCGTATAGGCCACTAGGCTTTCTGCAGGTACCTTTATTCTTATGTTCTTATGTTCTTATATTACATATTCTTGGGATAAGCTTTAACAACCATTTGTTGGCCCATTCCTTCAGTTTGTCCAGGTTTTCTTTAAGCCTCATGTTGTTTTCCTCTGTCTTAATCCTTCTCATAATTTTGGCATCGTCAGCAAACATTGAGAGGAATGAGTCTATACCCTCTGAAAGATCATATATCTATATCAGAAACAGGATTGGTGCAAGTACAGAACCCTATGGGACTCCGCTGGTGACTTCACGTCAATCTGAGGTCTCACCCCTCACAGTAACTCTCTGCTTCCTATTGCTTAGGAAGCAATTCCTATTCTCTTATCCTCTCGAGCACCCTACCAGTTACTCTTGCCTGTTTCTCCAATTTATGCACCAGCCTCTTATGGGGTACTGTGTCAAAGGCTTTCCTACAGTCCAAGAAAATGCAGTCTGCCCAATCTTCTCCTTCTTGCCTAATCTTTGTCACCTGATCATAGAGTTCTATTAAACCTGTGTGTCAAGATTTACCCTTCCTGAACCCATGTTGGTGGTGTGTCACGAAGTCCCTCCTTTCCAGATGTGCTACTAAGTTTTTTCTCACGATCTTCTCCGTCCCCTTGCATGGTATACAAGTTAAGGACACTAGCATGTAGTTCATTGCCTCTTGTCTGTCACACTTTTTGTATATTGGGACTATATTAGCCGGCTTCCATATTTCTGGAAAGTTTCCTGTCTCCAGTGACCTACTTCTGCAGACTCTTTCAGTGCCTATGGTGAGATTCCATCCAGACCAACAGCCTTTCTCGTGTCCAGATCCAATAGATGCCTCTAAATCGCATCTTTGGTAATTTAGAACCCTTCCAAGGCTGCCTGGTTTAATGCCACCTCTCCTAGCTCCGGGACTTCACCTCGTTCTATTGATATCGCCTGAAATTTCTTGTTGAGTTCTTCACACATCTTTTTTATTCTCTGTGTACCTGTCCTCACTTGTCCAAAGTTTCATCATATGTTCTTTCACTTTTGTTTTCCGCCTGATGTGGCTGTGAAGCAGTTTTGGTTCGGTTTTGGCTTTATTTGCTATATCATTTTCATGCTGCCTCTCAGATTCTCTCCTCACACTGGCATACTCATTCCAGGCTCTCTGGTATCTCTCTCTGCTTTCTATTGTTCTGTTATTTCAGAAGCTCCTCGACGCCCTTTTGTTCCGTACTTTTGCTTCCATACTTACCCTATTAAACCATGAATTCTTCTTTTGATTCTAATTGTTTTCTTTTTGGGACGAGATAAACCTGTTTACTGTCTCCTGACACTTTTGAGTGACATTGTCAATCATGTCTTGTAATGTCTTATTTCTGAGTTCTGTGTCCAATTGTATTTCTCTAAAGAATTTTAGTATCTCATAATTTCCCTTTCGGTAAGCCAGCCCTTTGGGAGATTATTATGACTGCTACAGCACGAGGGCACGATGACTGCTACACCACGAGGGCACGATGACTGCTACAGCACGAGGGCACGATGACTGCTACAGCACGAGGGTACGATGACTGCTACAGCATGAGGGCACGATGACTGCTACAGCACGAGGGCACGATGACTGCTACAACATGAGGGTACGATGACTGTTACAGCACGAGGGCACGATGACTGCTACAGCACGAGGGCACGATGACTGCTACAGCACGAGGGCACGATGACTGCTACAGCACGAGGGTACGATGACTGCTACAGCATGAGGGTACGATGACTGTTACAGCACGAGGGCACGATGACTGCTACAGCACGAGGGCACGATGACTGTTACAGCACGAGGGCACGATGACTGCTACAGCACGAGGGCACGATGACTGCTACAGCACGAGAGCACGATGACTGCTACAGCACGAGAGCACGATGACTGCTACAGCATGAGGGCACGATGACTGCTACAGCACGAGGGCACGATGACTGCTACAGCATGAGGGCACGATGACTGTTACAGCACGAGGGCACGATGACTGCTACAGCACGAGGGCACGATGACTGCTACACCACGAGGGCACGATGACTGCTACAGCACGAGAGCACGATGACTGCTACAGCACGAGGCCACGATGACTGCTACAGCACGAGGGCACGATGACTGCTACACCACGAGGGTACGATGACTGCTACAGCATGAGGGCACGATGACTGCTACAGCACGATTTTCAAACAGAAAATGGGGTGCACTCTACAACTGACCTCAAGATGAGTGAGGGGTGCACAATCCTACCGCTTACATGGTGAGTATTGTGTGGTGTACAATACTACTGCTAAGAAGATGATTAGGGATGAACAATACTATCTATCAAAAGATGTGTACCGAGTGCACCAAAATAACGCTCATAAGATGAGTATGGGGTGCACAATACTACTGCTTACAAGATGAAACTTTAGTGCACAACACTACTGCTCAAGATGAGCATGTGGTGTACAATACTACAGCACACAACAAGAGTTTGGGGAGCACATTACTACTGCTCACAAGATGAGAAGGGTGTGCTAACTCTGGCAGTTCACAAGATGAGTATGGTGTTAAAATTACTACTGTTCACAGGGTGAGTGTGGGGTTAAAATTACTACTGCTCACAGGATGAGTGTGGGGGTACACAATACTACCGCTTACATGGCGAGTATGTAGTGAACAATCCTACGGCTCACAAAATGATTACGGTGGGGTGTGGTGTGTGTGTGGGGAAATCTAGCTCAAATTAATAATAATAAATTCTGATAAATTCGAAGGACCACTCTTTAAGAAGAGAAATAAATTAGAGAACCAGAGCGTTTGCATCTCTTGGATTAAGCATACATGATATATATTAAAGTAATAAATAAACTGTAGATTAATGTAAATTATTGAGTAGACTCCACCACAAACTTTGGCGGTTATTCTATAATGAATAATATACATATATATATATATATATATATATATATATATATATATATATATATATATATACATACATACATATATATAAAAAATATTAAATCATATATTATTCAATGATAATATTAGTATAAGAATCTAACTACAAGAACGAAATAACATCTTAGCTGTTTGTAGGAATAGAAGCATGCGTCTCGTAAACTCGTCACCGTAAACTTGTCCCGTAAACTTGCCTCAGCCAGCTACACTGGGAACACGTGATCGAGGTGGTGGCTTGTCATCCTTCTTGCCAGTAATACCCAAGCTGAAAGGCGAGCAGCATGTAAATACTATCTAGAGAGTTAAGGTACCACACGTATGTCCGAAAGTGTGGTCATGCAAAGATAATGAGACTTACATGGTTAATTTAGTAGTCACACGTCCTGACGACAGGGCATCCTATCTAATATATAATGAGGCCCCAAATATATTCATTGGAAAATTATTGCCTTGTCGGACGTGGTGACCGTAATGGTGAAGCTGTCACGCCTTCCTGACGTCCGTTGAGGCACGCATGATGTAAATACGAGGCGGTGAAATGACGAGCTCCAGGACACTGCTTCTAAATATGGCGTCAGGCTCTGGCCAAGTCTCCTTCTCCACTCACTCGCGCATGCGCGGCACCACGGAGTGTTGGAACGGAGTAAATAATTCCTATTATTTATCCAACTTCCCGAGATAATGGAGACAAGGTTTATTATAAATTATATAATATCATATCAGTTCTCGTTATGTAATAATTAATATGAAACGGAGTTCAAATAGATGAGAATATTTAGGGGGAAATTCAATCCTACATGAATTCCCTGTGATAAAAGTTCGTAAATGTATAAAGTATTTTCAGTAAATAATACTATAGTCACATATTGCTTAATCGACTATAAATCTATTATCAACTAATAATTCTTTTTAAAGAATGCTGAAATAACGTGAATTTAATATGATTCATGTAAATGTAAATATTTTCCCCCTAGCTGGGTGGACTGACGCATCACTCCGCCATAAATTCTAGGGAAAATAAAGCATTACCACGCCTTAATGAAATGAATTTAATATCACTAAACTACTGGTTAGTAGCGTTAGTTAATTATGACACCAAGTACAATAAACTCATCCTATTGTAATAGGGATTAGTAATTAAGTGTTGGAAATTTCCAACAGGGTGCACAATAAGAGTGCTAACAAGATGATTATCGGTTGGACAATACTACTGCTCACAAGATGAGTATGGGTGCTCAATACTACCTCTCAGATGATGAATATGAGGATCACAATGGAGTGCAAAATTCGTCTGCTCACAAGTGAGTATGGGGTGCACAATACTACTTCTCACAAGGTGAGTATATGGTACACAATGCTTCTGCTGACACGATGAGTTTGGAATGACCAATACTATTGCTCATAAAATGAGTATGGGGTGCACAATACTACTGCTCAGAAAATGAATATGGGGTGTACAATGCTACTGCTCAGAAGATGAGTATGGGCTGCACAATGCTACTTCTCATAAGATGAATATGGTGTGCACAATACTACTGCCCGCAAAATAAGCATTAGTTGAACAACACTACTGCTCACACCACAGGTATGGGGTGCACAGTAACACCGCTCACATGATGAGTATAAAATGCACTGTATTTCTGCTTACAAGATGAGTAAGAGAAGCACAATACTATCGCTCACAAGCTTAGTATGGGGTGCAAAATGCTACTGCTCACAAGATGGGTATGGGTTGCACAATACGTCTACTCACAAGTTGAGCATGGGGTGCACAATGCTACTTCTCACAAGATGAGAATGGGGTGCACTTTACTTTTCGACATTTTGCAATTTATAATGAAATGATTTTCCATTTCTTGCAACGTAAGTTCAGATTTGTCTTTAAATGGCTCAACTTGTTCACAGTATAACTTGTAATGCTGTAGTGTGTATGTCTGTCTTTACTCGCACACTTTTCACTGTACTTCATATTGAACCCTATGCAAGCAGAACTGCCAGAGATACCTGTAGCCATGTCGCATTCGAACTTTGACAACGTCTGTCAGTCTGCTGATTTTATTATTTGACCCCACACACATGTTTTGTTTGACACATCTCATTGTGATAAACTATGGATCTGGTAGTCCTTGTTTGCTCTATTCTACTTTCCACTAATTCATCTAAACGTCCTCCTCTAATGACAATGTTTTAGAGTTCTTTTTGATAGCCCAATATTATGTTCAACATTGTCTTTATGTACTGCGAGCATAGCAAGGACGTCAACACTATTATGTCCTGCTGCACAATGTCAGAGAGGGATCCACAGCAATTTGGTTTTGACCCTCTTTATCAGTATGCATATATATCTATACCTGCTTTCACCGAAAAATACAGTTCCAATTTACAATTTGATTGTAAGGTAGTTAATGCTTGTAATGAGGAGAATTCAAAGATATTAAAAGGAGCAGTGCTACTGTCCCTGGTGATACCCTCCTCACCAGCGCAGTGCTGCTGCCCCATGTGATATCTGCCCCTGGGTAGACTTCAATCTACCCAGTTTAAAATGGAGAATAGTAAACAATAACATTATAGCAGGATGTCAACCTGGAAATAACCAACCACAGGTCAGAGAACTACTGAGATTCTGTGACAAATTCTCGCTCAGTCAGCAGAATACAGAACCAACTAGGAACGAAAACACGCTGGACCCGATATTCACGAACAATGAGGAGCTAATCAGAGACATTACTGTCTCAGACACTACGTACTCGGACCACAAGCTCATTGAAGTGCAAACTAACATTAATAACGGTAGTAGGCCCAAGAGAATCAACAAGCGAGAAGGGTTATTCAATAAATTCAATTTTAATAATAAAAGGATAGGCTGGGAGAAAATAAACAGGGAACTTACAAACATTCAATGGGAAGATGTCCTAAGAAATAAAAATCCTACACAAGGAATAGAAAAACTGACTTCTGAAGCATATGAAGTCTGTCTGAAACATGTTCCTTTGGGGAAAGCCAGAAAGAGGTCCAATGTAGAAAGAGAACGCAGACGACATTACAAAGGAGGAAGAAATTAACGGAAACGCTTAAGCAGACACGACTCTCCATACAGAGAAGAAATAATTAAACAGGGAGATTGAAGAAATCGAACAGAGACTGAGGCATTCCTATCAGACTGAAGAAAGGCAACTAGAACAGAAAGCAATTCAAGAAATAAAGAAAAACCCAAAATATTTCTTCACATATGCTAAATCAAAAGCGAAAACCACTGCCAGTATTGGACCTATTCGTATTAGCGAAGGTTCATACACTGAGGATGACAAAGAAATTAGTGAAATCCTAAAAAAGCAGTATGAAGACATGTTTAGCACTCCGATACTCAGCATGAAAGTGGAAGATTTGGACACTTTCTTTATGAATGATACTCAAACACCTGTAAATATAACTGATATCAGCACGAGCGTGGCAGATTTTGAAAGAGAAATTGACAATATGCCCATGCACTCAGCCCCGGGTCCAGACTCATGGAATTCAATATTATAAAGAAATGCAAAGTGCCAGTAGCACAGGCACTCAGTATAGTGTGGAGGAAGAGCTTGGACACGGGGGAGATACCAGATGCGCTTAAAGCAGCAGACATTGCCCCTCTACACAAGGGTGGTAGCAAAGCATTGGCAAAGAATTATAGACCAGTTGCACTAACGTCCCACATAATAAAAGTATTTGAGAGAGTGATCAGGAGTCAGGTCACTAGATTCATGGAAACCAATGACCTCCACAATTCAGGCCAACATGGATTTAGAGCAGGAAGATCATGCCTCTCACAGCTACTTGACCACTATGACAAATCACGGAGGCATTAGAGGAAAAACATAATGCAGATGTCATATACACAGATTTTGCAAAGGCATTCGACAAATGTGACCATGGAGTGATTGCACACAAAATGAGGTCAATGGGTATAACTGGTAAAGTAGGACGCTGGATACTCAATTTCCTGTCGAACAGAACACAAAGAGTAACAGTCAATCAAGTAAAATCGAGTCCGAGCGCAGTTAAAAGCTCTGTACCTCAAGGTACAGTCCTTGCACCACTGCTGTTCCTTATTCTCATATCCAACATAGACAAAAACACAAGACACAGCTTCGTGTCATCGTTGCAGATCATACAAAAAATCAGCATGAAAATACCTCTGCTGAGACATGATAAACTACAAACAGATATTAAACAAAGTTTCGATTGGGCAGCTGAAAATAACATGATGTTTAACGGTGATAAATTCCAGGTACTCAGATACGGCAAAAATGAGGATCTTAAACATAATACAGGGTACAAAACACAATCGAATCTGTCAATAGTAGGAAAACAGCATGTCAAAGATTTGGGAATAATGATGTCCGACGACCTAACGTTTAGGGAGCATAACCAAGCAAGTATTGCGTCAGCCAGAAAATGATAGGATGGATTACGAGAACCTTCAAGTCCAGGGGCCGGATTCAGGAAGGTACTTACGAAGGTTTTTCTCTTAGCTAAGAGTGTTTTCCTTCTGAGCGCCTTCGTGGCGGCTACGTCGGTATTCAAGTAGCTACACTAAGTGGGAAAAAACCTTCGTAAGTTCATTCCAGGATTTAAGTGCGGTTTCGACCACTCGTAGCTTTACGTAAATGGATATGACTAAATTTTTCTCTACTACATAACACTGGGATAGATTTATGATATTGGAACATGACCAAAATATTATAGCTGGTGAATCTAGTGAAGAGGAGTCCTTCGTGTTAGTTATATATGCATTCTCTACTTGAAACTTGAAGTAAATATGTGTTTTATGATAGTAGAATTAGTTTTATAATAGCAAGATATTATACCCGTAGTTATTAAGTAAATAAACACTGGTGAACATGAAAAATGAGAGAAGGTGATGAGCCCGGCCTGATGTGATCATTTACTATCACCAAATGCCCCTGTTCACTAGTAATCAGTAAGGATGTACCTTAGCTATACATACACAGTTTAAATTTACTTTGTTTGGTTTTATTTTGAAATTAAATGTGGGTGAGACATAAAAGAAAAACATCCTGCACAAGTGATGTTAGGTTAGGGTAAAAACTACAAAACTTTTGTCTTTGAATATTAGGCCAATAATTAAGGCCTGTTAAAAAAAAGATAGAGGGATGGGGACTGAATAGGGTCAAGGGCTGATGGAAGAAAGGTGGGAGGATAAATAGACAATCATGGGCACCACACTGTACACCCCCAAATATGTATGTACAGTATGTGGTGTGTGTGTATAATATATATATATATATATATATATATATATATATATATATATATATAGAATATATATATATATCTATATATGTATTTTAGGTATATATATATATATAGGTATGTTATGTATATATATGTATTTAATACATATATATATATATGGATAGATATATCATATATATATATGATAATGTATTATATATATTATATATATGTATTGTTTAATATATATTTATATGTATACTTTATATATATATGTATGGAGGCTATATCTATAAATATAGAGCATATTTTAGGCCTCACCCTGAACCCTTCTAAATGTGAAATAATATGTTCCAACCAGGGCATCGTAGAGAGAATAGAGGGTCTTCTGCCAAACATCCATAAAACTAAACCTGAAGACAGCACACTCCTAGGAGCTCCCTGGGGGGGTTGAAAGCCATCGATGAGGTCCTGATAAGAAAATCGCCGACCTTAAGAGGATGGATGGGAGGATTGAGGATATTGATGCTCATGATGCACTCTACCTCATCACCAGATGTCTGTCCCTCCCAGGTTAACCTACTTTCTGAGGTGTTCACCATCTTACAGTAGCAAAAAACTAAGTGAGTATGACGGTTACTGAAATCAATGCTAGAAAAAGCCCTTAACCTCTCTTTTGATGACCTGCAGTGGAAACAAGCCTCTCTTCCCGTAAGACTTGGGGGCCTCGGAGTTCGAACAGCAACGCAAATCGCTGTTCCAGCCTTCCTGTCCTCCTTATCAGCATCCGACGACCTTGTGAAGGAAATTCTACCTGCCCACTTACATCAGCTGGCAGGTGTACATGATCCCAATTTTACACGCTGTGCCACAGAGTGGGCCTCTCGTGCAGGCCCATCACCTCAACCACCATCCCCAAAAGCCCACAGGCAATCCAGCTGGGATGGCCCCATTGTAGACAAAGTTGCTGCAGAGTGCCTGGGTGCTGCATCAACACAGCACGACATTGCTCGCCTCACAGCAGTAGCAGCCCCTCATGCAGGGGATTTCCTGTTAGCAACCCCATGTCGGCAACTGGCACGCGTCTCACACCACACGCCCTCCGAATTGCTGTGGCCCTCCCCTTGCTGCCCCAATCCACACCAGATATAGGTGTATTTGCGGCGAGGTGGTGGCGTGACAGGTACGGCCACCATGGCCTACTCTGCCAAAGCACGGGAGGATGGCACTCGAGGCACAGTGAAGTTAACGACATCATCAAGAGGAGCCTCACCACAGCTGGATGCCCAGCGAGAGAGAGCCTCGTTACCTAACGCCCCGTAACTCTGATGCTCTTATTGGTCGCCCGGATGGTATCACAGTGAACCCCTGGAAGAATGGCAAGCAGTTGGTATGGGACTACACGTGCGTATCAACCCTGGCTAACACCTACATTGACCTCAGTGTTGCACAACCAGGTGGCGCTGCCACCCACAGGGAAGCAGCCAAATCCCGTAAGTATAGAGAACTTGATCACCACTACAATTTTGTCCCCATTGCTTCTGAGACACTCGGCGCCTGGGGTAAAAGTGCTACCAGTTTTTTGAAGGAACTGGGTTCTAGGCTCATTGAAACAACAAGGGACCCTAGAGCTGCCAGCTTTCTTTTCCAGCGCCTCAGCGTGGCGATACAGAGGGGAAATGCGCACTGCATCCAGGGTTCCTGCCCGCCATCTGAGGAGCTGGAGGAACTCGACAACCTATGATAACCATCTTTGTAACCTATATGTAACTCCTTTTTTGTAACACAGTTCAAATAAAGCAAATATATATGTGTACATACAAAAGAATGGGGGGTGGTAGGAGAAGAAAATATTAGTGTTCAGTGAGAAACCACAAGGTCTCCTCTGAATACGTTTTATTTCTTCTCCGAGGCTATGGGTCCCACATTGGCACCAGAGGTGGTACCCTCACAAACAAATATATAATATAATATAAATATATATATATATTATATATATATATATATTATATATATATATATTATATAGATATATATATATATATAGTATATATATATTATA
>WNGS01162647.1:760193-771371 GCA_020271785.1 Procambarus virginalis | reverse complement strand
ATCAGTATAACAACCTATGGATTTAAATCGATCAGAAAATTCAGCAACAATAGCATCAACATTGTTTGCAGATTCCACTGCTACAGCATTAGAAAGCTGAAGTAGCCCCAATTTGGTTGAAGTCTTGTAACTGAGTAAAGACTCCTTTGCATTCCTAACAACATGGAATGTAGTAATGAGCATTGCATTCTTTGACTTAATCTCTGCAGTGAAAGTTCCAATCACTGGTAAGGCTACCTTTGAAGCATAGGCAGTGGCTTTGCCATTATAGTTTTCAAGCTTTGGTAACAGTTTTTTAAATTTCTCATATTGGCACTCAGCAATGGTGTCAATGTTTGATCCAGTGTCAATAAGAATTTTGAGACAAATGCCAGCAATGTATACTATAGTGTGACGGTAACGAGTTGGAAATGGTGGTCGGCAGTCTTCCAACTAGCAGGTGTCAGTGCTGGGCCACATATAATATATAAAAAAAAGAAAAGGAAAAAAAAAGAATGACTGCGTGATTGGTAATCTGTGGTAAGGTCGGAAATTCGAAAGACAATAATAAAAACTGGATTTTAATAACAATAAAAAAAACACAAATTGAAACAAAGGCAAAATCTTGGCTTACTGGTAAAAATAATACACAATATAAACATGAAAATAGATTACGTTAATGGGGAGGAGAATTGACATACAAAAGTAAGTAAAATATGAATGCTGGAATATATGCACTAACTATAAACCTCTATTTGACCACACAAGGTGAGTCACTTAGGAGTTCACAGCTTGCGAGCACACAATATTCTGGCTGGCAGAAACGCAAGGGACTCCAACAATAACTGGTGAGGTCTTGTGATTGGCGGGGAGCCGGAGTGGAGTGTTGGTTGGCGGCCAATGAGGAAGCTGGATGGTCGCAAGTCGCTAGTTAGGCAGTTGAAGGGTTCGGCGCGTCGACCAGGTGCTGGAGTGGGGGGAGGAGGGAGTTGCTGGTACGTGTGGCTATCATATACGTTTAGCCACTACAAAACGTATCTTGTATATTGATGAGGACAGGAGTGATTCGCAGAAATAGCAGGCTAAATCTCTGATAAGAGATTATCGTCACAACTCTCCCCCGAAGCCTGCCGTTTCGGGTGAATCACGTCCACTGGAGGTAGAGTGGGAGGTGGAGCTGCCTCTACCTCATGCACTCTGGAGAGGGCATCAGCGATGATGTTATCAGGCCCCTTGATGTAGCAGATCTTTAAGTTGAAGCCTTGAAGATATAAAGCCCATCGCAGCAGACGTTGGTTATTAAATTGGGCTTGATGTAAAAATCTCAGAGGGTTGTGGTCCGAATAGATGGTAGTGGACCTAGCACCGTGCAGATATGGTGCAAAGTGTTGTAAGCTCAGGACGATGGACAGGAGTTCCTTCTCTATAGTACTGTAGTTCTTCTGATGAGGCTTCAACTTGCAACTGTAGTAGCTGACAGGTAGAACCTCCTCGCCTCGCTGCTGCATTAAGACACTTCCGATGCCGGTACCACTGGCGTCGACATGGAGGATGAAAGGCTTCTTGATATCTGGTGAGGCGAGAATGGGATTAGAACAGAGGAGGAATTTGAGTTGTTCGAATGCAACGGTTTGCTCTCTGGTCCAATTATACCGTTGCTTGGGACTGGTTAAGGTGATTAATGGGGTTGCAACAGTGCTAAAATTCTTCACAAACCTACGGTAATAGGAAGCAAGACCAAGGAAGCGCAGGAGCTGCTTCCTGGTAGTAGGCTGTGGATACTGTTGGATTGCTTGAATGTGAATGTTTAACGGAGCCAGGTTGCCACTCCCTATAACATGACCCAGGTACCGCACTTTACCTTTCGCGAAGGTGGACTTGCCCAAATTGATGGTGAGGCCGGCTTTCAGGAGCTTGTAGAACAATCGTTGTAGCTGGAGCAGGTGTTCGCTCCAGGTGTTGGATGCTACCACGATGTCGTCCAAATAGGCATAGGTGTTTTCCAAGCCCTGGATGACGCGGTTGACAGCTCTCTGAAAGGTGGCTGGGGCATTGCAGAGTCCAAAGGGAAGGCGATTGTACCTGTAGAGACCAAACGGGGTTATAAAGGCGGACAGTACCTTAGCTCGCTCCGTTAAACTCACCTGGTAGTAGCCCTTTAGTAGGTCTACCTGAGACAGGTAGCGGGCATTACCAATGGCATCCAAATGTCGTCTACCCTGGGTATTGGGTAGGCGTCCTTCACTGTGACCTGGTTCAACTTCCTATAATCCGTACACAGACGGATTTTGCCGTGAGGTTTGGGTACCAGGATGCATGGTGAGGCCCAGGGGGACTCACAGGGGGTAGCCAGTCCATGGTCCAAGAGATACTGTACCTCAGCCCGCATGACTTCCGTTTTGCTCGGGCTGATTCGGTAGAATGGTTGGCGAATCGGCTGGGTGTCAGGTAGCAGTTGGATGTCATGCCGAGTTACAGTACACTCTTGGGGGTCATCTCGAAACAACTCTTGATATTCTCTGACGAGTTTGATTAGTGGAGCACTATTATCGTCCTGAAAATGATGTTGAAGGTTAGTAAGGATTTCCGAGTTAGAGAGCGCTGTCTCAGTGTCAGTGCTCTCGGAAGGAGAAGCAGGGAAGGTCTCACTGTGGCTGTATGGACCTGTAAATGAGGTGAAATTGGTTAACACAGTGGGAGGAACCCCATGGTAGGGCTTGAGTAAATTAATGTGGCACAGCTGGGTCTTCCGCCGCCTATCGGGGTCTCGAGAACGTAGTTGAAGTTGTTCCGGCACTCCTTAACACGGTAGGGTCCTGAGAACCTGTTCTGTAAAGGAGAACCTGGGATAGGGAAATAGGCAAGCACTAAGTCTCCTGGTGTAAACTTCCTTACTTTACAGTGCCGGTCGTAACGAGTCTTCATCCTCTCCTGGGCTTTCTGTAGGTTGTTGCTGGCAAAGGAATGGACCCTCTCTAGAATGTGTCGGAGATTTTGGAGATACTGGGGCACACTCTGATGCTCACTGAAGGTGTCATCACGTAGAGAATCCTTGAAAGCCTTGAGAGGTGTACGGCACTTACGTCCGTAGAGCATCTCATAAGGAGATACTCCTAGTGACTCGTTGGGAAGACTTCTGAAAATACACATGATGAGATCAATTTGCCTATCCCAATCCTTTGAGGTCTCATTACAGAACTTTTTTAAGAGTGCCTTGATGGTTTGATGACTACGCTCGAGAGAACCCTGTGAAGCAGGATGATAGGGGCTGGACAGTACCTGTTTGATGTTGAACTCCTCCAGAGTCCGTTTGAAGAGATCACTGGTGAAGTTGGTACCACAGTCGCTCTGAATCTCCCTCGGAAATCCATACTGGGTGAAGATTTTCAGTAGATTCTTCACCACTGTAGCAGCTGTAATATTTTTTACTGGAACTGCTATCGGAAATCTGGTGGTAGGACACAGGATGGTTAAGATATATGAGTTGCCTGCACTGGTCCGAGGCAAAGGACCAACGCAGTCGATAATGAGCTTGTGGAACGGTTCCTCAGGCACCTGGATGGGTATCAGTGGTGCTCTGGGAATGGAAACGTTCGGTTTCCCGGCTAACTGACACACGTGGCATAATTTGACATGAGATTTGACGTCGTTTACCATACCTGGCCAGTAGTAGTCTTGTCGAATTCCATGGTAAGTCTTGTTGAACCCATAGTGTGACAAAGCGCCGTGGGCCAGGTGTAGAATCGTGGGCCGCAGGCTGGTGGGAATCACTAGTTGTTCAACGTTTGCCCAATCGTCCTCGTCCTTCAGTTTACTGGGTCTATACCTGCGATAGAGTATTTCGTTCTCCATAAAGAACCCAGGAACACTGTCGGATTGGGTTTCAGCCTGAAAGAATAATGGTGTCAATGTAAGATCATCTCTCTGTAACTTACGGAACTCCACCGCGGTCAGGTTAGGGGGTAGTTTCGAAGGGTCCTGAGGGACAGCGGTAGCAGTAGAGTCGGCTGGCTGTGGACGTGCAGCTTGAGCACGGGTGGTCACCATAACAGGAGGAGAACCTTCATCACTCTCTTGAACCTTTACTGGGAAATGTTCAAAAATCGGGTTATCCACCACAGAGTTGCTTACCTTGGATATGTCCTTGACGATCAGGTTGTTTGGTTGTTGGTCTTCTGCCAAGTCGTTGCCCAGGAGAAGTTGCACTCCAGGCATGGGAAAAGGCTTTTCCCTGACGGCGACTTGGACTTCACCGGTCACGAAGGGACAATCCAGGTAAACTCGGGCAAGTGGATAAGGAGTTGTAGCAGTAAGGTCAGTGATGAACACAGTCTCTCCTGTGTAGGCGACGTTGGGCACAGCCGATTTCAAAACGATCGATTGTAGAGCCGCTGTGTCCCTTAGGATCTTAAGTCCGAAACGTCCCTCTGAATCTGAACCGTGGGTAGAGATAGTTCCTGGATATAGATGCTTGGTAAAGAGAGAGAGATCATTAGCATGAACACCAACATTCATTACAGGCTTACCGGACTTAGGGTGAGTAGTTTTAGTCTTAGGGGGTTCGACGTTACCTTTAGATTGGGACTTACCACATTTGTCAATGGTGTGTCCATATAATCGACAATACCTGCAGTACAGTTGAGAGGTACCTTGATCTGGGCTCGCTTTCTCGTAACTGTACCAAGACTTCTTGCTGGTAGGATCTGGAGTCAGCCGGTGGATGAGGCTGTAAGTGTCAGCTGACTTCGCACACTTCACTAATTCCGTCTCTTCCTTGTCTGCTAAGTATAGGCGGACAGGAGGAGGTACACGTCTCAAAAATTCTTCAACCAGTATGAGGTTGACAAGTTCTGAAAAAGTAGAGACATGTGCTGCCTCCAGCCATTTCATGAAATATCTTTGTTTGGTGTTAGCAAATTCTAAGAAGGTGGTGGTACTTGCCTTGACGTAGTCACGAAACTTTCGTCGATAGCTTTCGGTGGAGAGAAGGTAGGCGTCCAACACAGCTTGTTTCAGGGTGGTGTAGTCGTTTTCCGAAGCCAAAGTGCTGAGTGTGACTGCTGCTCTACCTGTTAAATGTACTCTGAGAAGGGTAGCCCATTGGTCGTCAGGCCAATTAAGTTGAACAGCAAGGGTCTCAAAAGTGGTAAAGAACACATCAACCTCCGTTTCGAGGAACGGGGGCATTAACTTACTTGCATGGGAGATATTGAAACTGGGAGGAAGACTAGCTGCCGCTTGTTGGAGTTGAGCTTGGTGTGCAGCGTCCCTCGTGAGTTCTCGGTTACGACATTCTAGCATTGCTTCTGCCTGTTGTTTGTCGTGGTCGCGTTGTATCTCGAGTCGCTGTTTGTATAAGGCCAACTCACGTTCACTTTCTTCCTTCTTCAAGGCAGCTTCTTCCTTTCTGATTGCAGCTGCTTCTTGTTGTTGCTGTAGCTCGATCTTGGCAAGTTCCAATCTGAGCTTTATCGCTCTCAAGTCATCTTTATCTGAAATAATGTACTGTTCATGAGTAGAAGAATCTATAATATCTTCCTCAGCAAGGTGATCCAGTATCATATTATTAATGGCAAATTTGTTGGCTCCATCAGGAACTTCTAAGTGATACTCATGTGCAAGAGTTAACAAATCGACCCTCTTAGCGTGACGTAAGGTCCCTATTTCTCTTTCTGGATTTGCTATGAAAGCTTGTAAGCGGAACATGGTGAAAATATAGCAAAACAAAGGAGATGAATATAGTGAGAATATGGCGAGTGTCAGAAACAGGAAACGTGGCAACTGATACCTATCCTGTGGGGAATTATTAATAATTAAAGTAAATTCAAGATGGTAAATGAATAAGGTCGCAGGAAATCTTGTACCTGGTACTCACTATGGGAGGATAAAGGCAAGAAAATCCTACTAATTAGTGAAAACTAATTTTAAAATACAAGTGAAACACTAAATGGCTTCAAAATAAATGAGGTAGTCCAAAAAATGTAGTCATACCTTGCCAAGTCACTATAGAACATAAGCAATGGTACCCACTGAAATTGAATATGGTATTTACAGAATTAGCGAACTTTTGTGCTCAAAAGAAAGAACGCCAATTCCCTACCTTAAGTAAATACCATCAGTCTGACCGACGAGTAGGGGTGCGAGTGTCAACTGGTGACGAGAACTATCGGCGAGGTCCCAATTCGCCAATAATAGTTCGTGCTAGAGGATCTAAAGCCCTCTTTTTCCTCCTAGAGTCGGATTGCAGGACTTGGGTGCTATTGACCCGGAGACAGACCACAGTACCAGGGTACCTATGTGATAATCTGTCAAAAAGTGAGAAATATTGGGGGACAAAGATGTTAAACACGGAGGATAACACGGAAGGGGGAGACGACCAATTAAGAGTATGACTGCGGCCTACAGTCACCACGTAATCCAAAGTTGTCTCACTCTCACCATATGCTATTCCCGTAATGTACAATATACACAGCACCATATAAAATAAAAAATGATTAATGTGAATAATGGAAGCAAGGGAAATGGAGCCAAGTGTGCTTACCACAATTACCAATACCTGAGTGAAGCTCCGTGGACAGATCTCCATTTAATAGTGACTCCGTGGACAGGCCCCCATTTATAGTGGCTCCGTGGACAGGCCCCCATTTATATGTGACGGTAACGAGTTGGAAATGGTGGTCGGCAGTCTTCCAACTAGCAGGTGTCAGTGCTGGGCCACATATAATATATAAAAAAAGAAAAGGAAAAAAAAAGAAAAAAAAAAGAATGACTGCGTGATTTGGTAATCTGTGGTAAGGTTGGAAAGACTAAAAGCAATAATAAAAAATATGGATTTTAATAACAATAAAAACACAAATTGAAATAAATGCAAAATCTTGGCTTACTGGCAAAAATAATAAACAATATAAACATGAAAATAGATTACGTTAATGGGGAGGAGAATTGATATACAAAAGTAAGCAAAATATGAATGCTGGAATATATGCACTAACTATGAACCTCTATTTGACCACACAGAGTGAGTCACTTAGGAGTTCACAGCTTGCGAGCACACAATATTCTGCTGGCAGAAACGCAAGGGACTCCAACAATAACTGGTGAGGTCTTGTGATTGGCGGGGAGCCGGAGTGGAGTGTTGGTTGGCGGCCAATGAGGAAGCTGGATGGTCGCAAGTCGCTCGTTAGGCCGTTGAAGGGTTCGGCGCGTCGACCAGGTGCAGCAGTGGGGGGGAAGGAGGGAGTTGCTGGTACGTGTGGCTAATATGTACGTTTAGCCACTACAAAACGTATCTTGTATATTGATGAGGACAGGCGTGATTCGCAGAAATAGCAGGCTAAATCTCTGATAAGAGATTATCGTCACACAAGGAACCCCACCACGACCACCAACACCTAACACTGTAATAGGAGCCACAAATCAACAACCCTGTTACCGAACCAGTATTTATCCAGGTCATTCATGAATCTAAACTTATGTAAATTATACCCATTGTTTCGTGTTATGTTTCGTTAATATCCCTTTGTTATGCCCATCCATCCACTTGTACACCTCTGTCATGTCACCCTTAATTCTTCGTCATTCTAGAGAATGTAGTTTAAGATTTGTCAATCTTTCTTTACGTGACAGGTTTCTAATTGAGGGATTAATTTTTTCATCCTACGCTGGACACGTTCTTATGAATTTATATGGGAATTGATGTGGCACTGTATCAAAAATTGTTTGGTGATTTGTTTGTTCATTTTTAACAAATTTTCTATCTTTTTATTCCAGTATAGTTGAGGCAGTTGATAGTGGTAAGGAATGTGATGTTGTGTACCTTAATTTTAGCAAAGCTTTTGATAAAGTGCCACATGAAAGACTGATAAAAAAAATAGAAGCTCATGGTACAACCCTTAAAACAAAATGATCAATGCCTGAATGTTCGTAATAAGGCAAACAGGACACTGGGATTTATTAATCGAAACGTTAGTAACAAGACACCTGGTGTGGTTATTCAGCTATATCTTGCTCTGGTTAGGCCCCATTTAGATTATGCAGTTCAGTTTTGGTCGCCGTACTATAGAATGGATATAAATTCACTTGAACGTGTCCAGCGTAGGATGACTAAGTTAATTCCTCAAATTAGAAATCTTTCATATGAAGAAATATTAACAAACCTTAAATTGCATTCACTGGAAAGGCGAAGAGTTTGGGGTGACATGATATTGGTTTACAAGTGGATGAATGGACATAGCAAAGGGGATAATAATAGGGTATTAAAAGTATCAACACAAGACAGAACGCGAAACAATGGGTGTAAATTAGATAAGTTTAGATTTAGGAAAGACTTGGGTAAATACTGGTTCGGTAACAGGGTTGTTGATTTGTGGAACCAATTACCGCGTTACATGGTGGAGGTGGGGTCCCTCGATTGTATCAAGCGTGGGTTGGACACGTATATGAGTGGGATTGGCTGGTTATAAATAGGAGCTGCCTCGTATGGGCCTGTGGGCCTTCTGCAGTTACCTTTGTTCTTATGTTCTTATGAAAGAATTGGATTTTTAACCGAGAAGTAAGTCTTAAAATCCCCTTTAAAACTAAGCTTCATATCGTTTATGAAGCAAACACAAAATTTGTAATTTGTTGTTAGCTGTAATTTGTTGTCAGTTGCAATTTGACGACTAAGTTCGGAAGTCATATATTTGATGTTTCGTGATAAGATGTTGGTTTTTGGTAAAAATGTATATATTAAATGTAATTTAATATATACATTCTTAATATATAAATATATATATTAAATGTATATATTAAATGTATTTAATATATACATTCAGTACGTTGAGGCTCTCAGTACGACCCTCATGTTTAAAAGTACATGAAGTCAATATCAGACCCTTCATCATCTTTGATTAAACCGTTAATTCGTTTAGGGAAGAGTATATTTATTAAAGCCATCTCATGTTTAATGGATGGGTTTATATGTAATAGAGAAATGTTGTTTGTAAATGTCTAAGCGTTGTTGTTGTAAATATCTCCTTGTTCGAGACTAGTGAGATGAATGTAATGTTCATCCTTTATTGTACCGTCTTGTACTGAAAAATAAATATTTAAGCATGCGTTAATATCGTCGATGTTGACTTACTTCTCACCCACTGCTGTCGGATAGAGAGGACACTCTACCGGCTGCTGTTGAAGCACGATTGCTTCATTTTTTTTTTAATTAAAAATATTTTTTTTATTATTTATTGAGAAAGCAAATTTTATATTGACATTAATTTTTGCGGGACTTCTTGGGTAATGAGGTCACAAATATAACTTCTTGGGACTCAGCATCGAGGATAGTGTCAAGTCTTTGCTTGACACTGGCTGTGTGTGGTGGTGATGTTGATATTGATGTAGAAGGCTCTACGACGACTCCATTCTCCAAATCATCATCATCAAGAATGATTATTTTACTGTCAGAACCATCTCTGGGGTCATCAATGGGGAGGGGGACATTCGTTGGACTGTTCCCCAAGATGCGTCGTAAAATGACGACTTCCTAGCCATGTTTCATCAGCCTAAGGAGTCGGTCGGCCGAGCGGACAGCATGCTGGACTTGTGATCCTGTGGTCCTGGGTTCGATCCCAGGCGCCGGCGAGAAATATTGTTCAGAGTTTCTTTCACCCTATGCCCCTGTTACCTAGCAGTAAAATAGGTACCTGGGTGTTAGTCAGCTGTCATGGGCTACTTCCTGGGGGTGGAGGCCTGGAATAACCAAACTCAATTACGGGCTCCCCGCGGCCTGGTCGAGAACCGGGCCGCGGGGACACTAAAAAGCCCCGAAATTATCTCCAGATAACCTCAAGATATCCCTGAGGGACATGATGAGGGGTGCGTCATCAGCGTACCACCTGCCCATGGTGTCTGGGGTGGCACCGATACCGAATGTCAACACCAGTCGGCAAGCCGACGGTATCTTAAGGATCATTTTCCCCAGACTGATGAGTGATTTCTTCAACCAATATAACCTATTTGGGGCGGTATTCAGGGTGATGTTTGAAACGTAGTGCGAATCCGCGCTGGTTTCGACCTGCTGCTGGGCGATGACGTTAGTTTCAGTGGGACCCCCGGCCCTAAATGAATTATGAAAGCAGTCATGGTCAGTTGAAAGAAGAGGCTGGGGTTTGACATGAGGTCGTTGTCAGGCTCTGGGGCAATCTTCATCTCCACATCTCTGGGGGTGGCACGGTCACGTATGATGGCTCTGTTGGTATAGGAGAGACCCTTCCTCTCAACACGAGCATAAGTGCAGGTCTTCCACACTACGGACGCCAGTTCGTAGGGTCTCACAACAGTAGCGGGCAATTTGTATGCGATTACGTCTCCAATACCAAACGAGTCTCGGTCCATACTATCGGAGGCGATGAATGCCAAGATATGGTTGGTAAAGGCGGTGGTTTAGGGTGTTTGGTGGCAGGTGAGCAGAGAGACCTAGCAACCTTCAGAGAGACCTAGCAACTGTACCAAGTACGGTTGTTGTTGTTTTAGATTTAGCTACTCAGAACGAAATGACCATGTCACATGGGCTATGGTGAGCCCGCAATTGAGTTTGGTTATTCGCGATAATCTTGTTACTGTAATATTTGGGTCAAAGTTTAAAATGGAGGTGGGGATTCCTCCGTTTTCCCGGTTTATTTTTCGCTTCTGTTAAGTGCACTGGTTTTAGTCTTGTTTTAATAACCTTATCTTGGTGGCGGAAGTAGATGCAGAATGCTCACTAGTGAGTCCCATTCCTCAACAGCTTTTCTAATCATTGTAGTCGCGGTGAAATGTGCATATAATGCAGCTGCTGTCATTGGAATAATGTTGAGTTTGATGCACAGGGCTTCAGTAGCTTCATATTCCAGTAAATAGTGCAATAGTGACGCCTCTGCTTCTGTGCCACAGATATGACACTCTTTAAATTAGGTTCATTACCTCCCAGCAGCACTTGTAACCAAGTCTGAGTATGTGTAAGGATACTGCAATGTCTCTGGATATCTTTTTGCCAGGCTTGAAAGAGGAGTACCCAGTGGCTTATTCGTACCATATCGCAGTGGATCTTCCTTCCGCTACTTTGGCTCTGTGGTGACTTTTGATATTTTAGAGTATTTTGTTCTTGATTTGCTCCTTAATCTGTGAAAAACTTGGAGGTATTTGAACCTGTACAATAGGTAGAGCAGTGGCAGTTTTTGCTAT
>WNGS01162647.1:748590-759193 GCA_020271785.1 Procambarus virginalis | reverse complement strand
TGAGTGTGCCTTTTCATTACCATCTCTGTCAATGTGACTTGGTATCCAATTTAGAGTGATTGACAGCCCTAGATTATGGGCATCTTTCCTATATGTTGGATTTCTGTGAGGAGTTGTATATTATCTCTGTGCTGATTGGATAACAATGCCTGGAGCGAAGATTTAGAGTAGGTATGAATGATGACATCATGTAAATTATTCTCAATTGTATAGTTTATGGCCTCCTTCAGGGCATATAATTCTACCTGCAAGGTTGAGCACCCACTATTCCTGCTCCAGTAAGCTTCATGGTTGGTAACGTAAACAGCTTCCAAGGCAGAACCTCTTTCTTGATCAACAGATCCGTTTGTGAAGATATGAGTCGTTATAGGTCTTGAGATGGTTTTCATATGTTGTTCTATGACTCCTTTGAGCCTCTGCATGTCACATGCTGATTTTCTAACTTCAATGATTATCTTTAGATTCGATTCTTCCCATGGAGGAGGCAGCCGAAAGTGTTGATATGGTATATCTTCAACCTATGTTTTTAATGGTCCATTTAAAGTCCACTTTCTTTAGATTCTTTCTCCGTACTTCCCCACCAAGTACGGAGTTGTTGTTGTTTAAGGTTCGCTACTCAGAACAATAAGTTCCAGTAGCACGGGCTATGGTGAGCCCGTAAGTGGAGGCTCTTTGGAGCCATTATCTGTACCAGTAGCTGATACTAGAGATCTGGCGATGGATCGGGGTCTTCATGCTGGTTTTCAGCCTGGAGGGCTGGCTATACCAGTTATGGAGCTGGTGTGATTAGTGTCGACCTCTAGGTTTTCCGTTTTTTCTTTGCCTGTGATTTTGGCTGAGTAGTGCTGTCGTTGGAGTTTGGTGACGTGGCCTCCATGAGGAAGTCTTGAACCGTGTATGTGTCGTATTTGTGATGCGGAGCTGGAGCTCCTACTATGATTTCCTCGTCTGAGGAGTCGGTAACCTCCGTAGTGGTGTTTTTTTCTTTCGCCAGGCAGCCTTAGGTAGGCTTAGGTGTCGTTGATTGGTGGTTGTAGCTATTTCAAGAGCGCTGGTGGTACTGTTATCGTTTGTAGACAGCACGTCTGCTAGCGCGGCTGCTGAGACTGTGATGGTAGGAGTGTTGGGAGCTGGAGAAGGAATGGCATAAGAACATAAGCACAAAGGCAACTGCAGAAGGACTATTGGCCCAAACGAGGCAGCTCCTATTTATAGCCACCCAATCCCGCACATATACATGTCCAACCCAAGCTTGAAACAATCGAGGGACCACGTTACGCGGTAATTGGTTCCACAAATCAACAACCCTGTTACCGAACCAGTATTTACCCAAGTCTTTCCTAAATCTAAACTTATCCAATTTATACCCATTGTTTCGTGTTCTGTATTGTGTTGATACTTTTAATACCCTAATAATATCTCCTTTGTTTTGTCCATTCATCCACTTGTAAACCTCTATCCTGTCACCCCTAACTCTTCGCCTTTCCAGTGAATGCAATTTAAGCTTTGTTAATCTTTCTTCATGCGAAAGTTTTCTAATTTGGGGAATTAACTTAGTCATCCTACGCTGGACACGTTCAAGTGAATTTATATCCATTCAATAGTACGGCGACCAAAACTGAACTGCATAATCTAAATGGGGCCTAACCAGAGCAAGATATAGCTGAAGAACCACACCAGGTGTCTTGTTACTAACGCTTCGATTAATAAATCCCAGTGTCCTATTTGCCTTATTACGAACATTCATGCATTGATCCTTTTGTTTTAAATTCTTACTTATCATAACTCCCAGATCCCTTTCGCAATTCGACTTCGCAATCTCAACACCATCTAGCTCGTATCTTGCAACTCTATCATCATTACCTAGCCTCAAAACTTTACATTTATCAGCATTAAACTGCATATCCACCTTTGTATCTGCACCTTTGCATCCGCATCTGCACCGTTGACCATTTCAGAACCCTATTTAGATCAACTTGAAGTAATAAAGAGTCTTCTTCCATGTTAATTTCCCTGCCGATTTTTGTATCATCGGCAAATTTGCAAATGTTGCTCCTCAAACCTGAATCTAAATCATTGATATATATTATAAACAACAGAGGTCCCAGGACAGAGCCTTGAGGCACTCCACTTACAACACTTTCCCACTCTGACCTACCCTATTTATACTAACTCTCTGTTTCCTTTGGAATAGCCATGCCCTAATCCAACTGAATATAGCACCTCCAATACCACGAGCCTCTATTTTTTTAATCAGTCTTTCATGTGGCACTGTATCAAAAGCTTTGCTAAAGTCAAGGTACACGACATCACAATCCTTACCACTGCCTCAACTATGCTGGAATAAAAAGATAGCAAATTTGTTAAACATGAACGGCCATTTGTAAAACCATGTTGCGACACATTTATTAATTTGTGTTTTTCAAGATGAAGACGAAATTTATTTGCAATTATCGATTCAAGTAACTTTCCCACAATAGACGTTAGGCTAATTGGGCTATAAAATAAATATTAGGCTATAAAATAAATATTAAAAATACTACTCATCTCTTCATCATTATCTGTTATTTGACCTGTCTCAGTTTTTAATAGACCTATCCTTTCCCTAACCTATCCATAGCTTTGCACAGTCTCGTTAAATGTCTTAAAAAATGCACAGGTGGTGCACTCATTACAAAACGGTCGTAAGATTCCCACAAAGAATTTATCAATCTACATTTGTGTGCAGCGAACATGTGGTATCTTTGTGCAGCATCCAAACGCTTTAATAATGCAGATTTTTCATTCGCAGCCAGTGAGGGTTGTGGAGTCGAAGGCCCTTGGTCCATGATGTATAATCAACAACTAAATATAATGGTGTTTAAGGAAACATCTTATAGGTGTTCAATAGGGGTCCCAGCGGGGTCTTCTACGAATGGCCTTTACCCCCTTTAACTGCCCCCTGGCAAGATAATTACGAATATAGCTCGGGTCTATACCAGCTACTTTAAGTAAAATCATTACATTAGGTTTATCTCCTACTCTAAATTGACCCTTTGAACACCCTAAAGTTTTAATTATATTCAATATATTTGAATTCTCTACAGGTTTTAATAAATTGCCAATCCCAAAGTGCTTGGTGGTTTTGTGCAAACCTCTTCAGTAATCATGTCACGGCCAGAAGGTCAGGTCAGGAAGTCAGGGACAGGTTGTCGACCAGGAGGCCTGGTCGACGACCGGGCCGCGGGGACGCTAAGCCTCGGAAGCCCCTCTCTTGAGGTTATCTTGAGATGATTTCGGGGCTTTTTAGTGTCCCCGCGGCCCGGTCCTCGACCAGGCCTCCACCCCCAAGAAGCAGCCCGTGACAGCTGACTAACACCCAGGTACCTATTTTACTGCTAGGTAACAGGGGCATAGGGTGAAAGAAACTCTGCCCATTGTTTCTCGCCGGCGCCTGGGATCGAACCCAGGACCACAGGATCACAAGTCCCGCGTGCTGTCCGCTCGGCCGACCGAGCCCTCAAGGTAAGTTAATGTTTTGACGTACGGAATTTCCCCAATTTTAAAATACACGTTTGTTAAATCCTTCAAACTTGGCTTTGATTTGTTTTGGGGGGCGATGGTGGTTGTTACGGGGGTGGCAACAATCTACAATTCGGGGGGTAAGGGTGGTATATAATTATATTTTTTTAAAGGGGAGTCGCCGACGGCCGCAGCCGCCATCGCCCCGCCCATAAGCCACCGCCGCCGCCACCGCAACCCCCACGACCCGGTGGGGATCACCCCCCAACTCCCACCACTACCTCTACTGTGGGGAAATCTGGCTCTAGTTTAACCCTTAACATGCTCGGGGTCTAATATCCTGCTATCCGCACAGGCGCATGTCATTTTGAAAAAAAAATATATTTTTTCTTCCTAACCTGTTAATTTGTGTTCACTGATCACGGGAAAAATAATAAAAAATCGTAAGTGCCATATATTGCCGCTATAGGGCGGGGAAGTCTGGCAAATTATAGGCGCTGACTCAGCATGCGTCCCAGGCGGTCTGTTGCTCGCCAGCTGTCAGGCCAGAGTTGCCACAAAGAGATAATTACCTAATTATTTCAATGTCTCTGATTGATGTTTCATAGTTTTTTGCTGTAATATTATTCAATAGTGTGTAGTTTGATATATTTATATAATAAAATGAGTGAATAATTGCTGTACTCAAAAATATGGTGTGCATATTGTTGATTCAGTTATGTTCATCAATCAGTGAACAAATACTTTGTCGGTTATTACACTATAATCATAGGTTATATATAAGTATCTGCATGTTTTGTTCACTATAACGAACCACTAAGTAGCTATTATGAGTAAAAAGTAACGAGGAGTGACCGCCGTGTACCAGCCAGCCACTCCCGCCCTCCCTCCAGTCATCTGACTCTCCAGTCATCTCCCTCCAGACATATATCTGATGGATATAAATTCACTTGAACGTGTCCAGCATAGGGATGACTAAGTTAATTCCCCAAATTAGAAATCTTTCATATGAAGAAAGATTAACAAAGCTTAAATTGCTTTCACTGGAAAGGCGAAGAGTTAGGGGTGACATGATAGAGGTTTACAAGTGGATGAATGGACGTAACAAAGGAGATATTAATAGGGTATTAAAAGTATCAACACAATACAGAACACGAAACAATGGGTATAAATTGGATAAGTTTAGATTTAGGAAAGACTTGGGTAAATACTGGTTCAGTAACAGGGTTGTTGATTTGTGGAACCAATTGCCGCGTAACATTGTGGAGGTGGGGTCCCTCGATTGTTTCAAGCATGGGTTGGACATGTATATGAGTGGGATTGGGTGGTTATAAATAGGAGCTGCCTCGTATGGGCCAATAGGCCTTCTGCAGTTGCCTTTGTTCTTATGTTCTTATGTTATGTTCATTTATCAGCATTAAACTGCATCTCCCAATCCTTTGACCATTTCAAAACATTATTTAGATCAACTTGAAGAGATAGTGAGTCTTCTTCTCTATTAATTTACCTACCGATTTTTGTATCATCGGCAAATTTGCAAATGTTGCTACTCAAACCTGAATCTAAATCATTTATATATATTATAAACAACAGAGGTCTCAGGACAGAGCCTTGAGGCACTCTTACAACATTTTCTCACTCTGACTTGACTTCATTTATACTAACTCTCTGTTTCCTTTGGTATAGCCATGCCCTAATCCAGCTTAATATAGCACCCCCAATACCATGAGCCTCTATCTGTTTAATCAGTCTTTCAAGTGGCACTGTATCAAAAGCTTTGCTAAAGACAAGGTACACAACATCACAATCCTTACCACTATCAACTGCCTCAACTATGCTAGAATATAAAGATAACAAATTTGTTAATCATGAACGGCCTGACTCTATTGATTTATTAAATATGGTAGACAGTGGGTCGCAAAGCTCCTCTTTGCATTATTTAAGCACCCTGGCAAACACTTGATCCGGCCCTGTGGATTTGTTCGGTTTGAGTTTTACTATTTGTTTAGGAACATCCTCCCTGGTAACTGCTAAACTAGTCAACCTGTCCTCGTCCCCACCAACATAGACTTGTTCAGCTGAAGGCATATTGTTAAGTTGCTCTTTAGTAAATACTGATATAAAATATTTATTAAAAATACTACTCATCTCTTCATCACTATCTGTTACAGTTAGGCTAGAGTTGTACACTACTAAGTACAATTTCAGTCTAAGAATTCTATTCTATATAAGAACATAAGAACAAAGGCAACTGCAGAAGGCCTATTGGCCCATACGAGACAGCGCTAATCTATAACCACCCAATCCCACTCATATACATGTCCAACCCGCGCTTGAAACAATCGAGGGACCCCACCTCCACCACTTTACGCGGTAATTGGTTCCACAAATCAACACCCCGGTTACCGAACCAGTATTTACCCAAGTCTTTCCTAAATCAAAATTTATCCAATTGTATATGGGTTGGTGTGACGGTAAGGTGTTGGGGTATGGTGTTCGGCAGTCCTCCAATGGCAGGTGTCAATGCCTGGTCACACAACAACAAAAAAAGAGACTGCTTGCCTGTTTGTCTGTTGTAAGGTAAGGGAAGACACGCAAAACACAAAGTAAAATTAATGAAACTTTAATTAATTTAGAAAAGAAAAATATGAATAAAGACAATCTCTTGGCTTAATTGAATTGAAAATAAGTTAACAAACACAAAATAACAAAAATAAGAATATAGATGAATTGCAATAATACAAGGTGCAAATAAAGTCAGGTGCTGAGAATACTGGCTATAGCTGCTACCTCCCTTTAGTAAACGTCAGCCAGAGCTTAACATACAGAGAGAGATGTCAACTGTGAGAGCACAATGGATATTCTGAGAAAGGTCTGCTGGAGCGACCTAGACGTCAACTCTGCTAGATGGTGTGCGTGGTGCAGGGGCAGTAAGCTGACGGCGACATCAGCCAATCAAGAGGCAGGCAGGTGGAGACTGGTAGTTAGCTCGTTGAAGTGTCTCACTGAGCCGGTGACGGGGGGGGGGGGGTGAAGGTGGGTATGCAGGGTACGTTTTGCTTCCTGGTCAAAACGTTTTGTGCTACTGCTGGACGTTTCTTTAATGTAGAATTTTGTACTTGTAGTAGTTGATGTAACTTATTTAGGGAAGAGCAGGCTCAATCTCTCTTGAAAGAGATTATCGTCACAGTTGGTATATACTATTGTATATGGGTTTGGCATTTTTTATATATAATGTATATACAAGTGATTATATATGTGACAAGAATCACACTACTTTAAATGATTATATATGTGGCAGATATTCTACTGCCGTAATTCTATGCGAGTGTCAGATATGCTGCCATTAATTCTATCCTAGCACCTGACAATATTCCCTAATTAAAGAGTATAATGATATCAGGGATGATAAATGATTAATGAATTGTAGATAGCCTAACGTCTGGCTATATTCTACTGAATATACTAATTATGAAATATAATGTGAATTTACGCTAGTTCCTTGATAATAGTCTAGCTCTCTAGACTATCTCGGTTCGATTGACCATAAAATATGTGGGGAAATCTGGCTCAAGTTAAATACTAATAAAATGTATAATTCTATAAATGCAAAATAAAGATTAAATCTAAGATAGCTCAAAGGACCAGAATGCATTATTAAAAGAGAGAACCAGTGACTTATGGATCTCTATAATTATATGTAATTCTGTTCTATTAAGCAATGACTGTAAATTCTATGCACGCTAGAACCCGCTTCCCATGACACATTTTGGGGGTCTTCTATGAGGTTAGTCTATGTGTAACATATATTATGTAATAATAATAATGATAATATGCACACAAATAGATAATGATAAATAAAATGTTATGCAAAAATACTACTGCATATTAAAATTCAAATCATGCATATGATTAATATGCAATGATTAGAAATGCTTGGCTCTCAATAATTAAATTCTATCTACAATGAAAACTGATTAAATCTCAGCTTTGACAGAGGGACGTAGGTGTAGTCCAATCTTTACAACAGTCTGGAAACAGCTTGAGATAGTGATACTTGGAACACGTGAGTATGTGGCGGTCACACGCTTCCTCTGTGATGTTGCACCATGCTGCAATAATTAAATTCCATAAATTCCACTCCAAACTAGTATTCACACACATAATTGTAATATCTAAATATTGGGAGGAGAAGAAACTGCACTTACATTGGGTTTATTTTATCGCCTGCAGCGTTACGACATGGCACCTACATGAACATATTTAAGAACTCATTAAATAGAACAAATGAGGTAAAAATGCCTGCCGAACTGGTGTCCGTGATTCTGGTAAGCTGCATCCTCAATCTGACGTCCGAGGACGTACGGATGCCTTCTACATTGCAAGATTTGTAGGGACCGCTTCGGAACACCGTACTGCTAGTTGATTGAAAGTGGCGAGTCTCCTTCCTTCCCGAAAGTAGGGCATGCGCAAAGCTCCCAGTAGGAGGCCCGAGCAAAAATTATATTTATTTATTAAAGCTAAATAGGGAAGGAAGTGTTTATTGGAAGTGTTTAGGGAAGGAACTTTTTATATTTTGATTAAATACTTTATGTGGTGATGTTTAATTCTCACAGTGCAGGTCAGTTAATGTTGACTGCACAAATGAAATGAGAATCCTTTGGAGGTAGAAATGATTTTAGATTATGATATTATTTACTGGAACAGCGATCAAGCTGGGTAAAGGAATTTCAGTAAACAGTTGTATACTAAAAGTAAACCTATTGCTAAATAATTAGCCATAATAAAGGAAAGTAAATGGTTGGACTTCTATTAGATCTACTGATATGTGGAAACTTACTCTCCGTGAGTGGCTGACGCAACACTGCACAATTCCAGGAGAAATTACATGATGTTCCACATCATAATGCAATGAATTCTATTATACTAAACTTCAAAATAGTAGTGTTAGTTAATTATGACACTTAGTACAGGAAATACATTCCATTGTGCTAAGGATTAGTAAATGAGTATGAAGCCTAATACAGGAAATACACCCTATTATATTAGGGATGAGAATAACTGTTAGAAATTTCCAACACCCACTACTACCACATGTGACATGGCTATGATCATCGTTACTCTCATTACTGTCATTATTAAGTGGGCGGCTATGTTTCTGTGAGGAATCGCTCCATTTTTTCTTTGTTTTATTTCCTTTTAAAGTGAAAGGAGTAATTAAACCATTGTCGGCGGATGAGGTGGGGTCACTGCTTCATGTGGCGACATAGAAGGTTTGTTTTTATTAAACAAATAATTTTCAGCTACGATCCTTGGAATCAGACAAAATTCTCTCACCATTTTTTGTTATTCTCTTGTTACATCATTAGGGAGGTAATTAACGATACAGCCAAAAGTAGGAGAGTGGCTAATATAGCTCCACCACTTCTGGAGGTGAGGATAATTTATTTTAAACAGTGGTGTCTTTTTGCTTACTACAGAACGAATGTCATTCTGCTATTTCTGTAGTCTATTATTTATCTGCGAGAGAACTGGGATATTCCTCTTAAGAAATTTAGCAAAATTTTCACTAATTGATTCAATTTCCTGACGTTTTAAAGCTTTGATAAGTTTATTCCGCTTTTTGAGTGATAAATTATTTAGTAAAAATAAGAGCTGATGATGTTTTTTGACGAGAGAATCCTGATGAACTGTCATTATTAAAATTTAAAGATGCCTTGAGCCTTGATCCAGTAATTGGACGAACTGCGGTATCCTCTCCACTTCACGTAATATTCTCACTGCCCCCCCCCCCCAGAACGCTGTCTTTCTAGATAGCAAAATCGATACTGAGAAATTTTCTGGTAAGGAGGTTGATATTAACTCTTGCTCATAAAACACCACTAATGGTCTCGTTGTTCAAATCCTTGATTTTATGTAAGACACCTGGTGTGGTTCTTCAGCTATATCTTGCTCTGGTAAGGCCCCATTTAGATTATGCAGTTCAGTTTTGGTCGCCGTACTATAGAATGGATATAAATATACTTGAACGTGTCCAGTGTAGGATGACTAAGTTAATTCCCCAAATTTGAAATCTTTCATATGAAGAAAGATTAACAAAGCTTAAATTGCATTCACTGGAATGAATCTAGTTAGAACTCTGAGAGCAGGGATGGATTCCCTACAAGAGGAGGTACGACATCTGAAACATCGGGAAGAAACGAAGGAGGAGACCAATATTAACAAGACCTCGTCGTGGAAAGTCGTTAAGGATAGGGGCCTTAGGAAGACATTGACAAGGCTACCTGATGACGCCCTTAAGCAGCAAATTCATTTGCTGTGTTGTGTTGGAGTGCTGTGGTGAGCCTGCATTTCTTTCGGAACGGAAATCAGCGAGGCCCCTCAGGGTGATCAGAAAGTTAAGGAGGTACCTAAGCGAATTTTGGTTGTGGGTGATTCCCAGGTGAGGAATTTAGACAGAACGTTTTGTGCCAGAGATAGGGGGAAGAGATAAAGGGTTTGCTATCCAGGAGCTGGATAAAGAGAATAAACAGCATGGACGAAACATTGCAGCCGCAGCTACAGGATCTCTGAGAGAAGTTCAGAGGTTATCCAGATACACGGAAAGCCCAGACTAATCTGACAACACAAACCCGAGCTCAACTCCCCAAACCTCTGACTCAAAAACAAGAGATGGATCCCATCGATTTTTTCCCAGACTTAGCAATGCATCTGAAGCAGAAAATTACCTGAGTATGGTTCTGGATGAAGGGGCGTTTCAATGGGTGCAGAAAAGTTGTTCAATGTCAACCAATATTTTTTGACTAGTTGTATATGAAAAGGGCTGCAATTGTCCCATGTTTCAGTACTTCAGCGTAAATAGAAAGAGAGTTTTTTTTTTCAACGTTTTTTTCACATTTTCAATTCAACACTTCTTCACACACGTTTCAGATATAATTATTCTGTGACCCTTTTCTGACACATTGGCATATAATAAAGGATTGGACGTAAAAGAATTTCAAAACATCTTTAGTTTTCCTAATACAAATGTTCAAAGTTCCCCCCCCCAAATTATGCAAATATGGCATGTTTATTGCTATTATAAAATCAATAAATGAACTTA
>WNGS01162647.1:721526-739115 GCA_020271785.1 Procambarus virginalis | reverse complement strand
GAGTAAAAATCTACACTGTGGATTACCTTCACTTGCGTGCATCCCGGTGAAGGTCTTGCGCAGTGTGATTCCTCACTCTGGCGTGTACGGTAAAGATCATGTTCAGTAAAGGTCGTGAGAAGAGCAACATATTGGTATTGTGTACAGTGCTGATGTATACTGCTAGTTGCAGAGTATGAAAAATGTTACCCACTAATAAAAACCATGACAGGATGTAGGATATCGGACAAGATGTTCTTTAAAATTAAATTATAAAGCTATATTCTTAAATGGTTGTAATTTTATAATTTCAAAGTTTATGTAAGAATTACAGAACAATAATTACATAAGGGTCACAATTAAAACAGAGACATTGTCAAATCAGAACCATAGACTTTATTCATAACAACCTGTACAAATTATTAAAACAATGTAGGATAAAACAGGCGTTCAGCAATCTAAATTAAACGAATATTTCAGGCATAAAGTGAACACTTAGTTTACAAATTGAAACGTGATCTCCATTGTAAAAGCAAGTGAGAATTACCATTACACGATTAAGTCAAATTTTGGTATATTTACTTAACAAAACTCTGATGAAGAGAGGACATTAACAAGTAGAACTAATATATCTACATCTATAAGAGCAAATGTTTGTTTGTTTGTACGTCTGTCCAAGGTTGTAGGCCAGTTGCTTAAGGCTGAAGGCCAGATGCTTGAGGCCACCCTCACTTAACTTTGAAGGGGAAATGGTTTGATGTGTGAGACCGTGACATGCTAGTTATGTCGGCCTAAGTTAAATACTTTAAGAAATATCATTTATAGAAGCCCCCATGAGAGTCAAGTGTTAAATATTTGGTGTGTTTGCCATAGAGTTTTTCACTGCTTTGTGATAATATGTTTTCTGAGACCCTAAGAGTTGTTTCAGTGCCTCTTAACAAAGGAATTTTCTGAGAGAAGTGCGTAAGAGAAGAATGGAAGAACGAAAGGGGGGGAGCGTTAAGTGAGGTCCCAAGAGGAAGGGAAGCGATGCGAATGAAAGGAACTAAGTATTTCTTATATATATATATATATATATATATATATATATATATATATATATATATATATATATATATATATATATATATGTTCGAGGTTGGAGGGCAGACAGAAAAGAGGGGGCAAAAGAAGGGAGAGGGGTAGGTAGATGAGGTAAGAGGATTGGGAGGGTGAAGGGAGAAAATGGGGGAGATGATGGAGCAGAGAATGAGACAATAAGGGAAGAGTGGGAAGGGGGTGGGACAGAGGTGGAGGGAAGAGGAGAAGGAAGGGAAAAGAAGAGGGTGGAAGAGTGGTGCGTGATAGACAATCCTCGTCACATCCAGGTACTCTTTTTAGAATACATATGTATATCTTTGCTTATATCATTGCATGTAAATAACATGAAAATACAAATTCAACTATTTTTTTTGTTCTATTTAGCATTATATAATTTTTTTAACACGAGAATTCCGAGAAAACAATTATAATTCTTTGGGGTGCTTCTGCTTTGAAAGTGGCAAGATCCAAGTACGAGTTGGTTGCTTCTGACTCATAATTGGTTGAGTACATTTATGTGTAAATTCTATATCAGGTTGAGACTGTTTATCTGTATACTATGTTACTCTAACGTGTTACCATAACACTGAACCTCTATCCAATTTACATTGTTTCCAGTGTAATTTTTACATAATATTTACTCAAAATTTTCCATTTGTTGTTCAACAGGAAGGAAGAAAAGTGGTACCAAAATTTGGATTTAGCGACGATGGAGTCATATTCACCTATCGTGTGGCCAACTAGGTCCCTGCCAGCAGCGGCGACCTCCATACTGATCAACACAAAGATGTGCTCTCGTTAACCATCAATTCCTTAACCAAACTAACAAACAAAACAAGTATCTACAGTTACCCTTTACACTTAAACTCATTTATTGATCCAGATAACAATAGAAGGAATCCAACGAGCATACATCCGATATACTCTATGACAGACTTCTAAATCAAAACTTTATCAAAATTTAAACCAATTTTTTTGTATTCTGGGTATTCTTTATGTGATTTAGACTATTATTATCCCCTTTTGCAGCTCATCAACCTTTTGAATTCTTCATTTATATCACTCCCTGACAGTCATTCTAATGAATGTAAATTAAGTTTCCATATTCTTTATTCACACAGAAGGTTTCTTGTGTCTGGGATCATTTTAGTATTTTTTCCATCTTAGTATTCTTTGATTGAAATTTTGTCCATCCAATACCATGATAACCAAAACATATTTGCGTAATCCAAATCGTATCCAACATGGGTGAGATTAATCTGAAGAATAACACAGAACGAATTAATACTAACAGGTCTAAACATGAATCCTAGAATAATGTTTGCTTATTTCGAGTACTTAGCCAATATTTGATTAGTTTTAGATTACCATTAATCAATGGTTCAAGATCCATTTAAAAAAAAACACTTGTGATTTGGCATTATTGAACTGATATATAGCACCTCTAAACTTATTTCAAAAGCTATGTGCTCTGTATTTGTTTGCTTTAAATTACAGCTTTAAGTTACCAATTTCAAATTTATAAATTAAAAATTTATGTAATTTATAAGTAAATTGCCGTTATCAGTCTTTTAGCAAAAGCAGAAGCTTTTAATCGTTCATGTTGATAATGATAATAATAATTGATAATATAATTGACAAGACTGGCCCATAGTAAACCCATGCTGAGAAACCCTTATCAAACAATGATCCTCAAGTTGGGTTTGCATTGTATTTTCAGTTTTGGTTCAAGCAACTTCCTCACTGTAGACATTTAACTAATTGGTAGATAGTTGGATGAATGTGATCTGTATCAACATTTACCAAAATTGTCACCACGTTTGCATCCCTCCATGATTTAGGCACCCTACCGGAATCTTACGACTTATTAATAAATGTGGTGGCTCTCTTGAGATCTTGAGATGAAGTCGGGGCTTAGCGTCGCCGCAGCGAGGTCCTTGACCAAGTCCCTGCCGCATTACACTCACCCAGGAAACAGGCCGTAACAGCTGTTTAACTTCGAGGTACCTATTTACTGCTAGGTAACAAGGTCATCAGGGTGAAAGAAACTGCCCATTTGTTTCCGCCTCCACCGGGGTTTGAAACCGGAATTCAGGACTACGAATCCGAAGTGCGGTCTACTCAGCTGTCAGGCCCTTTACCTACCTAGTCTTTCTAAGCTTACCTCTGATCTTTTCTGAATGCTGATAAATATTTCATCTGGACCTAGAGGTTTGTTAGGTTTATGTTCTTTTTTTTATAGATCTTCTTAGTTATAGATCTGAGTTTATACATATTTGTCAGTTAATTATTTTTTCACCACATCTGTAAATTTACTAACCCAGTTTTTCCATTGTAAAGATTAGAATAAAATTATAATAATGATTTTTTGCTTCCATTGCAATGCCTCTTGCAATATTTTATTTAAACTATTCTTGTATCAAAACTTCCCGATTTTTTAATCACCTAAACAGAGCTCTCATCTTCCACATGTAGAGCATTTTGTACAAAATTTATACATTTCTAATTATTATTACTTCATTTACCTAATCAAGTTGGAACGGTTGGCTCCTGAGCACTATGTATAATGCTGGTACAAATATTGTATGTTTCTCCTAGTGACTGGAATTATGTGCTGAGAGATTAACTGTGTCTTATTGACCTCCCAGAAATCCTGCCCCAGTCTCATGTAATCAGATTTATGAAAATCTTGAATACGGACTATTCCTCATATAATGTGTCAAAACAACATCGAATACTATTTCCATTGTGAACATTATTTTTAAATATTTTAACGTTTAAAATTAGACTTCCTTTTTTAATGACCCTATATGAAGAATATTGTTTTACCTGATTTGATTGTGAACAATCTTTGTCAAAAAGCAATAACTAATGTTCCCCAAGAAGGCCTTGGCATCCTTATCCCCAGTTATTTCTGGGGATTTGTTGTACTATAATGAAAATGTGCCACTGTAATGTTGTCATTCCTTGAGGCCTTTCATATTTCACCCCAAGTCAATGTTATCTTTATTCTGTTCAAACATGATGGCTTATGTACAAATTCACCAATTACATTTTAGTTTTATTAATTTGCCTTTTTTAACTTTTATTTCTCATGACCTTTGTAAACATACTAGTATGGTCCTATCTTACTAGTTTTTTTTTTACCATACTCATATCTATTTAAAGTTTTAACACCGGCAAAGCCTATTACCTTCTGCTTCTAGATAAAAGCCCACACTTCCACTTGCATTTATGCAATTACTTTCTTCATAAATAATATTATATTGTCCTAGAAATAATTGTCAAGATGAATATTAATACCAATTGCTCAAGAAAATCATCTGATACAAACACTCCACCTACTATGAATTCCTTATATGATTGGAATACCACCGTTGCTACTTTCTGTCGACAGGAAAGGAAGACAGTTACTATAATGCCTGCTTTCCAGCTTTCCCTACATTGTCTCCACAAGCACTAAGACA
Organism: Procambarus virginalis; assembly: GCA_020271785.1. NCBI lineage: Eukaryota > Metazoa > Arthropoda > Malacostraca > Decapoda > Cambaridae > Procambarus > Procambarus virginalis. The sequence goes on along the minus strand of WNGS01162647.1, from coordinate 734,589 downwards.
GAAATTGTGTTGATCCCGTTGTCTGAAAACAAAAATCGTCTGTAATATTAATATTTTCTCCTAATTTTTCCCCATGCATAGAATCCCGAATATTTTTCCTCCATAACATAACTTGCCTACAATCATTCATTTTTTCCATCCGTTGACGTAAATGGTGTTTAACATGCCACCTCCACACGACAACACCTCAAGTACAGTGTATATGCTGGAGATCCTATAAACACTATCAATAGAACTCGTGGAATTCTACAGGCCATTACTTATGACGATTTTCCACTCTATAAATACCATCCAGGGTTAGGCTCATGTGTGGTGTTATCAACGATTATTCCCAGCATCTCCAGTGTGTGGTGTTATCAACCATTACTCCCAGAATAACCAGGAACTGTGAGATGAAAAATTCCGGTTGTCGTTAATTTTTAAAAGCCTTGTTATTCTGGGGGTTGTCGGTCATCTCACATTCCCTTGGTTATTCTGGGGGTTGTCGGTCATCTCACAGTACCTTGGTTATTCATGGGGCTGTTGTTCATCTCACAGTACCTTGATTATTCTGGGGGTTGTCGGTCATCTCACAGTCCCTTGGTTATTCTGGGGGTTGTTGTTCATCTCACAGTACCTTGATTATTCTGGGGGTTGTTGGTCATCTCACAGTCCCTTGGTTATTCTGGGGGTTGTTGTTAATCTCACAGACCCCATCTCACAGTCCCTTGGTTATTATAGGAATTGTCGTTCATCTCACAGACCCCCTTGGTTATTATAGGAGTTGTCGTTCATCTCACAGACCCCTTGGTTATTATAGGAGTTGTCGTTCATCTCACAGACCCCTTGGTTATTATATGAGTTGTTGTTCATCTCACAGACCCCCTTGGTTATTATAGGAGCTGTCGTTCATCTCACAGATCACTTGGTTATTATAGGAGCTGTCGTTCATCTCCCAGATCCCTTGGTTATTATAGGAGTTGTCATGTTCATAGAAAACGGTACCATCCGTTTGTATGTGCTCCGGCTCAGAGACACCAGTAAAGAATGTAAACAGAAGCGTACAGGACGCTACCAGCTTGGAAGCTACTAGTCATGTAATCGTTTATAAGTATTAAAGTCAGTTACCAAGCAATGACTTTATATCAACCCTACAACCAAGACTTCCTCAGCTACACATAAACACCACACTGGCGACGAGGATGAACTGGGAATGCAGGTAATTTGTTCAACTTAAAACACAAGGAAGAACATGCTGTCTCGCCCCCAGAGGAGGAAGGAGAAGTCGTGCTGTGAGCACCATACCCGATGCTGTATGCTAACCAATGCTGTATGCTAACCAATGCTGTGTGCTAACCAATGCTGTGTGCTAACCAATGCTGTGTGCTACCCAAGCTGTGCTGACTGAAGCTGTGTATAGAGGAATCTGCCGACGCTGTGTACGAAACGACGCTTTGATGCTGTGTTCAAAACCCAATGTTTTGGGTACGAAACGACGCTTCGTGCTACACAATTCTTCACGCTGTGACCTGACTGCTGTGCCAACTGCTGACAACTGCTGTGCCAACTGCTAACAACTGCTGTGCCAACTGCTAACAACTGCTGTGCCAACTGCTGACAACTGCTGTGCTGCTGTGAGTAGGAGTAACACCACATGTATACAGGGCTAGGTAAGAAGTCATTTACTGCTGTATTGTGCACTGCTGTGAACTTTTGCATAAAATGCTTGTGTGCTTTGCAAAATTAAAGTAATTACAGTCAATTCATAACTAACATATACAATGCAGTAAGTGTTTAGTATTCTGAGGAACATTTAACCCTTAAACCGCGCATATCATATATAACTGATATCAATGACAAAACCGAAATCGCGCACATCATTTATATATGATTTCGTGTCTAGCGCTATAATTTAAACACCCCGCCTGGGATAGGGGCAGCTATAGTACAGCCACGACTGATAGTTGCCAGATCCCACCTAGAAAAAAAATCCAGCCCAACATTCTTGAGAGTGAGAACGTCAGTATTGCGCCAGCCACCAAGGCTGGCGCACGCAGCACGAGCTCACAGCACCGCTGTTCAGCTTGTGACCACAGCACAGCATCGCCTACAAATGCCAAAATATAAGTGATACTGCTATTATTTAGCAGTGATAGTATTACTGAAGCCCCCTGAATTTGATAAAACTGACCAGGATTCTGATAACAGCTTGATTGTGGAGATATTTAGCGCTGTGCTCGATGGAGGGAGGAGTACGGCTGTGGAGGGAGGATTGTGGCGTTGTCTTCTGACTGTGTGTGGCCACCATTTATTGACTGCACTCATCATACCAGCTTAGTGGTTCGCTATGGTGAACACAAATGTAGATACTTACATATAACGTGTGTATAGTGTGAGATAACAGCGAGAGGAGTAGGTTGGGAGCCGCCATTTTGGTGAGAGGAGCGTCGTCTGCAGGAATTATCGTGTTGTTTACCTGTGACCACAAAGGGTCTTTGGGCACCATACCAGCTTATTTGTACAAGTATGGTGAATAAAACAGGTAGATACTTATATATAATGTGTGTATATAGCATAATAACACCACAACCAATATTGTTGGAGGAGAAATATTAGTGCGTGTGGCCTTGAGGGCGGCCGCCGATCAGCTGACTGTGGAGTAGCTACGTCTTTGTGCGTTTACTCACCATACAAGCTTAGATGTACAGTTATGGTGAACAAAACATGTAAATACGTATATATAACGTCTGTGTATAGTGAATAAATGCAAAAACAGTATTGTGGGAGGTAAATGAGGGTGAGTGAGGTGGTGTTGAGGGAGGGCGTGGCAGTGAGTGGCTCGCTGGTGTGTGGCGGCCACTCCTCGTTGCTTTTTGACTCACAAGACCAACTTAGTAGTTCGTTATGGTGAACAAAACATGCAGATACTTATATATAACCTGTGTATATAGTGTAACAACAGCAAAACTATTTGTTTATTGTTTTATGAACATAATAATTGAATCACTTATATGCACACCATAATTTTGAGTACAGCGATGGTTCACACATTTTATAATATAAATATACCACAATTCACTGTATGGAATAATATTACTGCAAAAAAACTAAGAAAAAATCAATCAGAGACATTGAAATAATTAGGAAATAATATATTTGTGGCAACTGCCGTCTGACAGATCGGGCGGAGTAGACCTCGTCTGGCGAAGGCTCTGCCAACGCCCCTTTTTTGCCACACTTCCCTACCCTACTGCGGCTAAAATATGCTACCTACGATTTTTTTGTTATTTTTTCCGTGATCAGGGAACAAAAATAAACAATTCTATAAGACGAAAGAATTTTTTGGATTTTTTTTTTTTGTTGCGCCTGTGGGTGTGAATTCCATTTCCTAGCGGTTTGAGGGTTAAGTGATAAGTTTACATTTATTCAGTAAAAATGGCAAATATACCTCAGTTTCCTACATTTGATCCTGACTGTGATCAGACAAACCTGTCACAGAGGTGGACCAAATGGCTTAAAAGGTTTGAAAATTTGTTGATAGTTTCTAACATCAAAAGTGCTGAAAGAAAGCGTGCCTTTCTACTTCATTATGCAGGTGATAGCTAGAGTTTGTTACATCTTTGATACACTGAAATACACTGGTGGTGCCAAAGATTATGACACTGCCAAAGCCAAAGTAACTGAGCATTTCAAACCAAGGCAAAATACTGCTATGGAAATTATGCATTTCAGGAGAGCGAAACAACTCTAATGAAACTGTTGATCAATACCAAACACGTCTGCAGGGTTTAACAGCCCATTGTGAGTTTGTTGATGTTGACAAAGAAATCAAACAGCAAATAATTGAAACATGCACATCTACACGTCTCCGTCGAAGAGCTCTAGAACTTGTTGATGATGAAAGTTCTCTTCACAAGATGTTGCACGTGATGGTCGTGTCATGGAGTGCAGCGCCAACAATAGTTCTGCCACTGTTACTAACAGTGAGGAAGTACTTAAGGTTCAGGGAGGACACCATGATCATAGAAGATATTTAGCCAAATCTAACAGCAAATTGAGCCGAGAACCACATCACAACTGGAGTCATGGAACAAGACTCAAGCAGTCACAACGACTCACATCAGAGGTTGTCAACAATAAATGTTACAATTGTGGAGGAGACTACCCACACCAAGGTAATGTTTGTCCTGCTCAAGGTAAGAAGTGCTATGAGTGTGGAAAACTAGGTCATTTTGGTGCTATATGTCGTTCCGCACAAAAGAAACCACAATCAATGAATAAAAGCACTGTGCGAGGATCAGGTCATAGGGGTCGAGGTGGCAAACGCAATATTGCACCTCAAATCCAGAATGTTAATAATATACAAGATAATATTTCATTACAACCAGTCTCAGATGACAGTGATTGTGATTACATTTGTGGAGTACAAGCAATCACAGAATGGAATGATCTTCCAAACAACCCAGAGACTATAGTATACATTGCTGGTATTTGTCTCAAAGTTCTCATTGACACTGGATCAAACATTGACACCATTGCTGAGTGCCACTATGAGAAATTTAAAAAACAGTTCCCAAAGCTTGAAAACTATAATGGCAAAGCCACTGCCTATGCTTCAAAGGTAGCCTTACCAGTGATTGGAACTTTCACTGCAGAGATTAAGTCAAAGAGTGCAATGCTCATTACTACATTCCATGTTGTTAGGAATGCAAAGGAGTCTCTACTCAGTTACAAGACTTCAACCAAATTGGGGCTACTTCAGCTTTCTAATGCTGTAGCAGTGGAATCTGCAAACAATGTTGATGCTATTGTTGCTGAATTTTCTGATCGATCTGAATTCATAGGTTGTTATACTGATAGCAAAGTACATCTGCATATCAACCCAGATGAAATTCCAGTTGCCCAACCACATCGCCGACAACCATTCCATACTCGCAAGAAAGTCGATGCCGAACTGGATAGGCTGATAGAACTAGATATCATTGAACCGGTAACAGGCCCAACACCATGGGTAAGCCCAATTGTCACCCCACCAAAGCCGAAGAATCCAGATGATGAGAGTCGCTTCATCACAACATTTACGACACATCGAGGTCTGTATAGGTACAAGCGCCTGAGTTTTGGTATTAACAGTGCTGCTGAAGTATTCCAGCACATCATCAGCCAGGTATTGCAAGATATACCTAATGCTGACAACATGTCTGATGACATCATTGTTTATGGCCGTACCCAAGCTGGACATGACAAAGCTCTTCGTGCAACATTGCAACGCCTACGAGAAAAGAATTTGACGTTAAGCCGAGCAAAGTGTGAGTTCAATCAACAAAAAATTGAATTCTTTGGACATGTACTTAGTGACAAAGGTCTATCTCCAGATCCTAAGAAAGTTGCAGATATCAAGAATGCTGCACCTCCTTCAACATCCACTGAAGTACATAGTTCTCTGTGAATGGCAAACTACTGTTCTCGCTTCATTCCAGATTTTGCTACCATTACGAAGCCTCTACGTGAGCTCCTGAAGAAAAATGCATCATGGTACTGGAGCGATATCGAACAAAATGCATTTGATGCTGTGAAAGATGCACTAGTAGAAAATGCGACTGTTGCGTACTTTGATCCATCAATGGACACTGAGTTAACGGTGGATGCTAGTCCTGTTGGTTTAGGTGCTGTGTTAGCCCAACACAAACCTGGTCAACCAGATTCCAAAGTAGTAATTGCCTACGCCAGCCGTTCTCTCACAGATGTTGAGCAACGATATAATCAGACAGAGAAGGAAGCTCTTGCTCTTGTATGGGGCTGTGAACACTTCAATGTGTATCTGCTTGGTGCACCCTTCACCACGATAGTCACTGACCACAAACCGTTGGAGACCATCTTCAATAATCCAATGTCCAAACCACCAGCTCGCATTGAGAGATGGGCTCTTCGTCTGCAACCATATAACTTTACGGTGAAATACAAGCCGGGTGCAGGCAATCCCGCTGATTACATCAGTCGACATCCTGCCAACAGTTTCACCATCACCAAGCATCAGCAAGTTGCCGAGGAATATGTACACTCTGTAACCTGTGATGCAGTCCCTAAGGCTCTCACTCTTGATGAAATCCGTACTACAACCCTAGAGGACTCAACTCTGCAAGAAACAGTGGATGCATTGACTAAGAAAAAGTTTCCACGCATCCCACCCTCAGGAGTTGACCAAGATGCATTCAAAGCACTTGAACGCATCCAGACAGAATTAAGTGTTATGCAACAACGCGACACCGTGCTGTGAGGTACTCGTATCGTCATTCCAGCTGTTCTCCAGCAACGTGCTCTGAAGTTTGCACATCAAGGACACCAAGGTCTTGTAAGGACCAAACAGCTGCTACGAGAAAAGGTGTGGTTTCCTGGCATTGATCGTCAAGCCAAGGACATGCATGATGCCTGTGTCCCTTGCCAAGCTGCAGTGGATACTTCAAGACCAACACCTCTACAACCTTCACCACTACCTGCGGCACCATGGACGGAAGTATCGATGGACTTCTGCGGACCACTACCAACGGGAGAGTACTTGATGGTAGTCATTGATGATCACTCACGTTATCCAGAAGTAGAAATCATCCCTTCCACATCTGCAAAGGCTGTCATCCCAAAGCTCGACAAGATCTTTTCAAACTTTGGCATTTCTGAAGTTGTCAAGACGGACAATGGACCGCCATTTAATGGACAAGACTTCGTCAACTTTGCTGAGCATATTGGATTCAAACACCACCGTGTGATGCCACTGCATCCTCAAGCAAATGGAGAAGTAGAGAGATTCATGCAACCTCTCATGAAAGCGGTACGCTGTGCTCATGCCGAAGGACGATCCTGGAAACAAGCTTTGTATGCTTTTCTCAGGAACTGCCGTGCAACACCACACATGGAACACTGGGCAAGTCGCTTGGTGAAATCTTATTTGGACGTCCTATGAGGATCGCACTACCTGTCATGACTGCTGAGGTAACGGATGAACGTCTCGCTCAGAAGGATGCACTAGCCAAGGGCAAAATGAAAATTGCTCATGATCAACGTGCAAAGGAACAATTCATAAAGGTTGGAGATACTGTTCTAGTTAAAAAGAAAAAGAGGGAAAGCTAGATATGCCGTATGATACATAACCATATAAAGTGATTAGTGTAAAAGGAACTATGGTAACAGCGAGTAATAGAGATCATAGTATAACACGTAATATGGCCTATTTCAAAGTGATTCCAACTAGTGTAGAAAATGATGAAGTGCAAAGACGTACAAAGGAAAAAGAAAAAATGAGCTATAACTCGGTAAACAATTCATCAAGGGATATTCTCGTATTTGGGGACTCTCGTCCTAAACGTCATGTTAAACGCCCTACACGATTTGATGATTAATTGTGTTCCTATGTAATGCAAAGTATTTACTTGTTATGCTAAACTAAATTTAATATTGTTTGAATAATTCAGATCTTTCATTCAATATTTTGTAACTTTGTATTACAGTTTCTTTCGTTTTTGTTTAACATTGTATTTGTATTTTTAACATTGAAATCCTGAGTGGTAAAGATTAAGTTGTTTAAATTCTTTGTGTGCTTAATTAATGTTAAATGTATGCAATATCTCTTGATATGTTAATAACTTACTCTGTGTCAATAACTTTGCTTTGTGCTACAAGCATGGTAGACATCCTGTATTCATTATTTTTAAAGGAAAGGAGGGATGTCATGTTCATAGAAAACGGTACCATCCGTTTGTATGTGCTCCGGCTCAGAGACGCCAGTAAAGAATGTAAACAGAAGCTTACAGGACGCTACCAGCTTGGAAGCTACTAGTCATGTAATCGTTTATAAGTATTAAAGTCAGTTACCAAGCAATGACTTTATATCAACCCTACAACCAAGACTTCCTCAGTTACACACAAACACCACAGTTTACTTGACCGCCTCTGAGAGTATACTCTCAGTATACTCTCAGAGGCAGATGTGTAAGTGTTCCCTCTACAACCACAGTCAGTGAATGTGAGAGTATGGATTTTCCCTTTATCCTTATACACTACTTAGCCCAACCTTGGGCATCAGATGTGTAATGACTAATTTTACCCCACAAGTCTTGCACTGCACTGGGCCCCAGAATGTGAGATTAATTCAGCTTGAGGGGATGTGGATTCGAACGAATTCTTGCCTAGACAAACATGAATACACTCCGGTCACATGAGCAAAACGCCAAAGAACTAAGTACTTCAGGTGGAGATGATGGCAGGGTGGTCTTCAATTTACACAAGCAATACCAGACCATCCTCACTTGGGTCATTCTCTCTACAGTTTGCTTGCAAGCAAATTTAATATATACTAGCTGTACCCGGCCACGCATTGCTGTGGCTCAGCAACTCACGTGCGTTGCTGAGCCATGGCAACCTTCCCCCTGTCTCCCAGTACTCCCCACCATTTCCCTCTTCCCCATCCCCTCGTTCTCCCAACCATTCCTCACTCCCCCGTCCCTTCGTCCTCCCATCCATTCTCCACTCCCCGTCCCCTCGTCCTCCCCGCCATTTCCTCCTTCCTTCATCCCTATGTCCTCCCCATTATCCTCCACTCCCCCGTCCCCTCGTCCTCCTAACCATCCCTATTCCACCGTCCCCTCATTCTCTCCACCATCTCCCACTCCCCCATCCCCTCGTCCTCCCTACCATTCTCCCCCTCTCCTGTTCCCTCGTCATCTGCACCATCCCCCACTCTCGTGTTCCCTTGTCCTTCCCACCCTTCTCCATTCCCCTGTCCCCTCGTCCCCACCATCCCTAACTCTCCTGTCCCCTCGTTCTTCCCACCATTAACCCCTCCCCTATCCCGTCGTCCTCAATACCATCCACTATTCCAGTCCCCTCGTGTTCCCCACTCCCTCGTCCAATGCATTCCCAAATGATTTGAAGTTCCCATCAGAAAATTGGGAACATCAAATGATCTGATGTTCCCATCACTGAAATATAAAAAAAATAATTAAAAAACGAAATAAAAACAATGTCAAAATGAAAAAATAATATAATCACAAAATGAGTAAGTATGTATGTGTCGTACCTAGTAGCCAGAACGCACTTCTCGGCCTACTATGCAAGGCCCGATTTGCCTAATAGGCCGAGTGATTTTCTTAATTTTCAATAAATTGTTTCCTGTTGGCTTATTTTAAATTTTATTATTATATTATATTAAGAACATAAAATATTGATTTAGCTATGCTAGTTTAGGTTAGGGCAAGAAAGATTAGGTTAGGTTAGGTAGGGTTGGTTAGGTTCGGTCATATATCTATGTTAGTTTTAACTAAAATTTTTAAAAAATTAGCTCATTAAATGAATAGCTTTATTATTTCATAAGAAAAAAAATGAAAATTTTTGAAATTCTGGAAAACTTGGCTTATTAGGAAAATTGGGATTTGCATAGTAGGCCAAGAACTGCGTTTTGACTACTAGGTACAACATATGAGATATTAACCATACTTTACCAACTGTATGGTAAACAACAAATCTCAATTCCAACACAATGTCACACAAAATAATTAAATCAAAATGAAAATGATTCGAAATCTATGAAAATTCAATTTATCAATGAAACTGGAAACATTGAAATGGAATCATAACATATTTAGCTGTCGTTTTGAAATGAGTTGCATGAGTTGCTCTTACGTGCAACAGTTGGCGCTGTTTTTACCTGTCAGAGGTGTGGCATCTATACTTATACTCATGAAATAAGTGGTATGGTAAACAACACAGCTCAATTCACACGCAATGTCACAAAAAAAAATTAAATACAAGTAAAAATAAATCATAATATATGAAATTTAATTTGTGAATGCAATCGGAAACATTGAAATGGAATCGTAACATATATAGTATAGTGTGTATGGCTTTTGTGTGCAACAGATGGCACTGTTTCTTAAAAAAAAAAAAAGTTTTCACCTGTCACAGATGTGGCATTTATACTTATACTTACAAAATGAATGGTATGGTAAACAACACAGCTTAATTCCAACACAATGTCACACAAAATAATTAAATCAAAATTAAAATAAACCGAAATCTGTGAAAATTCTATTTATCAATGCAATCAGAAACATTGAACTGGAATTCATAACATATTTAGTATATCATGTGTGTTGCTATTATGTGCAACAGATGGAGCTTTAAAAAAAATGTTTTTACCTGTCACAGGTGTGGCATTTATATAGTAGGTATATAAAAACATGCGCATGTTTGAATGAAAGGTTGTGTCAGAATTACTCAATATCCTACTACCTAACCTACCTAGGAAGGAAGGCACTCATCAGGGAACGGCAAGCATAAAACTGAAGCACTCTAAGGCAGGGTAAGCATAGGAGGGAACTGGGGAGGATGGTACACTAATACTGACTGCTAACCTATGTACCTACTAATATACCGAACCTAGAGGACACGTGAAGGAATGAGTGGGTCATTTTTGTTGACTAACTCTTCCTATCGTCACCCCACAAATATTGAAGACTTCACCCAAGTATTAAATCACTTACACTTAATTCCTTGTCACTATTTTTTGCACTCTGATTTGTTAAGAAAAGTAGCTAATATTTTCTGATGAATTAAGGGAAAAAGTTTACCAAGGGTTTCTCTAAGGTACTATTCACATAGGTATATAATAATCACAGTAACAAGTTGAACTGCGTAATCTCGTCTCATCTTCACCATCTAGCAAATATTTGTGTTACATGTTAACAGGAAAACATACTAATAATATTGTTTAGTACTGTAATCTAATATTCAATTATACGTGACCAGGACCCAATACACTAGAAGTTGAAGGGACGACAGACGTTTCGGTCCGTCCCTGGACCATTCTCAAGTCGCTTGTGTCGACATGAGAATGGTCCCAGGACGGACCCGAAACGTCGTCGTCCCTATCAACTTCATATTGTGTGGTACTGGTCAACATACTTCAGCCACGTTATTGTGACTCATCGCCTTCAAATTATACACTATTATATTTAAATATAATGTCATTCGACGTAGCCTTGTGAGAAAAACAGGAAGAAACCAATACATCCTAGGTTATGGAAAAAATTCCCATATAAGATAAAAGACATTTAACTAAAAACTGCTTATAGGGAGGAATAACTAGCATACAAGAAAGAATGGTCCTCATAAGCATCTAATCCTTGTCCTGGTGTCGTTAGAGATGTGTGCACATTGGACAAGCCAAGGTTGTTACAAGCCTTCTTAATATTTTAGGTTCTCATACACTTAATCGTTAATATGTATATTTTTTTCTTTCATCATGTCTTGAAAGGTAATGATTTTTCTATGTAATTTATAGGAAAGGGTGTTTTTAGTGCTTCTGTTCATAATCTTCAAATGTTAGTTACCCCAGGAGTATATTTTTATTTAAACTAAAAGCACACCCATCTCCTACCTTAACTTTAATCTTAAACTTCCATCAATACGTTTTGAGAATAAATTTATAAGAAAGTCTATTATAACACCCCGTTTTCAACAGTTCGATGTTGTCTCAATACATATACAATTTAACATGCTATGTCCTATAGGTTAACTGTATAAATATTCCATAGCAAAGGAACTCAATGCGCGCTCACTACCCACACGTCCTAAAACTCTTTCATAACCTGTCTCACTTTCAATATTTTGTTATGTTTAGATTATATACATTACAATTACACATCTTAGCAGTTATACATTATGCTTAATACAGTGTTTTGTGTTAAGGTGATGTCTCTTTTGCAACCTGTCAACAAGGTCTTACTCACCACTGTTTTAACTTTTTCTTTAGAAGATGTGAGGATGAAGAAAGGTTTATTTTAATTTTAACTGAAGAGGGGACAAATAGGGCCATATTCTGATATTTTGTTGATATTTTCAAATTTGAGAAAAACAGCTTAGTCGCATAATTTCCAGCAAGGTGTAGGACAGGCATCGTCGGCTTAATCAAGATTTGGCTCTCAAGGACAACCATTTATCCAAAGAATAAAGCCCTAAAAGTGGATTCCCTAGCTCCGCCAAACCAGTCTGTTTATTAATGAAAAGCAGTTTACACACGACTCATAACTGCTGACGATTTGAAACACTTCCGGAAAAAGTGCTTCACTGACGAATGTTTTTTCTTTTTTTGTTTTTTGAGATATGTATAAAGAGTTTTTACATTCTTGTAACAGCCTACTAGTACGCGTAGCGTTTCGGGACATGGTCCCTGGAATCCGATCCCCTGCCCCCGCAAGGAAATCGTTTTTTCATCCAAGTACACATTTTACTGTTGCACGTTAAACAGAGGCTACAGTAAAGGGAATTGCGCCCAGTAAATCGCTCCCGGGACAGGATACGAACCCACTTGACAAAGCGCTCGCGGAAGCACAGGCGAGTGTCTTACCACACACCACGGAGACTGCTTTTGTGTTGTTCGACACCACACACGTCTATAATGCTTCACCAAACTTACTACAATACAAATAATCGCCAACAGAATCTACCACTCTAACCAGCCTATACCTAGGCCGTAATATATGCACAAGATATGCTAATAAAGATTATCATATTATTTTATATTTGAGAAACCTTCCAACGTTGAGTGATGAACGATCATGTAAAATTTATGAATACATCTGTGGGGTCGACCGCTGGCTGAAATGGACTTGAGTCGAGGAACTGGGTTGCTCAAGTGACCCAAGGATATCCCGAATCAGGCACTGTTAAGTTATTTGTTGTTGTAGTATAAATCACCCAATACTGGGTCACTGGGAGGTCGTCTCTTGGTCAGCTCTAGGGATTTCGGTGGATTTGTTTTTTAAGCTTTCGTTATAAATGTAAACATAAGTTATTGCACTTAGAGCTAACAATTAACTTTCATTTACAATAATATTTAGTTTGCTATTCACTACGATACATTTATGACGTTCAAGGGCGAGTGCTAGTAATACAAGGATGAGGTCCAAGTATTTTCCAAGCTGACCCGTGCAGTCAGATCCTTACAGTTTGGGTATTGATAAAGATTCAATTGCTGGTATGGGCTATTTAAAATTCCATCACCTGGTAGAGAGATTTTCGTCAGTATTATTTC
>WNGS01162647.1:689200-721501 GCA_020271785.1 Procambarus virginalis | reverse complement strand
TTTCAAAGCAATTGGTGAAGAACTTTGGGGGATTACAGGTATATTACTAATATATACAACAGATGGGGATATTTAAAAAAAAAACGTTTTTTTCCTGTCACAGGTGAGGCATAGTACATAATAAGTATATGAAAACACGCGCCTATTCAAATGCAACGTTGTGTCAAAATTTCAAAGCAATCAGTAAAGAGGTTTCTCTCACATGAAAAACAGCTGAAAACACAGTTTTTTTTAAATAAAGCATGTTTTTTTACCATCACACACGTGACATCAATATGTAGTATGTATATAAAACCCGCTTGGATTACGAATGGAACATTGTGTGAAAACTTCAAAGCAATCGGTGAAGAACTTTCAGAGATTAGCAATTTGAACAAACGAACATTTCCGTTTTAATTCATTATAGATAGTGATGTGGAGTTATGGTGCTAGAACCCGAGCCAATTCAAATCAGTGGCATAGTAGCAAGTGAATAATGGGGAGGGGGGGCAGTATTCCAGAATGAAGTAAACATCAAAGGCACGTGTCATAGCAAAATAAGTTTATTCAACAACTTACTGACTAAATTACACAGTCACTCAAATTCTTTTACGTTACCGAAGAGTATCACTTCAAACACTGTCAAACAACACTTTGCAGCAGGTCTCCATTCCCACCACTCTACAGGTGTAAAAGACCAACTTGGACAGGTCAACAACAAAAGTGAACTAACTGAAACACTTAATGAAACACTCCTGTCAAATTCTTGACTATCACATGGCATAACACATAAATGGAACACAAACACAATGTCAACAAGATATTTATGAAATCCATGTTTCTCCACTCAATTTAATTACTTGCCTGATCCTTTCCAGCTAAACTTTTTACACAAAATATTTATATTTTCGCTGTAGAGAACTAAATTGTGCGGTGGTTAAGGCTAGTGGTCAAAAGTCGATTGCTAGCTTACATCGGAAGACCGGGAAAGGTCTCTGGTGTGTGAGTCAAGCATCAGACAACAAGGCCAAATTAACAGAGCGAGAGCTAATCTCATATTGACACTGTCGACATACATCCAGAATAAGAGATCCAAAGTAAATGCTAGATGTTTATTAGAGGTACATAGCGTTCACCACAGTTATCGGCGACTTAGATTGTAGCCAGAAATTGTCAGTTGTTAAAATATACTGTGGGCACTGGGTGCAGGAGCTCCTGTACCCGTCGACAAGAGCTGCAACTAATTCCCGTTAGGGTGAGACAAGAGGACGAGAGGTATGGCGCTTGGACAAGCTGGGTCATCGTCAGTCACCACTTCTGCTTTATTCCTCCTGCGGTGCCTGCAGTGAGTTGGTTCCTCAGAGATTAGAGCTGGAGACCCTGTGTAGTATCCTAGTTGTAATCACCTAGTTGTGTTTGCAGGGGTTGAGCTTCCGCTTTGTGGTCCCGCCTCTCAATTGTCCATCAACTGGTGTACAGATTCCTAAGTCTGCTTGGCTCTATCATTTCTGCATTTGAAACTGTGTATGGAGTGTGCATCTGTGGTTGTGTTACCAAGAGGGGGAACATGAAGTAAGGGCGAAGAGGAAGAAACGCTTGTTGACAGAGCCCCGGTGCAAGGGGAAACTGCGTAAAACGCTGATTTGTGTCTCGAAGAGGCTGCGGGATCCGTGTGAAAGCAGTTGCAATTCTTTTGACCATGTCGTGGCACAGTCGACTAAAGCAGCGTCTGGAATCATCCCGGGCGCAAGTTCGAACTCTCCTCGCGGTCCTTGTGGAATTGTTCATTTGATATATCATACTATTGTGATTTCTGTGTGTGATAAGGAGTATACCCTAAGGAAAGATTATGTCCAGTGACAATAGGGTGTGGAGTAAAAATCTACACTGTGGATTACCTTCACTTGCGTGCATCCCAGGTGAAGGTCTTGCGCAGTGTGATTCCTCACTCTGGCGTGTATGGTAAAGATCATGTTCAGTAAAGGTCGTGAGAAGAGCAACATATAGTTGGTATTGTGTACAGTGCTGATGTACACTGATAGTTGCAGAGTATGATAAAATGTTACCCACATAATAAAAACTCTGACAGGATGTAGGATATCGGACAAGATGTTCTTTAAAATTAAATTATAAAGCTATATTCTTAAATGGTTGTAATTTTATAATTTCAAAGTTTATGTAAGAATTACAGAACAATAATTACATAAGGGTCACAATTAAAACAGAGACATTGTCATAATCAGAACCATAGACTTTATTCATAACAACCTGTACAAATTATTAAAACAATGTAGGATAAAACAGGCGTTCAGCAATCTAAATTAAACGAATATTTCAGGCATAAAGTGAACACTTAGTTTACAAATTGAAACGTGATCTCCATTGTAAAAGCAAAGTGAGAATTACCATTACACGATTAAGTCAAATTTTGGTATATTTACTTAACAAAACTCTGATGAAGAGAGGACATAACAAGTAGAACTAATATATCTACATCTATAAGAGCAAATGTTTGTTTGTTTGCACGTCTGTCCAAGGTTGTAGGCCAGTTGCTTAAGGCTGAAGGCCAGATGCTTGTGGCCACCCTCACTTAACTTTGAAGGGGAAATGGTTTGATGTGTGAGACCGTGACATGCTAGTTATGTCGGCCTAAGTTAAATACTTTAAGAAATATCATTTATAGAAGCCCCCATGAGAGTCAAGTGTTAAATATTTGGTGTGTTTGCCATAGAGTTTTTCACTGCTTTGTAATAATATGTTTTCTGAGACCCTTAGAGTTGTTTCAGTGCCTCTTAACAAAGGAATTTTCTGAGAGAAGTGCGTAAGAGAAGAATGGAAGAACGAAAGGGGGGGGGCGGCGTTAAGTGGGGTCCCAAGAGGAAGGGAAGCGATGCAAATGAAAGGAACTAAGTACTTCTTATATATATATATATATATATATATATATATATATATATATATATATATATATATATATATATATATATATAACTGAAAACTCACACCCCAGAAGTGACTCGAACCCATACTCCCAGGAGCAACGCAACTGGTATGTACAGGGATGCCTTAAACCACTTGACCATCACGACCGGACATAAGGAAGTGATAGCCGAGGCTATATGAACCACTTCCCCGCCGGCACCTGGATGGTTATCTTGGGCATAGCATTTTATCAAATCACCTCATTTTTTTGGCAACCTCGGCTATCACTTTAGCCTCGGCTATCACTTCCTTATGTCCGGTCGTGATGGTCAAGTGGTTTAAGGCATCCCTGTACATACCAGTTGCGTTGCTCCTGGGAGTATGGGTTCGAGTCACTTCTGGGGTGTGAGTTTTCAGTTGTATCTAGTCCTGGGGACCATTCAGGCTTGTTTGCATATATATATATATATATATATATATATATATATATATATATATATATTATATATATATATATATAATATATATATATTATATGTATATATATATATATATATATATATATATATATATATATATATATATATATATATATATATATATATATATGTTCGAGGTTGGAGGGCAGACAGAAAAGAGGGGGCAAAAGAAGGGAGAGGGGTAGGTAGATGAGGTAAGAGGATTGGGAGGGTGAAGGGAGAAAATGGGGGAGATGATGGAGCAGAGAATGAGACAATAAGGGAAGAGTGGGAAGGGGTTGGGACAGAGGTGGAGGGAAGAGGAGGAGGAAGGGAAAAGAAGAGGGTGGAAGAGTGGTGCGTGATAGACAATCCTCGTCACATCCAGGTACTCTTTTTAGAATACATATGTATATCTTTGCTTATATCATTGCATGTAAATAACATGAAAATACAAATTCAACTATTTTTTTTTTTCTATTTAGCATTATATAATTTTTTTAACACGAGAATTCCGAGAAAACAATTATAATTCTTTGGGGTGCTTCTGCTTTGAAAGTGGCAAGATCCAAGTACGAGTTGGTTGCTTCTGACTCATAATTGGTTGAGTACATTTATGTGTAAATTCTATATCAGGTTGAGACTGTTTATCTGTATACTATGTTACTCTAACGTGTTACCATAACACTGAACCTCTATCCAATTTACATTGTTTCCAGTGTAATTTTTACATAATATTTACTCAAAATTTTCCATTTGTTGTTCAACAGGAAGGAAGAAAAGTGGTACCAAAATTTGGATTTAGCGACGATGGAGTCATATTCACCTATCGTGTGGCCAACTAGGTCCCTGCCAGCAGCGGCGACCTCCATACTGATCAACACAAAGATGTGCTCTCGTTAACCATCAATTCCTTAACCAAACTAACAAACAAAACAAGTATCTACAGTTACCCTTTACACTTAAACTCATTTATTGATCCAGATAACAATAGAAGGAATCCAACGAGCATACATCCGATATACTATATGACAGACTTCTAAATCAAAACTTTATCAAAATTTAAACCAATTTTTTTGTATTCTGGGTATTCTTTATGTGATTTAGACTATTATTATCCCCTTTTGCAGCTCATCAACCTTTTGAATTCTTCATTCTCCCTGACAGTCATTCTAATGAATGTAAATTAAGTTTCCATATTCTTTATTCACACAGAAGGTTTCTTTTGCCTGGGATCATTTTAGTATTTTTTCCATCTTAGTATTCTTTGATTGAAATTTTGTCCATCCAATACCATGATAACCAAAACATATTTGCGTAATCCAAATCGTATCCAACATGGGTGAGATTAATCTGAAGAATAACACAGAACGAATTAATACTAACAGGTCTAAACATGAATCCTAGAATAATGTTTGCTTATTTCGAGTACTTAGCCAATATTTGATTAGTTTTAGATTACCATTAATCAATGGTTCAAGATCCATTTAAAAAAAACACTTGTGATTTGGCATTATTGAACTGATATATAGCACCTCTAAACTTATTTCAAAAGCTATGTGCTCTGTATTTGTTTGCTTTAAATTACAGCTTTAAGTTACCAATTTAAAATTTATAAATTAAAAATTTATGTAATTTATAAGTAAATTGCCGTTATCAGTCTTTTAGCAAAAGCAGAAGCTTTTAATCGTTCATGTTGATAATGATAATAATAATTGATAATATAATTGACAAGACTGGCCCATAGTAAACCCATGCTGAGAAACCCTTATCAAACAATGATCCTCAAGTTGGGTTTGCATTGTATTTTCAGTTTTGGTTCAAGCAACTTCCTCACTGTAGACATTTAACTAATTGGTAGATAGTTGGATGAATGTGATCTGTATCAACATTTACCAAAATTGTCACCACGTTTGCATCCCTCCATGATTTAGGCACCCTACCGGAATCTTACGACTTATTAATAAATGTGGTGGCTCTCTTGAGATCTTGAGATGAAGTCGGGGCTTAGCGTCGCCGCAGCGAGGTCCTTGACCAAGTCCCTGCCGCATTACACTCACCCAGGAAACAGGCCGTAACAGCTGTTTAACTTCGAGGTACCTATTTACTGCTAGGTAACAAGGTCATCAGGGTGAAAGAAACTGCCCATTTGTTTCCGCCTCCACCGGGGTTCGAAACCGGAAATTCAGGACTACGAATCCGAAGTGCGGTCTACTCAGCTGTCAGGCCCTTTACCTACCTAGTCTTTCTAAGCTTACCTCTGATCTTTTCTGAATGCTGATAAATATTTCATCTGGACCTAGAGGTTTGTTAGGTTTATGTTCTTTTTTTTTATAGATCTTCTTAGTTATAGATCTGAGTTTATACATATTTGTCAGTTAATTATTTTTTCACCACATCTGTAAATTTACTAACCCAGTTTTTCCATTGTAAAGATTAGAATAAAATTATAATAATGATTTTTTGCTTCCATTGCAGTGCCTCTTGCAATATTTTATTTAAACTATTCTTGTATCAAAACTTCCCGATTTTTTAATTACCTAAACAGAGCTCTCATCTTCCACATGTAGAGCATTTTGTACAAAATTTATACATCTCTAATCATTATTACTTCATTTAACTAATCAAGTTGGAACGGTCGACTCCTGAGCACTATGTATAATGCTGGTACAAATATTGTATGTTTCTCCTAGTGACTGGAATTATGTGCTGAGAGATTAACTGTGTCTTATTGACCTCCCAGAAATCCTGCCCCAGTCTCATGTAATCAGATTTATGAAAATCTTGAATACGGACTATTCCTCATATAATGTGTCAAAACAACATCGAATACTATTTCCATTGTGAACATTATTTTTAAATATTTTAACGTTTAAAATTAGACTTCCTTTTTTAATGACCCTATATGAAGAATATTGTTTTACCTGATATGAGTGAACAATCTTTGTCAAAAAGCAATAACTAATGTTCCCCAAGAAGGCCTTGGCATCCTTATCCCCAGTTATTTCTGGGGATTTGTTGTACTATAATGAAAATGTGCCACTGTAATGTTGTCATTCCTTGAGGCCTTTCATATTTCACCCCAAGTCAATGTTATCTTTATTCTGTTCAAACATGCAGGCTTATGTACAAATTCACCAATTACATTTTAGTTTTATTAATTTGTCTTTTTTAACTTTTATTTCTCATGTCCTTTGTAAACATACTAGTATGGTCCTATCTTATTAGTTTTTTTTTTACCATACTCATATCTATTTAAAGTTTTAACACCGGCAAAGCCTATTACCTTCTGCTTCTAGATAAAAGCCCACACTTCCACTTGCATTTATGCAATTACTTTCTTCATAAATAATATTATATTGTCCTAGAAATAATTGTCAAGATGAATATTAATACCAATTGCTCAAGAAAATCATCTGATACAAACACTCCACCTACTATGAATTCCTTATATGATTGGAATACCACCGTTGCTACTTTCTGTCGACAGGAAAGGAAGACAGTTACTATAATGCCTGCTTTCCAGCTTTCCCTACATTGTCTCCACAAGCACTAAGACAGAAATTGTGTTGATCCCGTTGTCTGAAAACAAAAATCGTCTGTAATATTAATATTTTCTCCTAATTTTTCCCCATGCATAGAATCCCGAATATTTTTCCTCCATAACATAACTTGCCTACAATCATTCATTTTTTCCATCCGTTGACGTAAATGGTGTTTAACATGCCACCTCCACACGACAACACCTCAAGTACAGTGTATATGCTGGAGATCCTATAAACACTATCAATAGAACTCGTGGAATTCTACAGGCCATTACTTATGACGATTTTCCACTCTATAAAAACCATCCAGGGTTAAGCTCATGTGTGGTGTTATCAACGATTATTCCCAGCATCTCCAGTGTGTGGTGTTATCAACCATTACTCCCAGAATAACCAGGAACTGTGAGATGAAAAATTCCGGTTGTCGTTAATTTTTAAAAGCCTTGTTATTCTGGGGGTTGTCGGTCATCTCACATTCCCTTGGTTATTCTGGGGGTTGTCGGTCATCTCACAGTACCTTGGTTATTCATGGGGCTGTTGTTCATCTCACAGTACCTTGATTATTCTAGGGGTTGTCGGTCATCTCCAGTATTCTTGTTCCCTTTGGTTATTCTGGGGGTTGTTGGTCATCTCACAGTCCTTGGTTATTCGGGGTTGTTGGTCATCTCACAGTCCCTTGGTTATTATGGGGGTTGTTGTTCATCTCACAGACCCCCTTGGTTATTATATGAATTGTCGTTAATCTCACAGACCCCCTTGGTTATTATAGGAATTGTCGTTCATCTCACAGACCCCTTGGTTATTATAGGAGTTGTCGTTCATCTCACAGACCCCTTGGTTATTATATGAGTTGTCGTTCATCTCACAGACCCCCCTTGGTTATTATAGGAGCTGTCGTTCATCTCACAGATCACTGGTTATTATAGGAGCTGTCGTTCATCTCCCAGATCCCTTGGTTATTATAGGAGTTGTCATGTTCATAGAAAACGGTACCATCCGTTTGTATGTGCTCCGGCTCAGAGACGCCAGTAAAGAATGTAAACAGAAGCGTACAGGACGCTACCAGCTTGGAAGCTACTAGTCATGTAATCGTTTATAAGTATTAAAGTCAGTTACCAAGCAATGACTTTATATCAACCCTACAACCAAGACTTCCTCAGCTACACATAAACACCACACTGGCGACGAGGATGAACTGGGAATGCAGGTAATTTGTTCAACTTAAAACACAAGGAAGAACATGCTGTCTCGCCCCCAGAGGAGGAAGGAGAAGTCGTGCTGTGAGCACCATACCCAATGCTGTATGCTAACCAATGCTGTATGCTAACCAATGCTGTGTGCTAACAATGCTGTGTGCTAACCAATGCTGTGTGCTACCCAAGCTGTGCTGACTGAAGCTGTGTATAGAGGAATCTGCCGACGCTGTGTACGAAACGACGCTTTGATGCTGTGTTCAAAACCCAATGTTTTGGGTACGAAACGACGCTTCGTGCTACACAATTCTTCACGCTGTGACCTGACTGCTGTGCCAACTGCTGACAACTGCTGTGCCAACTGCTAACAACTGCTGTGCCAACTGCTAACAACTGCTGTGCCAACTGCTGACAAACTGCTGTGCTGCTGTGAGTAGGAGTAACACCACATGTATACAGGGCTAGGTAAGAAGTCATTTACTGCTGTATTGTGCACTGCTGTGAACTTTTGCATAAAATGCTTGTGTGCTTTGCAAAATTAAAGTAATTACAGTCAATTCATAACTAACATATACAATGCAGTAAGTGTTTAGTATTCTGAGGAACATTTAACCCTTAAACCGCGCATATCATATATAAACTGATATCAATGACAAAACCGAAATCGCGCACATCATTTATATATGATTTCGTGTCTAGCGCTATAATTAAACACCCCGCCTGGGATAGGGGCAGCTATAGTACAGCCACGACTGATAGTTGCCAGATCCCACCTAGAAAAAAAATCCAGCCAACATTCTTGAGAGTGAGAACGTCAGTATTGCGCCAGCCACCAAGGCTGGCGCACGCAGCACGAGCTCACAGCACCGCTGTTCAGCTTGTGACCACAGCACAGCATCGCCTACAAATGCCAAAATATAAGTGATACTGCTATTATTTAGCAGTGATAGTATTACTGAAGCCCCCTGAATTTGATAAAAACTGACCAGGATTCTGAAACAGCTTGATTGTGGAGATATTTAGCGCTGTGCTCGATGGAGGGAGGAGTACGGCTGTGGAGGGAGGATTGTGGCGTTGTCTTCTGACTGTGTGTGGCCACCATTTATTGACTGCACTCATACCAGCTTAGTGGTTCGCTATGGTGAACACAAATGTAGATACTTACATATAACGTGTGTATAGTGTGAGATAACAGCGAGAGGAGTAGGTTGGGAGCCGCCATTTTGGTGAGAGGAGCGTCGTCTGCAGTCGGAATTATCGTGTTGTTTACCTGTGACCACAAAGGGTCTTTGGGCACCATACCAGCTTATTTGTACAAGTATGGTGAATAAAACAGGTAGATACTTATATATAATGTGTGTATATAGCATAATAACACCACAACCAATATGTTGGAGGAGAAATATTAGTGCGTGTGGCCTTGAGGGCGGCCGCCGATCAGCTGACTGTGGAGTAGCTACGTCTTGTGCGTTTACTCACCATACAAGCTTAGATGTACAGTTATGGTGAAAAAACATGTAAATACGTATATATAAGTCTGGATAGTGAATAAATGCCAAAAAACAGTATTGTGGGAGGTAAATGAGGGTGAGTGAGGTGGGTTGAGGGAGGGCGTGGCAGTGAGTGGCTCGCTGGTGTGTGGGGGCCACTCCTCGTTGCTTTTTGACTCACAAGACCAACTTAGTAGTTCGTTATGGTGAACAAAACATGCAGATACTTATATAAACCTGTGTATATAGTGTAACAACAGCAAAACTATTTGTTATTGTTTTATGAACATAATAATTGAATCACTTATATGCACACCATAATTTTGAGTACAGCGATGGTTCACACATTTTATAATATAAAAAATATACCACAATTCACTGTATGGAATAAATTACTGCAAAAAAAACTAAGAAAAATCAATCAGAGACATTGAAATAATTAGGAAATAAATATTTGTGGCAACTGCCGTCTGACAGATCGGGCGGAGTAGACCTCGTCTGGCGAAGGCTCTGCCAACGCCCCTTTTTGCCACACTTCCCTACCCTACTGCGGCTAAAATATGCTACCTACGATTTTTTTTGTTATTTTTTCCGTGATCAGGGAACAAAAAAAACAATTCTATAAGACGAAAGAATTTTTGGATTTTTTTTTTTTGTTGCGCCTGTGGGTGTGAATTCCATTTCCTAGCGGTTTGAGGGTTTAAGTGATAAGTTTACATTTATTCAGTAAAAAATGGCAAATATACCTCAGTTTCCTACATTTGATCCTGACTGTGATCAGACAAACCTGTAACAGAGGTGGACCAAATGGCTTAAAAGGTTTGAAAATTTGTTGATAGTTTCTAACATCAAAAAGTGCTGAAAGAAAGCGTGCCTTTCTACTTCATTATGCAGGTGATAGCTNCACCTGCAATCATTGAATGTTGAATGACTGTCATCACTGAGTGATGAACGCCGGCCATCACTGGGTGTTCAATGTCTGACATCACTGAGTTTTAAACACCTGCTTCCACTAAGTGTTGAATGCCTGCCATCATTGAGTTTTGAACGCCTGCTTTGATTGAATGTTGAACGCCTGCCTTGATTGGATGTTGAACGCCTTCCGTCACTGAGTGTTGAACGCCTGCCATCACTGAGTATTGACCGCCTGTCATCACTGAGTGTTTAACACCTGCCTTGACAGGATATTAAACGCTGGCATCAATGAGTGTTGAACACCTGCCGTCACTGGATATTGAACGCCTGTCATCAGTGTTGAACGCCTGTATTCACTGGATGTTGAACGCCTGCCATCACTAAGTGTTGAAAGCCTGCTTTCACTGAGTATTGAATACCTGTCATCATTGAGTGTTGAACGCCTGCCTTGATTGGATGTTTAACGCCTGCTTTGATTGGATGTTGAACATCTTACATCACTGAGTGTTAAATGCATGCCATCACTGAGTTTTGAACCCTTGCAATCACAGAGTGGTGATTGCCTTTCATCGTTGAGTGTTGAACGTCTGTCATCACTGAAGTTTGAATGTCTTTCATCACTGAGTGTTGAAAGCCTGACAGTCAGTCTTGAACGCCTGCCATCAATGTTTGTTGAATGCCTACCATCAACGAGTTTTGAAAGACTGCCATCTCTGAGTGTTGAATGAATTCAACACTGAGTGTTGAAAGCCTGGATTCACTGGAAATGGACACCTGCCATCAATGAGTGTTGAACGGCTGCCATCACTGGGTGTTGAACGTCTTTTATCACTGAGTGTTGAACGCCTGACTTAGCTGGAGGTTGACCGCCTGCCATCACTGAGTTTTGAACGGCTGCCATGACTAAATGTTGAACGCCGGCCATGACTGGATGTGAACGCCTATCATCATTGAGAATTGAATGCCTGTTATTTGTTAGTGTTGAATGCCTGCTATCAATGAGTGGTGATTGCCTTTCTTCACTGAGTGTTGAATGTCTGCCATCATTGAGTGTTGAACCCCAGCAATAAATAGTTGCTGAACGCCTGTCATCAGTGTTTAACGTCTTCCTTCACTGGATGTTTAACGCATGCCATTGCAGCATGTTGAACGTCTGCAATCACATAGTGTTGAACGCATACCATCACTTAGTGTTGAAGGCCTGTTGCCAATGTGTGTTGAACGTCTGCAATCACATAGTGATGAACGCCTGTCATCAGTGTTGAACGCCTGTCATCAGTGTTGAACGCTTGCCATCATTGGGTGTTGAATTCCAGCCATCATTGAGTGTTGAACGCCTGCCATTATTAGGTTGTTGAACGTCTGTTCTCCCTGAGTAATGATTGCCGTTTATCAGTGTGTGTAGAACGCCGGCCTTCACTGAGTGTTGAACGTTTGCCATGGAAGAGTATTGAACGCCTGCCATCACCGAGTGTTGAATGCCTGCCATCAATGAGAATTGAATGCCTGCCGTCACTGAGTTTTGAACGTCTGCTATCATTAAGTGTTGAAAGCCTGTAATGAATGAGTGCTGAATGCCTGTCATCACTGAGAGTTGAATGTCCGCCATCACTGGGTGTTGAACGCCTGTCATCAGTGTTGAACGCCTGCCTTGACTGGATGTTGAACTCCTGTAATCACTGAGAGTGTAATGCCTGCCATCACTAAGTGATGAACGCTGGCGATCACTGCATGTTGAACGTCTGCCATAACTGAGTGTTGAACGCCTACCTTCACTTAGTGTTAAATGTCTGCCATTATTGAGTGTTGAACGTCTGCCTTGCCTGGATGTTGAACTCCTGCCATCATTGAGTGTTGAATGACTCCCATCACTAGGTGTTGAACGCCTACCTTGACTGGATGTTGAGCGCCTGCCATTGCTGAGTTTTGTACACCTGCGTTGACTGGATGTTGTATGCCTGCAATCACTGAGAGTTGAATGCCTGCCGTCAATGTGTGTTGAACGCCTGTAGTCAATGAATGTTGAACGCTTGTCATCAATGAATATTGTACGCCTGCCATCACAGTTTTGATTTCCTCTCATCACTGAGTGTTAAACCGCTGCCATCACTGGGTGTTTTATTTTTTTTATTTTTTTTTATTATTTTCTACCACAGACGTGGCCACACATTTACACACATTCGGTGTTTAACGTCTGCTATCACAGAGAGTTGAACGTCTCCCGTCACTGGGTGTTGAACGTCAGACATCACTGATAGTTGAACGCCTGTCATTAATGAGAGTTGAATGCCTGCCATTACTGAGTGTTGAACGCCATCTATCACTGAGTGTTGGATGCCTGTCATCATTGAGTGTTGAAAGCCTTTCATCACTGAGTGTTGAACGTCTATTATTACTGAGTTTTGAACGTCTGCCGTCACTGAGTGTTGAATGCCTGTAATCACTGAGTGTTGAACGCCATCTTTCACTGAGTGTTGGATGCCTGTCATCATTGAGTGTTGAAAGACTTTCATCACTGGGTGATGAACGTCTGCCATCACAGTTGCTTTGTGAACAGAGTGTTGAATGCTCGCGATCACTGAGTCTTGAATGCTCGCCATCACTGAGTCTTGAATGCCTGCCATCACTAGGTGTTCTGGTTGATCTGGTTGATGGGATTCTGGGAGTTCTTCGACTCCCCAAGGCCGGCCCGAGGCCAGACTTGACTTGTGAGAGTTTGGTCCACCAGGCTGTTGCCTGGTGGAACGGCCCTTAGGCCCACATACCCATCACAGCCCAGTTGGTCCGGCACTCCTTGAAGAAAATAATCTAGTTTCCTATTGAAGATGTCCACGGTTGTTCCTGCAATATTTCTGATGCTCGCTGGTATGACGTTGAACAACTGTGGACCTCTGATGTTCATTCAGTGTTCTCTGATTGTGTGCATGGCACCTATGCTCTTCACTGGTTCTATTCTGCATTTTCTTCCATGTCGTTCACTCCAGTACGTTGTTATTTTACTGTGCAGATTTGGGACCTGTTCCTCCAGTATTTTCCATGTGTATATTATTTGGTATCTTTCTCGTCTCCTTTCTAGTGAGTACATTTTGAGAGCTTTGAGACGATCCCAATAATTTAGGTGCTTTATCTCGTCTATGCGTGCCGTATATGTTCTCTGTATTCCCTCTATTTCAGCAATCTCTGTTTGAAAAGCAGAGGTGCAACTGGTACTCTGAGAGAGAACTCTATCAACATCAGAGGCCCGAGACTGTTCAACACGCTTCCACTACACATAAGGGACATAACTGGCAAACCCCTCACAGTGTTCAAGAGAGAACTGGATAAGCACCTCCAAAGGATACCTGATCAACCAGGCTGTGACTCATACGTCAGGCTGCGAGCAGCCGCGTCCAACAGCCTGGTTGATCAGTCCAGCAACCAGGAGGCCTGGTCGATGACCGGGCCGCGGGGACGATAAGCCCCGGAAGCACCTCAAGGTATCCTCAAGGTAAGGTATCTCTCCTGCTCTGAAGGGTAAGTGAGTACTGAGCAGTACTCAAGACGGGACAACACAACAACACAGGTGTTGAATGCCTGATATCACTGGATGTTTAATGTCGGCCATCACTGAGTATTGAACGCCTGCAATCACTGAGTGTTGAATTCCAGCCTTCACTGAGTGTTGAACGCCTGCCATCACTGAGTATTTAACTCATTTGCACATTTAATTTACACATTTAACACATTTACAACCCTCCCCTAAATGACAGAAGACCTAGACAGGAGTTTGATAGGAACAACATGGCAACCATTAATATAATGGAGAGAGCAGCTTCAGTTGCGTGCAGGAATGGCTCAAGACTCTTAATCATGGACGATTTCAACCATGGAAAGATAGACTGGGAGAATGGGGACTCACATGGTGGTGCAGATACATGGAGAGCTAAACTCATGGAGGTGGCAATAAGGAACTTTCTGAGCCAGCATGTCATGGAACCCACAAGAGTGAGAGGCAATGATGAACCAACTAGACTCGACTTGATATTCACCCTGAATGAGTCAGAAATAAGGGAAGTTAAAGTTGAAGCCCCCATAGGAATGAGTGACCACAGTGTACTGACTTTTGAGCACTTGGTGGAGGTAGGGATAACCTATCCAGAATGGGATCGGAGGGAAAAAGACTAAATTACCGAAGAGGAGAATATGCCGAGATGAGGAACTTCCTCAGGGGAACACCATGGGAAACAGAACTTAGAGACAAGAATGTGTGGGACATGATGGATTTCGTCACCCAGAAGTGCCAGGAAGCTGCAGACAGGTTTATCCCCGTCCAAAAGGAGAAAAACGGAAAACAACAGAAAAACCCATGGTTCAATTAGGAATGCAAGGTAGCGAAGCAACTGAGTAAAAGAACATGGAGAAACTACAGAAATAACAGAACACCGGAGAGCTGGGAGATACCAAAGGGCCAGAAATGAGTACCTCAGAGTGAGGAGGGAAGCAGAGAGACAGTTTGAGAATGACAGCGAGTAAAGCCAAGACCCAACCAAAGCTGCTCCACGGGCACATCAGGAGGAAAGCAGCTGTGAAGGAACAAATGATGAAACTGAGAAAAGCAGAGAACGGATACACAGAGAATGACAAGGAGGTGTGTGAAGAACTCAACAAGAGATTTCAGGAGGTCTTCACAATAGAACAAGGAAAAGCCCCTGCATTAAATGAGGAGGAGGCAAACCAAGCAACCTTAGAGGAATTTGACCTCACCAGTGATGAGGTAAAAAGGTGTCTGCTGGAGCTCGATGTGACAAAGGCTGTTGGGCCTGACAGAATCTCACCATGGACACTAAAGGAAGGTGCAGAAGCACTAAATGTGCCACTCTCTATGGTCACTGGAAACAGGAGACCTGAACTACAGGCATGTTTGAACTGAACTACAGGCATGTTTCCCTAACAGCGAGTAACGGTGAAGGGGGAGACATCAGAGTGGCGAGATGTCACCAGCGGAGTCCCACAGGGCTCAGTACATGGACCCATCCTGTTTCTAATATATGTAAACGATCTTCCGATGGGTATAGACTGGTTCCTCTCAATGTTTGCTGATGATGCAAGAATT
This sequence comes from Procambarus virginalis, assembly GCA_020271785.1. NCBI lineage: Eukaryota > Metazoa > Arthropoda > Malacostraca > Decapoda > Cambaridae > Procambarus > Procambarus virginalis. The sequence goes on along the minus strand of WNGS01162647.1, from coordinate 705,907 downwards.
AAGAAAAGAATCAAGACGGAAGAAGATAGATAGAGACTACAGGATGACCTGGACAAACTGGAAGAATGGTCTAGAAAATGGCTGCTAAAGATCAACTCAGGAAAGTGTAAGGTAAATAAATTAGGCGAAGGGAGCAGGAGGCTGAACACAAGGTGTCATCTGGGAGGTGAAATCCTGCAAGAATCAAATAGAGAGAAAGATCTGGGGGTATATATCACACCGAACCTGTCCCCAGATGCCCACATCAAAAGAATATCATCAGAGGCATATGCTAGACTGGCCAAAATAAGAACTGCCTTTAGAACTTTTGTAAGGAATCGTTCAGGACCCTGTATACCACTTATGTAAGACCAATCCTGGAGTATGCAGCTCCAGCCTGGAATCCATACCTAGTTAAACACAAGACAAAAGAAAGATCCAGCGGTATGCCACCAGGCTCGTCCCAGAACTGAGAGGAATGAGCTACGAGGAAAGGCTAAAAGAGCTGAACCTAACATCCCTGGCAAACAGAAGAGTAAGGGGAGACATGATAACCACCTACAAAATTCTCAGGGGAATTGACAGGGTGGACAAAGACAAACTCTTCAGCACGGGAGGGACACGAACAAGGGGACAAATGTGGAAACTTAGTACCCAGATGAGCCACAGAGACGTTAGAAAGAATTTTTTCAGTGTCAGAGTAGTTAATAAATGGAATGCATTAGGAAGTGATATGGTGGAGGCTGACTCCATACACAGTTTCAAATGTAGATATGATAAAGCCCAGTAGGCTCAGGAATCTGTACACCAGTTGATTAACAGTTGAGAGGCGGGACCAAAGAGCCAAAGCTCAACCCCCGCAAGCACAATTAGGTGAGCACAATTAGGTGAGTACATGCTATCGCTGGGTGTTGAACGTCTGCCATCACTGAGTGTTGACGCCTGCCATTACTGAGTGTTAAATGTCAGCCATTTCTGAGTGTGCAACGTCTGCCATCATTGAGTGTTGAATGCCTGTCGTCAGTGAGTGTTGAACGCCTGTCACCACTGAGTGTTGAACGCCTGCCATCACTGAATGTTGAATGCCTTTCATCTCTGAGTGTTGAAAGTCTGCTATTACTAAGTGCTGAACGCCTGCCATCAGTGTTGAATGCCTGCCTTGACTGGATGTTAAGCAGTTGCCATCACTGAGTGTTGAACGCCCTCCTTCACCTACGTCTCACCATAGCCCGTGCTACTTGGAACTTCTTGTTCCAGGTAGCGAATCTTTAACAACAACAACAACCCTCCTTCACTATGTGTTGAATGCCTGCCATCATTGAGTTTTGAACGCCTGTATCACTGAGTGTTGAACGCCTGCCATCGCTGAGTGATGAATGCCTGCAATCAATGAGTGTTTAATTCCTGTCATCACTTGGTATTCAACGTCTGCCATCAAAGAGTGTTGAACGCATGCCTTGACTGGATGTTGGACGCCTGCCATAATTTAATGTTGTTCGCCTGCCAACACTGGATGATGAATACCTGCCATCACTGAGTTTTGAACGCCTGCCATTACTGAGTGTTTAATGCCTGCCTTCCCTGAATGTTGAATGCATGCGATCACTGGTTGTTAAACGTCTGCCATCATTGGATGTTGAACACCTGTGTTCAACATGCAGTGTTGGCACTGGATGTGTTGGCACTTGGTTGTGTTAATCGACGCCAAAATTATGAGAAGGATTAAGACAGAGGAGGACAGCTTGAGGCTTCAAGAAGACCTGGACAAGCTGCAGGAATGGTCGAACAAATGGTTGTTAGAGTTTAACCCAAGCAAATGTAATGTAATGAAGATAGGTGTAGGGAGCAAGAGACCAGATACAAGGTATCATTTGGGAGACGAAACCCTGCAAGAGTCAGAGAGAGAGAAAGACCTGGGGGTTGACATCATGCCAGACCTGTCCCCTGAAGCTCATATCAGGAAGATAACATTAACGGCATATGCCAGGTTGGCTAACATAAGAACGGCCTTTAGAAACTTGTGTAAGGAATCTTTCAGAACATTATATACCACATATGTCAGACCAATCCTGGAGTATGCGGCTCCAGTATGGAGTCCATATCTAGTCAAGGATAAGACTAAACTGGAAAAGGTTCAAAGGTTTGCCACCAGACTAGTACCAGAACTGAGGGGTATGAGCTACAAAGAGAGACTACGGGAATTAAACCTCACGTCACTGGGAGACAGAAGAGTTAGAGGGGACATGATCACCACATACAAGATTCTCAGAGGAATTAATAGGGTAGATAAAGACAGACTTTTTAACAAAAGGGGCACACGCACTAGGGGACACAGGTGGAAATTGAGTGCCCAAATGAGCCATAGAGACGTTAGAAAGAATTTTTTCAGTGTCAGAGTAGCAGACAAATGGAATGCATTAGGCAGTGATGTGGTGGAGGCTGTCTCCATTCACAGCTTCAAGTGTAGATATGATAGAGCCCAAAAGGCTCAGGAACCTGTACACCTGTTAATTGACGGTTAAGAGGCGGGACCAAAGAGCCAGAGCTCACTCCCCCCCAATCACAATTAGAAAAGTACAATTAGGTAAGTTCCTGCCCTCACTGCGTGTTGAACGCCTGCTACCACTGAGTATTGAAGGCCGCCAACACTGAGAGTTGAATACCGGTCATCACTGTGTTGAATGACTGCCATCACTGGGTGTTGAACACCTGTCATCACTGAATGATAAACGCTATCACTGGGTGTTGATTGCCTGCCACCGTTGTGTGTTGAACGCCTGCCGTCACTGGGAGTCGAAAGTCTGTAATCACTGAGGTTTGAACGCCTGTCATCACTGTGTGTTGAACGTCTGCAGTCCCTGAGTGTTGAATGCTTGCCATCAATGTATGTTGAATGCCTGCCTTCAATGAATTTTGAAAGTCTGCCATCACTGAGTGTTGAATGCCTTTCATTACTGAGTGTTGAAAGCCTGCAATCAATGGATGTTGAACACCTGCCATCACTGGGTGTTAAACGCTGGCATCAATGAGTGTTTAACACCTGCCGTCACTGGGTGTTGAACACTTGCAATCACGGAGTGATGATTGCCTTTGACTGAGTGTTGAAATCCTGGAATCACTGGATGTTGAACACCTGCCACCAATGAGTGTTGAACGCCTGCCATCTCTGGGTGTTGAACGTATGCCATCACTGGGTTTTGAACGTCTTTTATCACTGAGTGTTGAACGCTTGTCATCAGTGAGTGTTGAACGCCTGACTTGACTGGATGTTGAACGCCTGCCATTATTGAGTGCTGAACGCCTTCTTTGAATGATTGTTGACCGCCTGCCACCACTGAGTGTTGAATGCCTACCATCACTGAGTTTTGAACGCCTACAATATCTGTGGTGTTGAACGTCTTTTATCACTAAGTGTTGAACGTCTGTAATGACGGAATGTTGAACGCCTGTCTTCACTGAGTGTTGAATGCCAGTCATCAATGAGAGTTGTCCGCCAGCTGTCACTGGGTGACAACGCCTATTATCACTGAAGTGTTGAACGCTAGCCATATCTGGTTGTTGAACGTCTGCCATCACTGATTGTTGAACACCTGCCATGACTGGATGTTGAACGCCGGCCATGACTGGATGTGAACGCCTATCATGATTGAGAATTGAATGCCTGTCATTTGTTAGTGTTGAATGCCTGATATCATTCAGTGTTGATTGCCTTTCATTACTGAGTGTTGAATGTCTGCCATCATTGAGTGTTGAACCCCTACAATAAATAGTTGCTGAACGCCTGTCATCAGGGTTGAACATCTTCCTTCAATGGATGTTGAACCCCTGCCATCACTGAGTGTTGAATGCCTACCATTACTGGATGTTGAATGTCAGCATCACTGGGTGTTGAACGCTTGCCATCACTGAATGTTGAAGTCCTGCCGTCACTGAGTGTTGAACGCCTGCCATCACTGTATGGTGAAGTCCTGCCGTCACTGAGTGTTGAACGCCTGCCATCACTGTATGGTGAAGTCCTGCCGTCACTGGGTGTTTAACGCCGGCCATTTGTGAGTGTTGAACGCCTGCCATCACTGAGAATTATAGGCCTGCCATCACTGATTTTTGAATGCCAGCCATCACTGTTTTCATCATCTGCCATCACTGGGTGTTGTACACCTGCAATCACTGAGTGTCGAACGCTTGCTATCACTGGAAGTTTAACGCCGGCCATCACTGAGTGTTTAACGAATGCCATCGCTGCGTGTTGAACGTCTGTAATCACATAGTGTTGAACGCCTGTCATCAGTGTTGAACGCCTGCCATCATTGAGTGTTGAATTCCAGCCATCACTGAGTGCTGAACGCCTGCCATCATTAGGTTGTTGAACGTCTGTTCTCCCTGAGTAATGATTGCCGTTTATCACTGTGTGTTGAAGGCCGGCCAACACTGGGTTTTGAACGTCTGCCATGAAAGAGTGTTGAAAGCCTGTAATCAATGAGTGTTGAATGCCTGTCATCACTGAGAGTTGAATGTCTGCCATCACTTGGTGCTGAACGCCTGCTATCTTTAAGTGTTGAAACCCTGTAATCAATGAGTGTTCAATGCCTGTCATCACTGAGAGTTGAATGTCTGCCATCACTTGTTGTTGAACGCCTGCCATGACTGGACGTTGAAGGCCTGCAATCACTGAGTGTGGAACGTCTGGCTAGAATGAATGTTGAACGCCTGTCATCACTGAGAGTTGAACGCCTGACATTACTGTGTGTCTTGAACGCCTGTAGTCAATGAGGGTTGAATGCTTGTCATCATTGAATTATTGTACGCCTGCCATCAGAGAGTTTTGATTTCCTCTCATCATTGAGTGTTGAACCGCTGCCATCACTGGGTTTTGAACGTCTGCCATCACAGAGAATTGAACGCCTCCCGTCACTGGGTGTTGAATGCCTGCCATCACTGTGTTGAACGTTTGCCATTACTGGGTGTTGAACGCCTCACATCACTGAATGTTAAACGCCCTCTCTGGGTGTTGAACGCCTGTCATCAATGAATGTAGACCGCCTGTCATCTCTGAGTGTTGAACATCTGCCATCACTGAGTGTAAATGTCTGCAATCACTGAGTGTTGAACGCCTGCCATCACAGGGTGTTGAACGTCTGCTATCACAGAGTGTTGAACGCCTGCCATTACTGAGTATTGAATGCCTGACATCACTGAGTGTTGAATGTTTGTCATCACTGGGTGTTGAATGCCTGCTATCACTGAGTGTTGAGCGCCTTTTATCATCTGGGTGTTGAATGCCTGCCATGACTGGATGTTGAAAGCCTGCCATGACTGGATGTTGAAAGCCTGCCCTGACTGGATGTTGAACGCCTGCAATGATTCGATGTTGAACGGCTGTCATCACTGAGGGTTGAACGCCTGCTCTCACTGAGTGTTTAAAGGCAGCATTTTTCAGGCACTAATGCTCTTCCTGTCACACAGGTGGTCTGGTGATAATTATGATGGGGACGAAGCTTCTGGTGGAGGTGGCGGCATACAAGGACAAGCTGGAGCCCCACATGGAACATCTAGAGCAACAGGGGCTGTGGCGGAAGGTAATATAGTTCCCTAAGGGTTGTGTTCCTCTTTCCAAGGAAATTTAACGTTCCTGAAAGATGACTTGAGGAAAACAAGATAAATTTATATAATTATATTCCATACATACAATATGTACATATATATATATGTCGGTAAATTGACATATCAGTTCATCTGTCTTTATGGTCTTCGTCTGTCTCACTGGTGTACAGTCTTTATATTTTTGGGGAGGAGGATACATGCGTGATGCTAGCCTAAACGATTTTTCTGGGTGATAATTAAGGGGAAAGATGTCCATCATTGGTTGGCCAGGATCGGCCACATTGCCCCCTTAACCCCTTTAACATGGATCGGCCCTAATAGTAACCCCTGTGGTGTTCACAGATTGTAGAATCTTGCTTGTTTTACAAAGAGCTTATGAAAAGTGTTTTAGCGCTTTGTAATAATACAAGTGTCGCTGTTCTCCATTACTGGTAAAATCCTGTAATCATTAATCACTAATCAAAGGATATAATTTTGTTATCATCATTGGCTAATATGTGATCAATAGCATGGTTTTAGAAAAGGCCGATCTGCTGCTCATCTCTTGTTACATCTCTCTACTAAGAGGCATCAGTCACTGGATGCATCCAAGATCAGCTGTTTTATGGCTCTGAACAAAGCAGGAGCCGTTAATCGGGTCTGGCATTCTGGATTAGTAGTGAAGCTTCAACTAGGCATCTCAGGCTCCATCTTAGAGTTAAGAAAAAACTACCTTCAAGAACGTCACTCAAAGGGTAGTCCTCAAAGGACCAAAATCCGAAAGCCACTCAATTGGTGTTATTGATCCACAAGGTAATGTGCTTGGCCCTCTCTTGTGGAACAATCACTGATGACCAAATCACTCTCTTAAATCTGGGACTAAACTGTCGAGTTATGTCCAGGCCAAGAGAGATGGCCCTAAAGGTAGAGTTGTAGATCCTGCTGGACGACATATTCGACTTAGAGACACAACTGACGATTGCCACAAAGGAATCAAGCATAGCAAGCATAGCTTATTGTGGACTTAGGAATGATTCGAGATAACTACAGAAGCCTCTTACTGTCTCCGGAGCTCAAAGCGGCAGCTAAGGAGCTTAGTCAAAACAAGGAAATAGTTGTCAGCAGAGGTGATAAATTACCAATATACGTCATCTTGAGGTTATCTTGAGATGATTTCGGGGCTTTAGTGTCCCCGCGGCCCGGTCCTCGACCAGGCCTCCACCCCCCAGGAAGCAGCCCGTGACAGCTGACTAACACCCAGGTACCTATTTACTGCTAGGTAACAGGGGCATTCAGGGTGAAAGAAACTTTGCCCGTTTGTTTCTGCCTCGTGCGGGAATCGAACCCGCGCCACAGAATTACGAGTCCTGCGCGCTATCCACCAGGCTACGAGGCCCCTTGTCATCATCCTCAAAAATTATGAATAAATGGAGAAAATAAAGCTAATTCTCTCTGATCTAACTAAATTTCAAGGGCGCATAAGGGATGATACAGCCAACATGAAAGCAAAGGAAACCGATTGGTTAAAACTGATAATGTAAAATGGTCTCCCGAAAGGTACAGGAGAGTTTAAACCCAGAAGTATAGATGAAGAAATATGAAGACCCACAAACCTGGCTCCTGGCAGGGGTCTCCAGCAACACGCTCCGAGCACCGAGCTGTCAGAACGAGGACGAAGTCAACAACGAACTGCCTTAGGGGCTCCAACTCCGGATTTTTCCTCGAGGTTGACTCCTGAAGCCTTTCCCAAAAAGGGGGTATGGCCGCAAGGCAGCGGAGGTTTAAAATCAGGGTTTTCCTTCCCTTAGATGGGCTGCCTTCCCAGGCTATCGAGTCCCATCTACTCTGAGCAGCTGGTTTTAAGGCGCCAGAGGCACGCCCTCACCTCTTCTCCTCTCGGTAAAAGCAGTTCCGCCAGACTTAAAGGCTAAGCCACCCGTGCAGGCCAGGAGTTGGACTTGGTTGTCAGAGGCTATTTGAGACACATGCCGTATAGGAGCTTTTTATAGGTCATGGGAGCTCGTCCCCCACTACCACCTCCTGGCTATGACAACCCCTTGGAACCTACAGGTTGCCGGGTACAGCTAGTTATATAGTAATTCCGTTGACAACCACTTAATTTCTTGGAATAATAAGCCACAGGGTGTTTTACTTATTTTGTATAATTTTGTAATAACACTGCCCCTATACCGTGACACTATATCGAATATCAATACCGAAGCATCGACGGTTAATTTGAATCTGTCATCGAAATTAAGGGGCATGAGAATGGGAGATGATATTTGTATGGATTTCAGGCTCTCAAAGGCTATCTGAGAGTCCTCTATTACCTCCTGGTCTTGGTCTCCTGAGACCACCATCGTCACTGGGCGTATGTCCCTGACCTTTGGCACATCTTCACCATGTTCACGTTACCTGGTTGATACCTGGTTGATGGGGTTCTGGGAGTTCTTCTACTCCCCAAGCCCGGCCCGTGGCCAGGCTTGACTTGTGAGAGTTTGGTCCACTAGGCTGTTGCTTGGAGTGGCCCGCAGGCCCACATACCCACCACAGCCCGGTTGGTCCGGCACTTCTTGGAGGAATAAATCTAGTTTCCTCTTGAAGATGTCCACGGTTGTTCCGGCAATATTTCTTATGCTTGCTGGGAGGACGTTGAACAACTGCGGACCTCTGATGTTTATACAGTGTTCTCTGATTGTGCATATGGCACCTATGCTCTTCACTGGTTCTATTCTGCATTTTCTTCCATATCGTTCACTCCAGTACGTTGTTATTTTACTGTGTAGATTTGGTACTTGGCCCTCCAGTATCTTCCAGGTGTATATTATTTGATATCTCTCTCGTCTTCTTTCTAGTGAGTACATTTGGAGAGCTTTGAGACGATCCCAATAATTTAGGTGCTTTATCGCGTCTATGCGTGCCGTATATGTTCTCTGTATTCCCTCTATTTCAGCAATCTCTCCTGCTCTGAAGGGGGAAGTGAGTACTGAGCAGTACTCAAGACGGGACAACACAAGTGACTTGAAGAGTACAACCATTGTGATGGGATCCCTGGATTTGAAAGTTCTCGTAATCCATCCTATCATTTTTCTGGCTGTCGCAATATTTGCTTGGTTATGCTCCCTAAACGTTAGGTCGTCAGACATTATTATTCCCAAATCCTTTACATGCTGTTTTCCTACTATGGGTACATTTGATTGTGTTTTGTACTCTGTATTATGTTTAAGGTCCTCATTTTTACCGTACCTGAGTACCTGGAATTTATCACTGTTAAACATCATGTTATTTTCTGATGCCCAGTCGAAAACTTTATTAATATCAGCTTGAAGTTTTTCAATGTCTTCAGCCGAGGTAATTTTCATACTGATTTTTGTGTCATCTGCAAAGGATGATACGAAGCTGTGACTTGTATTTTTGTCTATATCTGATATGAGAATAAGGAAAAGCAGCGGTGCAAGGACTGTACCCTGAGGTACAGAGCTTTTAACTGCACTTGGACTAGATTTTATATGGTTGACCGTTACTCGCTGAGTCCTGTTTGACAGAAAACTGAGTATCCAGCGTCCTACTTTACCGGTTATTCCCATTGACGTCATTTTGTGTGCTATTACGCCATGGTCACATTTATCGAAAGCCTTTGCGAAGTCCGTGTATATCACATCAGCATTCTGTTTTTCTTCTAATGCCTCAGTGACTTTGTCGTAGTGCTCAAGTAGCTGTGAGAGGCACGATCTTCCCGCTCGAAATCCATGTTGGCCTGGGTTGTGAAGGTCATTGGTCTCCATGAAATTGGTGACCTGACTCCTAATCACTCTCTCAAATACTTTTATTATGTGCGATGTTAGTGCAACTGGTCTATAATTTTTTGCCAATGCTTTGCTCCCTCCCTTGTGTAGAGGGGCTATGTCTGCTACTTTAAGTGCATCTGGTATCTCCCCCGTGTCCAAGCTCTTCCTCCACACTATACTGAGTGCCTGTGCTACCGGCACTTTGCATTTCTTTATAAATATTGAATTCCATGAGTCTGGACCTGGGCCAATTTCTCTTTCAAAATTTAGTGCGCTCGTGTTGATATCAGTTATATTTACAGGGGTTTGAATATCCCGCATAAAGAAATTGTCTGGATCTTCCACTTTCATGTTGTTTATTGGAGTGCTAAACATGTCCTCATACTGCTTTTTTTAGGATTTCACTAATTTCTTTGTCATCCTCCGTGTATGAACCTTCACTTGTACGAATAGGTCCAATACTGGCAGTGGTTTTTGCTTTTGATTTCGCATATGAGAAGAAATATTTTGGATTTTTCTTTATTTCCTGAATTGCTTTCTGTTCTAACTGCCTTTCTTCAGTTTCATATGAGTGTTTCAATTTCCGCTCGATTTCTTCAATCTCCCTATTTAAATTATTCCTTCTTTGACGGGAAATTCATGTCTGCATAAGCAGTTCTGTTATTTTTTTCCTGCGTTTATACTGTCGTCTGCGTTCTCTTTCTACGTTAGATCTCTTTCTGGCTTTCCTCAAAGGAACATGTTTCAGACAGACTTGATACGCTTCCGAAGTCAGTTTTTCTATTCCTTCTGTAGGACTTGTATTACTTAAAACAGTTTCCCATGGAATGTTTGTAAGTTCCCTGTTTATTATCTCCCAGTCTATCCTTTTATTATTAAAATTGAATTTACTGAATAGCCCCTCTCGCTTTATCAACGTTTTAGGTCTATTCTGAGTATTGATGGTCGTTTGCACTTCAATGAGCTTGTGATCTGAATATGTGGTATCTGATATCGTAATGTCTCTGATAATGTCTTCATTGTTCGTAAAGACCAGATCTAAATATTTTCATTTCTCGTTGGCTCCGATATCTGCTGATTGAGTGAAAATTTGTCACAGAATCTAAGTAGTTCTCTAATCTGTGGTTGGTTAGGTCCCGATAGATTCCTGGTATAATATTATTGTTTGCTATTTTCCACCTGAGACTAGGCAAGTTGAAGTCACCTAGGAAGATAATATCAGGTATCGGGTTCTCCAAATTATCAAGGCTATTCTCTATTTTGTTTATCTGTTCTGTGAATTCCTCAGCCGTTGCATCTGGCGGTTTGTATATTAGAATAATCACTAAATTTATTTTCTCTATTTTTAATCCCAGTACCTCTACCACCTCATTTGTAACGTTTAGGAGCTCCGAGCATACAAGGTCTTCCCTAATATACAGACCCACTCCTCCATGTGACCTAATTTTCCTATCACACCTGTATAGGTTATATCCTGGAATCCAGATATCACTGTCCAACAATTCCCCTGCATGGGTTTCTGTGAAAGCTCCAAATACTGCATTTGACTCCGTGAGGAGGCCATTTATGAACTGTACTTTGTTGTTTGTTCTTGTTTTCAGTCCTTGTATGTTGGCTAAGATGAATGAGGTTACTCTATTAGTGATAGTTTGAGTGGGAGACTTTTCCGGCAAGCCCATTATGCGTGGACATAATAAGTTTGTTCTGTGTGTACCAATATCTGCTTCCTTTTCCTGTCTTAAGTGCTGAGGATATATTTAGTGGCATTAACTTTCTGCAAATTGCAGTTACCTGAGAATATAACAGGCTTTCCTCGGCTTGTTGTCATGCATCAACCAACTTACCATTGTGCGTAGATAACCAGTCAAGCGCATCCATGTTGTTCTCTTTGTCCGCCAACTGGTCCTTGATAACCTCAAATAGTCCTCTCACCGTGTTACCATACACTATCTTGAATGGGGATAGGCCCAGAGACTCATTCGATGCTGATCACATGGCAAAGAGAAGGTAAATACAGAAGACTTAGAAGAAGCATCTGGCTAGGCGATGAAAAGTTGTCGATGTCGCAAACAACAAAAGTTGTCGCAATGTCCGGAAAATAATCCATTATGAGCCGTTTCTGAGGACACGACTACCCGAGTACTTACATCTGGAGTCTAGGGTGTTCCTTGTCGATACATCAGGCATAGAACCTTATTGTTTGGGAAGTATTTGTCACCTGCCTACGAACTGGACTCTATAGTGTCTACGAGTGCTTTCACCTGGGGGTCGTTCTGTTGCTCTGCAATCAAGGTGGATCTAGTCGAGTGCTTCTGTTCAGTAATAGATTCTAGAGGGTTAGATGGAGTACTGTAGATAACCTGTGGGGTAGGGGTAAAGTTAAATAGAGCATCTAACCTCAGATGAGCCTTTACCTGTGAACTGGTTTGAACTGCTACTGCTGGTCTTACCACGTCTTCTACAGGATCTGCAACAACTATGGGATGGTTACTGTCCAAACCCAAAGCTAAGTCATTGGCCAGTACTACTTCTATCCCTTCAATGGAAAGATGGTCTAATACTGCCAATGTACACTTCCCATTGAAATGTGGTGATTCCAAGTGAACCTTTACTAACGGGGCAACGAACAAATTCGAGGGAAACCCACCTATAATGAAACTTTTCTTCCCTTCAGTAGGCATTCCTTGGGTAATGAGCTCTTCAAAATCAGAGATTGGGCTGCTCTACTATCACTGAGAATTACTACTAACCTGCCACACTGGTCATTTGATACATACCCTTTCGAAGTTAATGGAGCAAACAATCCTGGTTTCTCTCTCATACTTGTCCATAGGGAGCAGGTTTCCACATTTGGTGTCACAACTTACCAGCATAATTTCCCACATGTGGGTCGTTACCTGTCCTGCTCTTACACTTACCAGACACGTGTCTTTTCTTCCTCCATGTCCAACACACTATGTCTCTCCATGGGCTTGTTCGTCTTGGACTACATGGGGATTTCTTCAAGGCACCATGGGGGGATGGTTCTCTCCTGCTTATACTTGGTAAACGGTTTTGAGTAGGTCTTGAAACTTACCTTGTAGATGACCTATGGGTTAAAATGTATTCTTCAGTCATGGTAGCTGCAGAACCCAAGTCTCTACTTCCTGCTCCTCCAAGAACGTTTTCAGATCACCTGACAGGCATTCCTTGAAGTCTTCTAACGGGATTAGTTGTCCAGCTGCTCCTTAGTCTCGACCTTCCGAGACGCACATTATTTCTTAAATAACCGTTCTTTAATGCCAACAAACTCCTTAAAAGTCTGCTCAGATGTTTTCTTAAGGTTACGGAACTTCTGCCGATATGCCTCAGGCACCAACTGGTAAGCCATCATCACCACCTTATTGACAGCGTCACTCGAGTCACTTAATGAAAATGTGGAATGCGCTATTTACGCTTTACAAGTCATCACTGATTGAATCATAATAGCCCAATTGTCCCTCGTCAAGGCAGCTACTTTCTCGAAGGCAGCAAAGAACTTTGACACCTCCTCATTCACTTTTGGCACCATTTTTATATTCCGCACTGGGTCGAAACCAGTGGATTCCATTCTACGACATAATCTCAGCACTTCCAATTCGTATTATCTTTCTTCTTTTCTTACCTTTCTTTCCCTTTTCTTTCTCTCAGCCTTGCCTTTCTCTCTCTCCCTTTCTTCTCGTTCTCTCACTCTTTCTAGTTCTAATCTGTTTTATTTGTTTTCATTTATTTACTTTGTTTCACGTTTTATCTCAATTTCCTTTTCTTCCCTTTCTTTTCTTTCTTTTCCTTCCCGCTGTAACCTTTTCCATGCGATTTCACGATTTATTTTTAATTCTTGCTCACTAAATGTGAGTCAATAGACTCACATTTAGTAATGGTGATCACTCTCACCATCACTTTCCTGGTCTTCCTTGTCCGAGGAAGTCATAACACTCGCTACGAATTGCACTTTCCTGTTTGCCGTCTAGTTTCAAATATCTATACACTTTCGAGAGAATCTCGACACGGGAATTGCGAATTGTTTTTTTTTTTACTTTTTATGTCTGGATTGGTGCTTAACAACACTAGCTCTTGTTTCCCTAAACACTTCAATTTAGAGAGGCAGTTCTCCTGGTTCAAGAACTCCCGAACATTGTCCAGCATATCAATTGCAGTTTTCTCTGTCATCTCTCATTTCCTTAACACTGCACTTAAACACAAGAAACAAATCTGTACAAGACGGATGAACTAATCACTTGCCCGGTCCCGGCTAACATACCTGACAAAAAGTCGGATCCCGCTGGGGATGCCAATTATGTGACGACCTCAGTTATCCTGTAACCTGGTTCATTTCATTTGACTTTATTTGGAGCCATAGTGACTCTTCTTGTGAGATCCAACCCCAAGTCATAGGTTAGTTATTATGAACTTGTAGTAATATTCAGTCCAACGGGAATGGGGGGTAAACAATACTAAAAAGAACATCACCAAATGTACTTCTTAACTATACACACATATGTACAACCCAAAACAGTAGGTGTCACTTTCATACAGAGCACTACAAACGAACGACTGCGATCTTCTAACCCGGTCAACTTCTATCTTATATCGTACAACACTCAAGGTACCCTCCTTGAGTCTTCTATGGTACTCACACCGCCGAGTTAACTTTCTCAGTAAATCATGGGTCAGTCCTCTACAGTATCATCACAGAGTCAACATCACTTTGAATCTCCAGCAAAACACTGGCTGGTCTCCAGCAAAACACTGGCTGGTCTCCAGCCAGTGGTGTTGACAGATGGTGTTGACATTGTCATAAACGCACATTTACCTATCTAACCAATCATAACTAAGCCGTCCTAAAATAGCTACCCTACCCTATCAACGTATCCTAACTTAGCCATCCTAGCCTAACCTAGACTATCCTTATTTACCTAGTCTAAACCTAACTTAGGAAACATAACCTAACCTAACTTACCTAACCTATGTTACATAAACTAACCTAACCTACTTAACCTAGCTTACTTAACATATCCTACTTAACCTAACTTACCTAGGGAAGGAAGGCACTATCAGGAGAAAGCGTCAAGCCATTACAACAACTGAGCACTTCTAAGGGATCAGGGTAAGCATTTAGGAGGGAACTAGGGGGAAGGAATGGTACCTAATATAACCTGACCTGCCTAACCTATTTAACCTTACTTAATATACCGAACCTAGAGAGTGCCGTGAAGGGAGAGGGCGAGTCATTTTTGACTAACTCTTATTTTATCTTCTTCACCCCACAAATATTGAAGACTTCACCCAAGTATTAAATCACTTACACTTAATTCCTTGTCACTATTTTTTGCACTTATTTGTAGAAAAGTAGCATATTTTCTTATGAATTAAGGGAAAAAGTTTACCAAGGGTTTCTCTAAGGTACTATTCACATAGGTATATAATAATCACAGTAACAAGTTGAACTGCGTAATCTCGTCTCATCTTCACCATCTAGCAAATATTTGTGTTACATGTTAACAGGAAAACATATTAATAATATTGTTAGTACTGTAATCATATTTCAATTATACACTATTTATTTAAATATAATTGTCATTCGAAGTAGCTTGTAGCAGGAGAACCAATCTCTAGTTATGGAAAAAAATTCCCATATAATTAAAGACATTTTAACTAAAAATTTGCTTTTAGGGGATAACTAGCAACAAGAAAGAATGGTCTCATTAAGCATCTAATCCTGTCCTGTCTTAGAGATGTGTCACAGACAAGCAGTTGTTACCCTTCTTAATATTTTAGGTTCTCATACACTTAATCGTTAATAATGTATTATTTTTTTCTTTCAAATTCTTGAAAAGTAATGATTTTTCTATGTAATTATAGGAAATGGTGTTTTTAGTGCTTCTGTTCATATCTTCAAATGTAGTTCCCAGGTATATTTATTTAACTAAAAGCACCCCTCTCCTAACCTTAACTTTAATTTAAACTTCCTCCTACGTTTTGAGATAATTTATAAGAAAAGTCTAATTATAACACCCCGTTTTCAACAGTGTTGTTCTCAATACATATACATTTAACATGCTATGTCTTAGGTAAGTATAATTTCCATAGCAAAGGAACTCAATGCGCGCTCACTACCCACACGTCCTAAACTCTTTCATAACCTGTCTCACTTTCAATATTTTTGTTATGTTTAGATTATATACATTACAATTACACATCTTAGCAGTTATACATTATGCTTAATACAGTGTTTTGTGTTAAGGTGATGTCTCTTTTGCACCTGTCAACAGTCTTACTCACCACTTTTTAACTTTTTTTGAGATGTGAGATTGATAAAGGTTTATTTTAATTTTAACTGAGAGGGGACAAGAAGGCCATTTTCTGATATTTTGTTGATATTTTCAAATTTGAGAAAAACAGCTTAGTCGCATAATTTCCAGCAAGGTGTAGGCAGGCATCGTCGCTTAATCAAGATTTTGGCTCTCAAGGCAACCCTTTATCCAAAGAAAGCCCAAAAGTGATTCCATGCTCCCGCCAAACCGTCTGTTTATTAATGAAAAGCAGTTTACACACGACTCATAACTGCTGACGTTTGAACACTTCCGGAAAAAGTGCTTCACTGACGAATGTTTTTTTTTTTTTTTTTTTGAGATATATACAAGAGTTTTTACATTCTTGTACAGCCACTAGTACGCGTAGCGTTTCGGGCAGGTCCCTGGAATACGATCCCCTGCCGCGAAGAATCGTTTTTTCATCCAAGTACACATTTTACTGTTGCGTTAAACAGAGGCTACAGTTAAGGAATTGCGCCCAGTAAATCCTCCCGGCCAGGATACGAACCCATGACATAGCGCTCGCGGAACGCCAGGCAAGTGTCTTACCACTACACCACGGAGACTGCTTTTGTGTTGTTCGAACCACAACGCTATAAATGCTTCACCAACTTACTACAAATACAAATAATCGCCAACAGAATCTAAACTTCTAACCAACCTAACCTAGGCCTATATATATGCACAATATGCTAATAAAAGATTATCATATTATTTATATTTGAGAAAATTCACGTTTTGAATGAACGTCATGTAAAAATTTATGAATAATCTGTGGGGTCGACCGCTGGCTGAAATGGACTTGAGTCGAGGACGGGTTGCTCAAGGACCCAAGGTATCCCGAATCAGGCACTGTTAAGTTATTTGTTGTTGTAGTATAAATCACCCAATCACTGGGTCACTGGGAGGTCGTGTCATGGTCAGCTCTAGGGATTTCGGTGGATTTGTTTTTAAGTTTTCGTTATAAGTAAACATAAGTTATTGCACTAGAGTAACAATTAATTTCATTTACAATAATATTAGTTTGC
>WNGS01162647.1:636140-670130 GCA_020271785.1 Procambarus virginalis | reverse complement strand
CAATAACATAGTGAACTTGTGTAGATCTCGTATGTGATTATTATACACCTATGTGAATAGTACCATAGAGGTACTTTTTCCCTTAATTTATAAGAAAATATACTACTTTTCTACAACTAAGTGCAAAAAATAGTGACAAGGAATTAAGTGTAAGTGATTTAATACTTGGGTGAACTCTTCAATATTTGAGGGGTGAAGAAGATAAAATTAGAGTTAGTCAAAAATGACTCGCCCTCTCCCTTCACGGCATTTTCTAGGTTTGGTATAAGTAAGGTTAAATAGGTTAGGCAGGTCAGGTTATGTTAGGTACCATTCCTTCCCCCTAGTTCCCTCCTAAATCCTTACCCTGATCCCTTAGAAATGCTCAGTTGTTGTAATGGCTTGACGCTTTCTCCTGATAGTTCCTTCCTTCCCTAGGTAAGTTAGGTTACGTAGGATATGTTAGGTAAGTTAGGTTAAGAAGGTTAGGTTAAGTAAGTTAGGTTAGTTTATATAACATAGGTTAGGTAAGTTAGGTTAGGTTATGTTTCCCATGTTAGGTTTAGACTAGGTAAATTAGGTTAGTCTAGATTAGGCTAGGATGGCTAAGTTAAGATACGTTAACATAGGGTAGGGTAGCTAGGTTAGGACGCCATAGTTATGATTGGTTAGATAGTTAAATGTGCGTTTATGACAATGTCAACACCATCTGTCAACACCACTGGCTGGAGACCAGTCAGTGTTTTGCTGGAGATTCAAAGTGATGTTTACTCTGTGATGATACTGTAGAGGACTGACCCATGATTTACTGAAGGAGTGAACTCGGCGGTGTGAGTACCATAGAAGACTCAAGGAGGGTACCTTGAGTGTTGTACGATATAAGATAGAAGTTGACCGGGTTAGAAGATCGCAGTCGTACGTTTGTAGTGCTCTGTATGAAAGTGACACCTACTGTTTTGGGTTGTACATATGTGTGTATAGTTAAGAAGTACATTTGGTGATGTTGTTTTTAGTATTGTTTACCCCCCATTCCCGTTGGACTGAGTATTACTACCAGTTCATGATAACTAACCTATGACTCGGGGTTGGATCTCACAAGAAGAGTCACTATGGCTCCAAATAAAGTCAAATGAAAAGAACCAGGTTACTGGCTAAGTGAGGTCGTCACATAATTGGCATCCCCAGCGGGATCCGACTTCTTGTCAGGTACGTTAGCCGAGACCGGGCAAGTGATTAGTGCAACCGTCTTGTACAGATTTGTTTCTTGTGTTTAAGTGCAGTGTTAAGGAAGTGAGAGATGACAGAGAAAACTGTAATTGATATGCTGGACAATGTTCAGGAGTTCTTAAACCAGGAGAACTGCCTCTCTAAATTGAAGTGTTTAGGGAAACAAGAGCTAGTTTTGTTAAGCACCAACCCAGACATAAAAAGTAAAAATAAGCAATTCGCAATTCCCGTGTCGAGATTCTCTCGAAAGTGTATAGATATTTGAAACCAGACGGCAAACAGGAAAGTGCAATTCGTAGCGAGTGTTATGACTTCCTTGGACAAGGAAGACCAGGAAAGTGATGGTGAGAGTGATCACCATTACTAAATGTGAGTCTATTGACTCACATTTAGTGAGCAAGAATTAAAAATAAATCGTGAAATCGCATGGAAAAAGTTGCAGTGGGAAGGAAAAGAAAGAAAAGAAAGGGAAGAAAAGGAAATTGAGATAAAACGTGAAACAAATTAAAACAAATTAAATAAATGAAAACAAAAAAACAAATTAGAACTAGAAAGAGTGAGAGAACGAGAAGAAAGGGAGAGAGAAAGGCAAGACTGAGAGAAAGAGAAGAGAAAGAAAGGTAAGAAAAGAAGAAAGACAATATGAATTGGAAGTGCTGAGATTATGTCGTAGAATGGAATCCACTGGTTTCGACCCAGTGCGGAATATAAAAATGGTGCCAAAAGTGAATGAGGAGGTGTCAAAGTTCTTTGCTGCCTTCGAGAAAGTAGCTGCCTTGACGAGGGACAATTGGGCTATTATGATTCAATCAGTGATGACTTGTAAAGCGTAAATAGCGCATTCCACATTATCATTAAGTGACTCGAGTGACGCTGTCAATAAGGTGGTGATGATGGCTTACCAGTTGGTGCCTGAGGCATATCGGCAGAAGTTCCGTAACCTTAAGAAAACAGCTGAGCACACTTTTAAGGAGTTTAGTGGCATTAAAGACGGTTATTTAAGAAATATTGTGCGTCTCGGAAGGTCGAGACTAAGGAGCAGCTGGACAACTAATCCTGTTAGAAGACTTCAAGGAGTGCCTGTCAGGTGATCTGAAAACGTTCTTGGAGGAGCAGGAAGTAGAGACTTGGGTTCTGCAGCTACCATGACTGAAGAATACATTTTAACCCATAGACCATCTACAAGGTAAGTTTCAAGACCTACTCAAAACCGTTTACCAAGTATAAGCAGGAGAGAACCATCCCCCCATGGTGCCTTGAAGAAATCCCCATGTAGTCCAAGACGAACAAGCCCATGGAGAGACATAGTGTGTTGGACATGGAGGAAGAAAAGACACGTGTCTGGTAAGTGTAAGAGCAGGACAGGTAACGACCCACATGTGGGAAATTATGCTGGTAAGTTGTGACACCAAATGTGGAAACCTGCTCCCTATGGACAAGTATGAGTGAGAAACCAGGATTGTTTGCTCCATTAACTTCGAAAGGGTATGTATCAAATGACCAGTGTGGCAGGTTAGTAGTAATTCTCAGTGATAGTAGAGCAGCCCAATCTATGATTTTGAAGAGCTCATTACCCAAGGAAGTACCTACTGAGGGGAAGAAAAGTGTCATTTTAGGTGGATTTCCCTCGAATTTGTACGTTGTCCCGTTAGTAAAGGTTCACTTGGAATCACCACATTTCAATGGGAAGTGTACATTGGCAGTATTAGACCATCTTTCTGTTGAAGGGATAGAAGTAGTACTGGCCAATGACTTAGCTTTGGATTTGGACAGTAACCATCCCATAGTTGTTGCAGATCCTGTGGAAGACGTGGTAAGACCAGCAGTAGCAGTTCAAACCAGTTCACAAGTAAAGGCTCATCTGAGGTTAGATGCTCTACTTAACTTTACCCCTAACCACAGGTTATCTACAGTGCTCTATCTAACCCTCTAGAGTCTATTACAGAACTGAAGCACTCGACTAGATCCACCTTGATTTCAGAGCAACAGAACGACCCCCAGGTGAAAGCACTCGTAGACACTATAGAGTCCAGTTCGTAGGCAGGTGACCAATACTTCCCAAAGAATAAGGTGTTATGCCTGATGTATCGACAAGGAACACCCCAGACTCCAGATGTAAGTACTCGGGTAGTCGTGTCCTCAGAAACGGCTCATGATGGAATATTTTCCGGACATTGCAGGATATCGAAAACTTTTCATCGCCTAGCCAGATGCTTCTTCTGAGTCTTCTGTACTTACCTTCTCTTTGCCATATGATCAGCATGGAATGAGTCTCTGGGCCTATCCCCATTCAAGATAGTGTATGGTCACACGGTGAGAGGACTATTTAAGGTTATCAAAGGACCAGTGGGTGGACAAAGAGAGCAACATGGATGCGTTTGACTGATTATCTATGCACAAGGGCAAGTTGTTTGCTGCATGGGAAATAGCCAAGGAAAACCTGTTATATTCTCAGGTAACTGCAATTTGCAGAAAGTTAATGCCACTAAATATATCCTCAGCACTACAGACAGGAAAAGGAAGCAGATGTTGGTACATGTGTACATGGTGAAGATGTGCCAAAGGTCGGGGACATTCGCCCAGTGACGATGGTGGTCTCAGGAGACCAAGACCAAGAGGTAATGGAGGACTCTCAGATAGCCTTTGAGAGCCTGAAATCCATACAGATATCATCTCCCATTCTCATGCCCCTTAATTTCGATGACAGATTCAAATTAACCTTCGATGCTTCGGTATTGGTATTCGGTATAGTGTCACGGTATAGGAGCAGTGTTATTACAAAATGAAACAAAATAAGTAAAACACCCTGTGGCGTATTATTCCAAGAAATTAAGTGGTTGTAAACGGAATTATTATATGACTAGCTGTACCCGGCAACACGTTGCTGTGGCTTAGCAATGCATATGTGTGTGTTGCCAAGCCACAGCATCCTTTCCCTGTTCTCTAGTCCTCCCCTCCATTCCCTCGTCCCTTCGTCCTCCCAACCATTCCTCACTTCCCCGTCCCCTCGTCCTCCCAACCAGTCCCTACTCCCCCGAACCCTCGGCCCTCCCAACAATACACCACCCCCCCCATCCCTTTGTCCCCCTCACCATCCCCACTCCACCGTCCTCTCGTCCTCCTAACTATTCCCCACTCCACCGTCCCCCATCCTCCTCACCATCTTCCACTCCCCAGTTCCCTTGTTCTCCCTACCATTCCCCACTTTCTCGTCACCTCGTCCTCCCCACCATCCCCAGTCCCTCGTTTTGCTGGAGACCTGTGTTGTTGTGGACCCTCTGCCAACGTGTTGTGGAGACCACTGCCAACGTGTTGTTGGAGACCACTGCCAACGTGTTGTTGGAGACCACTGCCAACGTGTTGTTGGAGACCACTGCCAACGTGTGTTGAAGACCACTGCCAACGTGTTGTTGGAGACCACTGCCAGCATGTGTTGAAGACCACTGCCAACGTGTTGTTGAAGACCACTGCCAACGTGTTGTTGGAGACCACTGCCAGCGTGTTGTGGAGACCACTGCCAACGTGTTGTTGGAGACCACTGCCAACGTGTTGTTGGAGACCACTGCCAACGTGTTGTTGGAGACCACTGCCAACGTGTTGTTGGAGACCACTGCCAACGTGTTGTTGGAGACCACTGCCAACGTGTTGTTGGAGACCACTGCCAACGTGTTGTTGGAGACCACTGCCAACGTGTTGATGGAGACCACTGCCAACGTGTTGTTGGAGACCACTGCCAACGTGTTGTTGGAGACCACTGCCAACGTGTTGTTGGAGACCACTGCCAACGTGTTGTTGGAGACCACTGCCAACGTGTTGTTGGAGACCACTGCCAACGTGTTGTTGGAGACCACTGCCAGCATGTTGTTGGAGACCACTGCCAGCATGTTGTTGGAGACCCCTGCCTGTGTGTTGTTGGAGACTCCTTTCTGTGTGTTGTTGGAGACCCCTATCAGTGGGTTGCTGGAGACCCCTGCCAGCTTGCTGCTGGAGACGCCAGCCAGTGTGATGCGGGAGATCCCAACCAGTGTGTTGCTAGAGACCCTTGCCAGCGTGTTGCTGGACACCCCTTCCAGCATGTTGCTGAAGACCCCTTCCAGCGTGTTCCTGGAAGTAGTGTAAACCGGGCTAGAAGCCTGCATTTTTCATATTTTGGGCAGCATGCTTCTTGCCCCTGGATTTTACCGCGAAAACGGTCATACTGCATTCATATGTAAAATAAATATGCAATAAAAACTGGACAGGAGTCGAATACAATCTTCCTTAATGTTAGCTTGGCCAATCATACCATAAATTGAGGTTTAGCATAGTGAATTGCATATATCAGCGGTTTGCAAAAGATAAATTTAATTGAGTCAACGTAGGTTTCCAGGTTTGTGTTTCATATTTCTTCAACTGTATTTCTGGGTTTAAACTCTCCTGTACCTTTCGGGAGACCATTTTGCATTATCAGTTTTAACCAATCGGTTTCCTTTGCTTTCATGTTGGGAGTATCATCCCTAATGCTCCTTTGAAATTTAGTTAGATCAGAGAGAATGAGCTTTATTTTCTCCATTTATTCATAATATTTTGGGATGACATATATTGGTAATTTATCACCTTTTCTGTCAACTATTTCCTTGTTCTGACTAAGCTCCTTAGCTGCCGCTTTGAGCTCCGGAAACAGTAAGAGGCTTCTGTAGTTACCTCGAGTCATTCCTCCTTCTACAATAAGCTATGCTTGCAAAGTATCCTTAGTGGCAATCGTCCGTTGTGTCTCTAGGTCGAATATGTCGTCCAGCAGGATCTACAACTCTACCTTCAGGGCCATCTCTCTT
The DNA here is from genome assembly GCA_020271785.1 of Procambarus virginalis. Classification (NCBI taxonomy): domain Eukaryota; kingdom Metazoa; phylum Arthropoda; class Malacostraca; order Decapoda; family Cambaridae; genus Procambarus; species Procambarus virginalis. The sequence continues at coordinate 664,110 of WNGS01162647.1, read as the reverse complement.
GGCCTGGACATAACGCGACAGTTTAGTCCCAGATTTAAGAGAGTAATTTGGTCATCGGTGATTGGCCCACAGGAGAGGGCCAAGCACACTACTTTGTGGAACAATAACACAAATTGAGTGGCTTTCGGATTGACTCAACTCTAAGATGGAGATTGAGATGCCTAGTTGAAGCTTCACTACTAATCCAGAGTGCCAGGACCCGATCAAAGGCTCCTGCTTTGTACAGAGCCATAACACAGCTGATTCTTGGATTCATCCAGTGACTGATGCCTCTTAGTGGAGAGATTTAACATGAGATGAGTAGCAGATCGGCCTTTTCTAAAAGATACTATCGATCACATATTAGCCAATGATGATAACAAAATTATATCATTTGTTTGGTGATTAATGATTACAGGATTTTACCAGTAATGGAGAACAGCGACACTTGATTTATTAGAAAGCGCTAAAATACTTTTCATAAGCTCTTTGTAAAACAAGCAAGATCCTACAATCCGTGAACATCAGAGGGGGTTCCTATTAGGACCGATCCATGTTAAAGGGGTTAAGGGGACAATGTGGCTGATCCTGGCCAACCAATGATGGACATCTTTCCCCTTAATTATCACCCAGAAAAAATCGTTTACGCTAGCATCATGCATGTATCCTCCTCCCAAAAAATATAAAGACTGTACACTAGTGAGAAAGACGAAGACAATAAAGACAGACGAACTGATATGTCCATTTACCGACATATATATGTATGAATGTACATATTGTAAGTATGGAATATAATTATATGAATTTATCTTGTTTTCCTCAAGTCATCTTTCCAGGAACGTTAAATTTCCTTGGAAAGAGGAACACAACCCTTAGGGAACTATATTACCTTCCGCCACAGCCCCTGTTGCTCTAGATGTTCCATGTGGGGCTCCAGCTTGTCCTTGTATGCCGCCACCTCCACCAGAAGCTTCGTCCCCATCAAAATTATCACCAGACCACCTGTGTGACAGGAAGAGCATTAGTGCCTGGAAAATGTGCTGCCTTTAAACACTCAGTGAGAGCAGGCGTTCAACATCCAGTGATGGCAGGCGTTCACCATCCAGTGATGGCAGGTGTTCACCATCCAGTGATGGCAGGCGTTCACCATCCAGTGATGGCAGGTGTTCACCATCCAGTGATGGCAGGCGTTCACCATCCAGTGATGGCAGGCGTTCACCATCCAGTGATGGCAGGCGTTCACCATCCAGTGATGGCAGGCGTTCACCATCCAGTGATGGCAGGCGTTCACCATCCAGTGATGGCAGGCGTTCACCATCCAGTGATGGCAGGCGTTCACCATCCAGTGATAGCACGCGCTCAACATCCAGTGATGGTAGGCGTACATCATCCAGTCACGGCAGGCGTTCAACACTCATTGATAGCAGGTGTTCTACACTCATTAATGACAGGCGTTCAACACCAAGTGATGGCGTTTAACAGTCAGTGATGGCAGGCGTTCAACACAGTGATAGCAGGCATTCAACACTCAGTGATGGCAACCGTTCAATACTCAATGATGGCAGGCATTCTACACTCAGTGATGGCAACCGTTCAATACTCAATGATGGCAGGCGTTCTAATCTCATTGATGACAGGTGTTCAACACACAGTGATTGCAGTCATTCAACACAGTGATTGCAGTCATTCAACACAGTGATTGCAGTCATTCAACACAGTGATTTCAGTCATTCAACACAGTGATTGCAGTCATTCAACACAGTGATTGCAGTCATTCAACACAGTAATGGGCCTGCATTCAACACTCAGTGTTGGCAGCCCGTCAATACTCAGTGGTAGCAGGCGTTCAACATCCAGTGATGAAAGGCATGCAACACTCAGTGATAGCTGGCGTTCAACATCCAGTCAAGGCAGGCGTTCATCACCGATGATAGGCGTTCAATACTCAGTGATAGACGACGTTCAACAATCAGTGACAGCAGGAATTCAACACTCAGTGATGGCAGACGTTCAACACTCAGTGATGGCAGGCGTTCAACACTCAGTGATGGCAGACGTTCAACACTCAGTGATGGCAGGCGTTCAACACTCAGTGATGGCAGACGTTCAACACTCAGTGATGGCAGACGTTCAACACTCAGTGATGGCAGACGTTCAACACTCAGTGATGGCAGACGTTCAACACTCAGTCAATGCAGGCGATCAACATCCTGTCAAGGCAGGCATTCAACACCCTGTGATGGTAGACATTGAACACTCAGTGAAGGCAGGCATTAAACATTCAATGATGGCAGGAGTTCAACACTCAGTGATTGCAGACGTACAACACCAACCGATAGCATGTACTTATCTATTTGTACTCACCTATTTGTGCTTGCGGGGGTTGAGCTCTGGCTCCTTGGTCCCGCCTCTCAACCGTCAATCAACTGGTGTACATGTTCCTGAGCCTATTGGGCTCTATCATATCTACACTTGAAACTGTGTATGGAGTCAGCCTCCACCACATCACTGCCCAATGCACTCCATTTGTCAACTACTCTGACACTAAAAAAAATTATTTCTAATATCTCTGTGGCTCATTTGGGCACTCAGTTTCCACCTGTGTCCCCTAGTGCGTGTGCCCCTTGTGTTAAATAGCCCGTCTTTATCTACCCTGTCAATTCCTCTGAAAATCTTCTATGTGGTGATCATATCCCCACTAACTCTTCTGTCTTCTAGCGACATGAAGTTTAATTCCCGTAGTCTCTCTTTGTGACTAATACCTCTCAGCCTGGGTACTAGTCTGGTGACAAACCTTTGAACCTTTTCCAGTTTGGTTTTATGCTTGACTAGATATGGACTCCATGCTGGAGCTGCATACTCCAGGATTGGTCTGACATAGGCGGTATACAAAGTTCTGAATGATTCCTTGCACAAGTGTCTAAATGCCGTTCTTATGTTATTCAACCTGGCATATGCTGCTGACGTTATCCTCTTGATATGGGATTCAGGGGACAGGTCTGGCGTGATATCAACCCCCAGGTCTTTCTTTCTCTATGACTCGTGTAGAATTTCATCTCCCAAATGATACCTTGTAACTGGCCTCCTGCTACCTAAACCTATCATCATTACATTACATTTGCTGGGGTTAAACTCTAACAACCATTTATTCGACCATTCCTTTAGTTTGTCTAGGTCTTGTTGAAGCCTCAAGCAGTCCTCCTCTGTCTTAATCCTTCTCATAATTTTGGAATCGTCAACAAATATTAAGAGGAATGAGTCTATACCCTCCGGGAGATCGTTCACGCATATCAGAAACAGGATAGGACCGAGTACAGAGCCCTGTGGGACTCCACTGGTGACTTCACGCCAATCTGAGGTCTCACCCCTCACTGTAACTCTTTGCTTCCTATTGCTTAGGTATTCCCTTATCCACTGGAGCACTTTACCAGTTACTCCTGCCTGTCTCTCCAGCTTATGTACCAGCCTCTTTTGGGTGACTGTATCAAAGGCTTTCCGACAGTCCAAAAAAATGCAGTCTGCCCAGCCTTCTCTTGCTTGCTTAATCTTTATCACATGATCGTAGAATTCTATTAAGTAAGTAATTATCAATAGAAGGCACCAAAACGGGAAGGCTATGTAGCACCATCAAATGTACGGGATAATCAGAGGGCGCTGAATATCACCAAGGATGCCAAAACGAGAACAGAAACGCATAAGGCGAACGATATCAAAAGTATCTGAGTCGCCAAGAATTCTATCGAGGGACAAGCGACCATGGGGGATGGTCGGAAAACAAGACACACGCTCGTCCTGGAAGTCAGGACATTCAACAAGGATATGCACGACCGTAAGAGGGACAATGCAGTGTGGACAATAAGGAGCAGGGCGGCGCTCCATTAAGTGACCATGAGTTAAACGGGTATGGCCAATATGTAACCTAGCCAGAGCCGTTTCCCACCGCCGGTTAGGGTGGCAGGAGGAAGGCCACTGGGACACACGACTCTTAAGAGTACGCAGTTTGTTACCAATAACAGAAGACCAACAACTCTGCCAGCGGGCAAGGATGGAGGCATGAATAACTGGGTAAAAGTCGGAATAAGGAATACTTTTACGAGAGATGGGACAAGCGTGGATAGCTTCCTTGGCGGCAGCATCCGCACGCTCATTTAAAGAGACACTAACATGGCTGGGAACCCAGCAAAATGCAACCGACTTAAATTTACTGGAGATAAAAAACAGCCAATGTTGAATCTCGACAACCACCAGGTGGACCGGATTAAAGGACCCTAACGCCATGAGGGCACTACGAGAGTCAACTACCACCACAAAGGAGGATTGACACAGGGAAAGCAGGAGACGAAGAGCATAGAGAATAGCATAAAGTTCTGCTGTGAAGATGCCACCCTGCGGAGGAAGGCGACACATATAAGTGTGGTCAGGAAAAACAAAAGAATAGCCCACACCGTCAGCAGACTTAGACCCATCGGTGAAGATGGGAACGGAGTGGGAGTGAGAAGAAAAGTGCTCAAGGAAGAGGCGTTTCAGAACTGTAGGAGAGGTAAAAGCTTCAGTGATGCGGGTCAGAGAAGTACAAAATTTGGGAAGGGGGACCCTCCACAGGGGCAAGGATGGAACAATATGAGGAGAAACATTGGTAATATGAGCTGACAGAGAATCTTGTAAGCGAGACAAACGGACAGAAAGAGGAAGGAGGTGAAGAGGAACAGGAACTACAGGAGGGGTAAAAGTCAAAGCAAGACAGAGGCGAAAGTGAGGATGCTGTAAGGATCGCGCAAGATAGCGAAGACTGTAGCGATCACGGCGATCCTGGAGAGACAGAAAGCCAGCGTCAGCGTACAAGCTGAGGGTAGGAGTTGAACGAAAAGCACCAGAGCTGAGGCGCAACCCAGTATGGTGCAAAGGATCAAGACGGCGAAGAGTAGAAGGAGAAGCAGAATAGTAAGCAGGGGAAACCATAATCGAGTTTAGACAGGACGAGAGAGGAATGCAAATAGAGGAGCGTGCGCCTATCCGCTCCCCAAGAAGTATGAGACAAAACCTTAAGTAGGTTAAGGGCCTTAAAGCATTCAACACGGAGGTAAGAGACATGGGGCGACCAAGACAGACGAGTGTCAAAGAATAACCCCAAAAGCTTCGTGGAATCTTTGTACTCGTGGGGATGACCATAAAGTGACAAAGAGGGACGAAGAACCACCCACTTCCGAGTAAAAGTCATGGCACAAGTCTTAGTACTAGAGAACATGAAGCCATGATTGGTGGCTCACGACGACACGGCATCAATCGCAAGTTGAAGCCGCCGTTGAAGGAGAGGCGAATCATCACCCCGACAGCAAAGAGTAAGATCGTCAACATAAAGAGCAGAGAAGATGCCAGGAGGAAGGGAGGAAAGAAGACCATTGAGGGCAACCAGAAAAAGAGTAGTACTCAGAACACTACCTTGGGGCACACCTTCATACAGCTGAAAAGAGGCAAAGAGAGAGTGGCACCAAGCCTGACCCGAAAGGTACGACGAGAGAGAAAGCTTTGAAGGAAGAGAGGGAGATTACCATGAAGGCCAAAAGAACGAAGTTGGGACAGAATATGGTATCTCCAAGTCGTGTCATAACCCTTTTCCAGGTCAAAAAGGACAGCAACAACAGAGGTCTTCGCAGCAAAAGCAGTACGAATATAGACCTCCAAGTTCACCAGGACATCAGTCGTGCTGCGGCACTTGCGAAAACTAAATTGAGAAGGAGAGAGGTGGCGATGGTGTTCCAAGAACCACATCAGATGGACATTTACCATACACTCAAAGAGCTTGCAAACACAACTCGTGAGAGCAATAGGGCGGAAGTCCTTAGGGGACGTACCAAGAGATCTTGGTTTCCGAATAGAGAGTACAATGGCATCGAGACAGTCCTCAGGGGCGGACGACGACTCCCAGACCTGGTTATACAGACTCAGTAAATACTGAGACGTGCACGGAGGGAGATGGCGAAGCATCTCATAATGAATGTCATCCGAGCCCGCCGCCGTAGATCCGCAGAGGGCCAGGGCAGACTGAAGTTCAGAAAGAGAGAAAGGATCGTTATAGAGAAGGCGGAGATGAGTGCGGAAATCTAAAGGATAAGAATCAAGAACAGGCTTACGAAGAAGGAAGGATTGAGGAAGATGAGAACCAGAGCTAACAGAAGAAAAGTGGGAATCCAGTTCAGTTGCGACCTGCACTGGATCTGTGAGGGGATGGTTCACCAGCACACTTACAATAGTGCTCTTATGCCTGTGGGAGCCAGTACACTTGTTAAGTGCACTTGTTAAGTGTGCGGACTTAAGTTTGGTAACAAGCAACCGAAACATTTAGTGTTTGGGCTCATGTGAGAGCCCCAGTCATCAGCAGTCCAGAAATGTTACCTTGGACGGGGTAGCATGTCTGTAGACAGAGATAGAGCCGATAGCATCATCTCATTGTATTGCTTGAGTGAGACTCAACTTTGCGCGGAAAGAGCTAGGCCCGCAGGCGTGGGTGAGGTGTGGGCCTCCTGTGCTCGCTAGCCACTTGAGTCGTCGTCATGGAAACAGCCGCCATCTTAGTAAACATCTTGAGCCGCCATGTTGGTCGGCCATCTTGAAGTTGCCCTAGAGGCTATGCTACACCGTCGCTGATTGGATGAGAGGGGTAGGCCGCTGTATGCCTTCCTCTCATTGTTTATTTTGAGGAGGACGCGCAAATCGCCGGTGTGAGCATCATTCTGAACATAGCTGCCACTCTGTCAAGACGCTTCCTGTACTCAATTCGGCCAAATTGAGTATATGGCGTCGTGGTAGCTTGACTGCTTCACCTCCTGCTTCATCTACGACGGGGTCGTCACAGAATCCGGCCAAGTCGTCGCTCGAAGGGGGGGAGAAAGACATTGTGTACAGTGGGTAGAGAAGATCTTGTGATCTGGGATCGTGGGGTAATGTGCATACGAGCAGTAACAGACTCGTAGATCCCACACCAGTGATGATTAGACTTGCTAGTGCTCTGTAGCAGTCGATGGTACTGGGGAAATAAGTGTTAGTGCTTTAAGGCAGATTTCCCATGTTTGTTTAAGACGCTATCGTTGTGCGTGTCACCTGGGTACGAACGCTCCACTTCACTGGTGGGTCGAGGGTGCGAAACAAACCGTGTTGTGAGGGGGAGGGTTCGAGTGTGCGCCAATTGTACGAAAGATACCACGTGAGGTACCAGCCCGCCTACCACCACTGTGAGCCAGCCACCCGTAGCGGGGTGCCTGATGTATGGGAATGGTATGTAAGCCGGCAGTATGAATGAGTAAGTACCTATGTGTGTATTTCTGGTGATTAGTAGTCTCGAAAGCTTGAATTCGAGGTCAAGTGTTCCGTCACATTGTCACGCAGCACCTGTGAGGTGAAGTGAAGTGTGGACGAGGAGATAATCACCCTTGTTGTCATCTTGTCAGTCCAGAGGGACTTACGTCTTGTGTACACAGACGTACAGTGTGTGTGTGTGTGGGTACACACGGGAACAGAGTATATATAGATTAGCCAAGGACTGAGAGGATGTCCATGTAATAATTATATTATTCCATTGCGGAAATTAAATCATTTTTGATCGTCCGTGGGACGGAGTGATATCATTTCCATATGTAGTCTTACAGGTGTGGTATTCCAACACAGCGCTCAGGTATGTGGTAACGTCAGTGATTCCTGACAATGATTATTGTGGAGTGTACCACAGTGTGGTTTTAATTTCTTGTATTGTTCCCAGGGCCGTGACAAGTGTGATTTATATATATATATATATATATATATATATATATATATATATATATATATATGCAAACAAGCCTGAATGGTCCCCAGGACTATATGCAAATGAAATTCGCATTGGAATTCTGGGGTGTGAGTTTTCATATATATATATATATATATATATATATATATATATATATATATATATATATATATTATATATATATATATTGTCGTTGCAGTATTAACGTAATTTTGGTAGAATTTGGTGAGTGACGAGGCTGTCGGGAGTGGCAGCCATCGCTCTGTCGAGTAACGTAACTCGGGAGTGTTTATTCGGCATGCGTGATCGATAAATCACTCACCCATGTGATTTAAGGAGTGCGAGATCTCCTTAGTGTTCCCAATAACGTTTGATAGCTGTCGGCTACATGTGTCAGCAGTAGTTATATATATATATATATATATATATATATATATATATATATATATATATATATATATATATATATATATATATATATATATATATATATATATATATATATATATATATATATATATATATATATATATATATATATATATATATATATATGTCGTACCTAGTAGCCAGAACGCACTTCTCAGCCTACTATGCAAGGCCCGATTTGCCTAATAAGCCAAGTTTTCATGAATTAATGATTTTTCGACTACCTAACCTACCTAACCTAACCTAACCTAACTTTTTCGGCTACCTAACCTAACCTAACCTATAAAGATAGGTAGGTTAGGTTAGGTAGGGTTGGTTAGGTTCGGTCATATAACTACGTTAATTTAACTCCAATAAAAAAAAATTGACCTCATACATAATGAAATGGGTAGCTTTATCATTTCATAAGAAAAAATTGGAGAAAAATATATTAATTCAGGAAAACTTGGCTTATTAGGCAAATCGGCCTGCATAGTAGGCTGAGAAGTGCGTTCTGGCTACTAGGTACGACCATATAATATATATATATATATATATATATATATATATATATATAATATATATATTATATATATATATATATATATAATATATATNCTAGGTAAAACACGATGGATGACAATCTTGCTGACGTCTCAAATACACGCTGTAATACAAGAAATATAAAGTAGCAATTGACTAGGCTACAAAATTGTGCTCATATATTCATGAAGCTGAACTGAGTAATAAATATTACTAACGTTTGGTTGTATTTAATCTCTCATCCTAACGACAAACTACTCACTAAGGCTCTAAATTACTAGATGCATCTACAAAAAAGAAACCTGTGAGCGTAACCGAGTACTAAGGTTTGCCGAGAGGAGCGTCTGCTGGACTCAGTGTTCACTGCTGTGCACACGTATTCACGGTCCGGATGGTAATTGTAGACGCTGGGTTCACTATTGAGGCACTAGAGAACACTGACAAGTAAATTCCACTTGTTAATTGAGTGTCGACGTAATTCTTATCGACAAGAATTCTCAATTATGCCACGTGCTCCACCACGCTATCTCGTGCGTGTGCCTTGTTGATGTAGTAAAGGCGTAATGGCGTCTCCCTCTCCCCGCTCTCGCATTCACCACGGAAGTTATTAAACACAAACTATTCTTTCCCGCGTAATCATGGATGAAAATGCGATAATATGAACTGGGTTGAAATTATAGGGAATTAATAATTATAATATTCTCGATAAATAATCTCTAGCGAGAAATGGAGATAATATTTATACTTCTCCAGAGCATTCAAACGTAACAGAATAAAAACTGTTACTGAATAATTTCAATTAATAACTCTTGATTTACATTATCAGGAGTAATATTATCAGCAATATGCTCAGATTAATATATAATAACAATATGGTTAGTGGTGTTAAGAGCTACTGCAAATGTAAGTTAATATTAATTTATCATAAGATAATAATGGATGATAAGTGTTGGAAATTTCCAACATGAAATGCTTTTCCCATGTCGGATGCTTTGGAAATGTTGCATGTGGAAGTTTCAATGAATTGCATGTTCAATGGCAATTTCATAGCCGAAGTAGCAGCTCTTCCACCTGGTAGCAATGTTGCAACTATTCCGGACTATGCAAGAGCTAAGGTTATGTCATTTTGGGATCGAAATACTGCCAGAATCAATCTAATTAAGAAGATTTTACAGTTCCTCCTGGCGCATCTAAAAAGATTTCTCCAAACCTGTTATTGACAGTTTAAATTATTTGATTGTAAATGCCTTTTCGCTCAAGTGTTAGCATAGGAATTTTTGACTGCACATACGACAACAGATAACCCGTGTTGTAATTTTGTTCACGACGCAATTCTACATCGAACGAAGCAGCAGCAGATCGATTCGCTGATGACATTTCAAATTGATTTAGAACTTTGTTCGCGAATTCTAAGCACAAATCTTCAGTCATTATCAACGCTTCGTTGTAGATTTCTGATGCAAAATCTAAGTTCCTATATGAATTTTCCTTGCGTATTCGACAAACAATATCTTCAGCCATGTTCGATTTATATTTCTCCCATAACTCTGATGGATACGAAGGAGAGCAGGTGGTCAATATGATTGCAAACAATGCTCGAATTTGATTCGGATGTGACGTGTTGGACACGTCATTAATTCATACATCCCAGTGTCGGTCGTTCTCCAATAAATTAAGAACTTGACATGCACTACGGGCATTGTCATAAGTGAAGACGTTGACAAATCTCAATGGCTGGAAAGACGTTGGACCGGGCACATTTACCACCAGCATGCGAAGAACGAAGCATTCATCTTGATTGGGATGCACCGTGTGCAGTCTGCCTATCGTAGTTTATTTCAATATGCCAGGTTGTCCGTCGACTCGCTCTCCTTGTTTGCGTCGTTCAAATGATTTTCTACTCGCATTCTATGTGTAATACATAGACACTTCCGAATACAGCAGTGTTTTTACTAATGCGTCATTTTGACATAAAGTGAAGAAAGCAGTTAACGTTGTAGCCGGTGGATTCATAGCTGTTTGTTGCACATTTACAACTGTGAAATACACGTGTTGTCCATTTTCTTGTTTTCAAAACAAAAACAAAAAAACACTAACGAAATATTTCAATCGAAATGCAGATTAATCGACACAGCTCAAATTCACCACCAATTGCACTGAAAAATAAGAACAGTTAAAAAACGAAATGAAAAACAATGATAAAAGAAACAAATAAGCTTTACCCTCGAAATAAACGGAATGGTAAACAACACAGCTCAATTGCAATGCAACGTCACGCAAAACAATTAAATCAAAATGAAAATAAATCAAATCTATGAAAATTAATTTTATCAATGCAATCGAGAACATTGAAATGGAATTGTAACATATTTTGTATACTGTGTGTTGCTCCTACGTGCAACAGATGGCACTGTTTAAAAAAAAAAAATGTTTTCACCTGTCACAGGTGTGACATTGAAATAGTATGTGTATAAAAACATGCACGTATTCGAATGGAACGTTGTGTCAAAATTTCAAAGCAATCGGTCAAGAGCTTTCAGAGATTACAAAGTATGTTGCTCTTACGTCCTACAGATGGCGCAATTTTTCATAAAAAACATTTTTTTTCCTGTCACAGGTGAGGCATGTATATAGTTGGTATATAAAAACACTCGCCTATTCGAATGCAATATTGTGTCAAATTTCAAAGCAATCGGTAAAGAGGTTTCGAAGATTTCCCTGACATGAAAACACATGAAAAACACAGCTTTTCAAAAAAGCATATTTTTTCCCGTCACCAACGTGACATCTATATAGTATGTACATAAAAGCCTGCTCGGATGCGAATGGAACGTTGTGTGAAAATTTCAAGGCAATCGGTGAAGAATTTTCGGAGATTAGCGATTTTGAACAAACGAATATTTCCATTTTAATTTATATAGATTGTGTATATATAGCCCTAGGTTAGAAGTTTAGTTTCTGTTGGCAATTATTTGTATTTGTAGTACGTGGGTGAAGCATTTATAGCGTTGTGGTTCGAACAACAATCGTCAGTGAATCACTTTTTCTGGAAGTATTCAAACGTCAGCAGTTGTGAGTCGTGTGTAAACTGCTTTTCATTAATAAACACGCTGTTTGGCGGGTGCATGGAATCACTTTTGGGTCTTTGTTTGGATAAAGGGCTGCCTTAAGAGCCAAAATCTTGATTAAGCGACGATGCCTGCCTACACCTTGCTGGAAATTATCCGACTAAGCTGTTCTTCTCAAATTTGAATAAATCAACAATATATCAGAAAATAGCCGTCCTGTTCCCTCTCAGTTAAAATTAAAATAAATCTTTATCAATCTCACACAGTTAAAAAGTGGTGAGTAAGACTGTTGACAGGTGCAAAAGAGACATCACCTTAACACAAAACACTGTATAAAGCATAATGTATAACTGCTAAGATGTGTAATTGTATTGTATATAATCTAAACATAACAAAAATATTGAAAGTGAGACAGGTTATGTAAGAGTTTTAGGACGTGTGGGTAGTGAGCGCGCATTGAGTTCCTCTGCAAAGGAGATTATACTTACCTAAGACATAGCATGTTAAATGTATATGTAATGAGAACAACACTATTGAAAACTAGATGTTATAATTAGACTTTTCTTATAAATTATCTGAAAACGTATGAGGAAGTTTAAATTAATTAAAGTTAAGGTTAGGTGAGGGGTGTTTTTAGTTAAATAAATATGCCTAGGAACAACATTTGAAGATATGAACAGAAGCACTAAAAACATCTTTTCCTATATTTACATAGAAAAATCATTACTTTTCAAGAATTTGAAAGAAAAAATTAATACATTGTTAACGATTAAGTGTATGAGATCTTAAAATATTAAGAAGAGTAACAACTGTTTGTCTGTGACACATCTCTAAGACGGGACAGGATTGGATGCTTAGTGAGACCATTTTTTCTTGTTACTAGTTATCCTCTAAAAGCATATTTTTAGTTAAAATGTCTTTAATTATATGGGAATTTTTTTTCCATAACTAGAGATTGAGTCTNCAAGTAAGATCTTCCCTCTGTAAATACGGAACTCCAAGGCGGTCAGATTTGGGGGTAGTTTCAAAGGTCTTGAGGGACAGCGGTAGTAGTAGTAGAGTCAGCTGGTTGTGGTCGTGCAGCTTGAGCACGGGTGGTCCCCAAACCGGAGGAGAAACTTCATTACTCTCTGAACCTTTGCTGGAACATGCTCAAAAATCGGATTATCCATTCAGAGATACACGCTGGGGTTTGTCCTTGACGATCAGGTGGTCGGTTGCAGGTCTTCTGCCAAGTCGTTGCCCAGGAGAAGTTGCACTCCAGGCATGGGAAAAGGCTTTTCCCTGACGGCGACTTGGACTTCCGGTCACGAAGGGACAATCCAGGTGGACTCTGGCGAGAGGATAAGGAGTAGTAGCAGTGAGGTCCGTGATGAAGACAGTCTCTCCGGTGTAGGCACACTGGGCACAGCTGATTTCATAGTATTGATTGAAGAGCCGCTGTGTCCTTCAAGATCTAAGTTTAAAACGTCCCTCAGAATCTGAACGTGGGTAGTGATAGTTCCAGGATACAGATGTTTACTGAAGAGAGAAAGATCATTAACATGAACACCAACATTCATTACAGGCTTACGGACTTAGGAGGAGTCTGTTTGGGTTTGGTGGATTCAGTGTTACCTTTGTATTGAGACTTACAACATTTTTCTATGGTATGTCCATAGAGTCTACAATACTTTCAGTACAGTTGCGAGGTAGCTTGGTCTGCACTCACTTTCTCGTAACTGTACCAAGACTTCTTACTGGTAGGTGGTTCTGGTATCAGCCGGTGGATGAGGCTGTAAGTGTCAGCCGACTTCGCGCATTTCACTAGGTCGGTCTCTTCTTTGTCTGCTAAATATAAACGGACAGGAGGAAGTACACGCCTTAAGAATTCTTCAACTAGTATGAGGTTGACGAGTTCTGCAAAAGTAGAGACATGTGCTGCTTCCAGCCATTTCATAAAATATCTCCGTTTGGTGTTGGCAAATTCTAAAAAGGTGGTGGTACTTGCCTTCATGTAATCACGGAATTTACGTCGGTAGCTTTCGGTGGAGAGAAGGTAGGCGTCCAACACTGCTTGCTTCAGGGTCTGGTAGTCATTCTCAGACGCCAAAGTACTGAGTGTGACTGCTGCTCTACCTGTAAGATGTACTCTGAGAAGGGTAGCCCATTGGTGGGCAGGCCAGCTAAGTTGATTAGCAAGGGTCTCAAAGGTTGTAAAAAAGACATTAATCTCTGACTCTACGAACGGTGGCATTAACTTACTTGCATGGGAGACATTGAAACTTGGAGGAAGACTGGCTATAGCTTGTTGGCGTTGATTTTCCAACGTGAGTTCTTTTTGACGACATTCTATAGCCAGATCCGCTTGCTGTTTGTCATGCTTGCGTTGCATCTCCAGGTGGCGTTGTTTTGCTTCATGCTGTACTTGCTCACGCTCTTTGAATAGAGCCAACTCTCTATCACTTTCTTCTTTCCTCAGGGCGGCCTCTACTTTCTTGAGCTGGAGCTCTCTTTCTCTGATCGCAGCTGCTTCCTGTTGTTGCTGTATGGCGGCTTGCTGTTGCTCCTTCTCGAGCTTTGCGAGCTCGATTTTGAGTTTGATTGCCGTCAGATCATGTTTATCTGCAATAGTGTAATGTTCGTGAGTGTCAGAGTCTATTGTCCCTTCATCCAAAAAGTGATCCAAGAGTATGTTATGTACTTCATGCTTGTTGGCTCCATGGGGAACATCTAGGTGATACTCATGTGCAAGAGTTATCAATTCGATCCTCTTGGCATGACGTAAGTTCTATATTTCACCTGCTGGATCTGAACGGAAAGCTTGGATACGAAACATGGTGAAAATTTAGCAAATAAATGTGACACAAATATACTGTGGTGATAAGGTGAATGTCAGAAACAGGACAACGTGGCAACTGGTACCTATCCTGTGGAATTGTTAACTATTAAAGTTAATTCAAGATGGTAAGTGATTAATAAATCAAGATCGCAGGAAATCTTGTACCCGGTACTCACTGTGGGAGAATAAGGGCAAGAAAATCCTACTAATTAGTTGAAACTGAGTTTCTAAAACAAATGGAACATTTAATTGTTCCAAGAGTGAATTAGGTAGTCCAAGAATGTAGGCATACCTTGCCGCATCTCTATAGGACATAAAGCAAGTTTTTCCCACTGAAATGAAATATGATACTTACAGAAATAGCGAACTTTGTGCTCTGAAAAAAGAAAGCTAATTCCCTACCTAAGTAAATATCATCATTGTTTCTGACCGACGGGTAGGGGTGCGAGTGTCAACTGGTGACGAGAACTATTGCCGAGGTCCCAATTCGTCAATAAAAGTCTGTGCTAGAGGAACTATGGCCCTCTTTGTCCTCCTAGAGTCGGATTGCAGAAATTAGGTGCTATTGACCCGGAGACAGACCACAGTACCAGGGTACCAATATGATGATCTGCCGAAAATATGAGAAATATTCTAGGGACAAAAGGTGGTAAACACGGGTAATAACATGGAGGGAGAGACGACCAATTAAGAGTATGACTGAGGCCTACAGTCACCACGTAATCCAAAGTTGTCTCACACTCAGCATGTGCTACTCCCGGAATGCACAATACACACAGAACCATATGAATAATAAAATTGATTATTGAAAATAGTGAAAAGCAAAGGTATTAAAGCCAAGTACGCTTACCACAAATTACCAGTACCTGAGTGAAGCTCCTAGGACAGGCCCCAAGTATATGTGACGGTAAAATGTTGGAGTATGGTGTTCGGCAGTCTTCCAATGGCAGATGTCAATGCCTGGTCACATACACAGAGAAAAAAAAAGAGACTGCTTGCCTGATAGTCTGTGGTAAGGTAGGGGAAGACACACAAAACACAAAGTATAAACAATGAAATTTTAATTACTCTAGAAAACAAATTTAAATAAAGACAATTTCTTGGCTAGGCAAAGTGCAAGTATAACAAGTGAAAACCTAACATAAAAATGAATAAGTAATGGTTTACGTTAACAATAGTACAAAAATATAATACAAGTAATATAAATGGTGCTGGGAATATTAGCGCAAGCTAAGAACCGCTACTTGATACACGAGGTATATCAATTAGATGTTCACAGCCAAGAGCACAAGATATTCTGAGGAAGGTCTCTTGGTATGACCAAGACGTTGACTCGGCGAGGTGCGTGAGTGGTGCAGAGCTGGAGTGGTGTGGTCTCGACCAGCCAATCAGAATGCAGGCAGGCCGACACTGGTAGTTGGCTAATTGAAGTACAGGCGACGAGCTGGCAGTGAGGAGTGTGGGGGTGCAGGAGTGGGGGTATGCAGGTGTGTGTGCTGCCTTGACAAACGTTTTGCTACTGCTGAACGTATCTTGAATATAGCATTAAATGTGATGTTTGAAGGGAAGAGCAGGCTCAATCTCTCTTGAAAGAGATTATCGTCACAAACCCTACCTACCTAACCTAACCTATCTTAACCTAACCTTAACTAACATAACTAAATCAATAATTTATGTTCTTAATATAATATAAAAATAATATTTAAAATAAACCAATAGGAAACAATTTATTGAAAATAAAGAAAATCACTCGGCCTATTAGGCAAATCAGGCTTTTTATAGTAGGCCGAGAAGTGCATTCTGGCTACTAGGTATGACACATACATACCCACTCATTTTGTGATTATATTTTTCATGTTTTCATTTTGTCATTTCGCTTTTTAATTATTTTTCTTATATTTCAGTGATGGGAGCATCAGATCATTTGATGTTCCCAATTTTCTGATGGGAACATCAGATCATTTGGAAATACATCGGACGAAGGAGTGGGGAATGGGGGAGAGGACGAGGGGACGGGAATGGGGGATGGTATTGAGGACGATGGAATAGGGGATGGGGTAATTGTGGGACGAACGAGGTGATGGGAGAGTTAGGGATGGTGGGGACGAGAGGACAGGGGAATAGAGAAGGGTGGGAAAGACAAGAAAACACGAGAGTGGGGGATGGTGCAGAGGACGAGGGAACAGGAGATGTCGGGAATCCGACACACAAATAGCATAGTCTTCCCTTAGTCAGTATCCTCTTAAAATTAGAGAATGGGAGACTCCGTGACGTCATCGATGTCGCCGTATATTTACAAAATATAATACTGTTTATATAGCAGTTTAATGTTTAAATTTAACAAAAAAGTACTCAATAAGACTGAACATAATTACTAACACCAAAATATTGCTTGACTCTCTTGTTAATGTAAATTTAACTTAGAAGTGGAACCAAGGGATCAGGGGCGTCGGTAGCCCAGGGGTCACTTACTGACGCTCCTCACACACACAACAACAACAAACACGCTGGAGGGTGCTCCCAAAACTGAAACACAGACACCAATTTACGTGTCAACAACCAGCAACACCGCCTCTCAACAGCCACAGCAACGAATGTATCCATCTTACCAAGTATTTGTATACTATCCAGTGCACTGTTTAGTATCAATAGGTAGATGGTTAGGATATATAGATAACACCACCACAATGTACGTGTACTCCATTTTTACAGCCCTCACATTTCATGTCATACCTGTAATTGATATGTTTAGGGAACTTTGATTAATTCCTTGGATCCCATACAGGTAAATTGTGATTAGCAGCAGCAAGAAGCTGTGCAGACAGTTGGACCTTATACAAAATTTGCCTATAGCTGTTTGCCAATGCTTGTAGCTACCAGCCGCCATTACATGGCACTCAGAGGCACTGGGCCACACCCATTTTGATGCTACAATTACACAGCCTTAGCAGGGCCCATACAACAAGAACAGCTAAGCCCAATCTAGTTATTGTAGAAGTAGTGTTCATAACTAGTAATAATTAGTGAAATAATAGTAGATTAGACCACCATATGTGGTATGATATAAAATTAAACTTAGGTAAACAATTGGTAGTTTAAGAAGGAGCCATCTTAAAGTGGTTTAAGCTACAAATTGTCCCCCCAATTATGTGAGATTAATTTCAGGCAGTTTCAACAAGTACATACAGTTCACTCAATTAATTTCTTACTTACTAAGAATATAAATAAGACAAACTTTATTTTATTGAAGTAAATTTAAAAGGAGATATACTGCCTGGAGTTTTCCCCACATATTATTGGTCCTTCGAACCTGGATGATTATATCAGTTAACCAGTAGGTACATTGCACCTAGATATAAGATCCTGATATATATAACATTAGTGCAATATTATATATACATTAA
Source organism: Procambarus virginalis (assembly GCA_020271785.1). NCBI lineage: Eukaryota > Metazoa > Arthropoda > Malacostraca > Decapoda > Cambaridae > Procambarus > Procambarus virginalis. Next base: position 646,107 of record WNGS01162647.1, on the reverse strand, counting down.
TTATAGCAGGAAGACACTGCCATATATTTGCATTTTTCTAGCCTAACTTTTCAATCTCATAGCAAACAGAACTTACAACAAGCACTATTATTTTTCTGAGGCCTGTGCCAAAAGAACAATTGTTTCATTACAAGAGGTTGATAAGAGCTACTTTACTTATAAGTTACTTATAAATGTTTTGTAATTTTAAGTATATATAAACATTACTTTAATATTGCACCAAATAACATTTACTGCATGCCATATTATTTACAGCAAGTTCTTGCACAAGGGTAGGACATTTTAGGCTGGTGTTGTACAACAACCTAGTCTAATTTATTGTGCTAACCTGGTGTAAGGGTAAGAATTAACACTTGTCTAGAGTTGAACATATATTACAACCTAGCAAGTACATATTTTTATGCAGTACTCATGACAGCCCGAGTTGTGTTGTCAACATGATATTAATATAACTATAGGTATAATTTAACTATAATCATTTTACCTTTGAGTGTTAACCTGTGTCTCTGTACCAACCAAGAGTGATAATGATGGGCTAACTTGCGGAATACCAGCATTGATACAGGCTTACCACTCAAATTATAGAGTGTATGATTATATAGTGTATTTTTTTTTAAATGATAAACAGCTCTAGTTTGGGAACTAGTTGCTCTACTAATTCAAGTGAAAGAAATAGTTAAAGTCCATACGACTAGCAAGTACTTCCAATATGTCTACTATCAAAAATGTAAAATTAACCCTCACTAGCTTGAAGGGTCACTTCACAAGGCAGATTAACAAATGTTAAGACTTGAGTAACCAATCTCCAGTTAATTATGCAGCACTGGAAAACTATCTTCAGCTTACACGGAACAAATATGACCGTGTGTTGAAACAAATAATAGAGTATCAAAATTTACTTAAGATTGCCAGTATTGATGAAGATACAATGAACAATGTACTAGAAGAACACTCTGATTACGAAGATGCAATGTTTGCAAAGTTACAACACTATGACGATATGATAAACACACATAAGGCCAATATAAATATTGCAGCCACAACTCCCCAGAACCAGACAGCACCAGAAGTCAAAATGCCATCACTCAGTCTCCCAACTTTTTCTGGTACGGAGGATGAGAGTTGGGACAGTTTCTGGAGCAAATTTGTCGATTCTGTGGATTCTAATGCCAATGTACCAAAGACGACAAAGTTTACATATTTACAGAGTGTCTTGAAGGATGAAGCGTTTCAGGTGGTCTGTAATCTGAATCACACAGGTGACGATTATGACAATACCGTACAACTCCTGAAGGATAATTACGCAAAACCCGAAAGCACTATCATAATTCTAACCCAGAAGCTGTTAGATATTAAACCTTCAAATAATACAGCAGTCTCACTCCGAGCCTTTAGATTGGAGCTTGAGTCTTTGTTCAAGGCACTTAAAAATAAAGTGGACTTGGATGCATCAGACTAGATAATCCAAGTCCATATGACATGCAAATTACCCAGGGACATACTGGATAAGCTGTTTGTGTTATATGGTAAGTCATCGTTAAAGGTAACGGAGATTATAAAAGGGTTACAAACCATCATAGAACGAGAAAGAGTTAACCCAGATGGAATAGCGACATCTAAACCTTCGTCTACTACTAATAGTAAACAACAGAGTACAAACAGTACTCCAAACAAATCTAAGACAACTTCTCCCTCCCCAAAGCGGAAACAAGGCAGTGTGGGCACATATGCAGTTGGACCCTCCAAACCTACAGGTAACGCGCCACCCAAATCGGTGATTCCTCAAGATACTGTTAACGTCTGGAGACCATGTGTGTTTTGTGAGCAACCACATTCCCTGTACAATTGCAGACGTTACCCCGATCGTGCAACACGCATAAAACGACTCAAGGAGTTACATAGATGTAGTAGTAGTAGTAGTAGTAGTAATAGTAGTAGGCATCCATCAGTCTCAGGAGACTATGGAGCCACGCTCTGGCTGTCGGTCTGGAGTGGCCGCACCAGGGCACAAAGCCAGGGTAGGTCGAATCAGGGGAGAATCTGTTACCCAGGCAGCAGGTCCCCCCTCTCCACGGCGCTGAAAGTCTCCAATGGAAAGGCATACGCAATACGATCGGTTCCAGCGCCGCCGCAGGAACTGAGAGTTCGGGGTTGACCTCGAAGGTGATGAAGAAGGGCACAGGGACCTCCAACCCCGGAGACCGCCGTGGTCGGGGCCAGAGAAGAACCACCCCAACAAGGGCACGAACGACCCCAGCCTTCTGAAGCAGAGCCTGGGCCGCACGAGCCCCAGGAGGTGGACGTCCCGGTCCCGCACCTACGGGTCCCAGACAGAGATCGCCACAGCCCCCCTTCACCCGAGGCCGGCCTCCTTCAAGACCAAGCAGAAGGAAGAGTGATAATTATTAAATACAACAATTATTATTATGATAATTATTATAATAATAATTGAAAATATTAATATTCAACTTCGTATTGGAGTTGTGCAGGTGTCGGGATGATGTTCCCTTATACACTTGGTACATAGGTGTACCAAGTGTATAAGGGAACATCATCCCGACACCTGCACAACTCCAATATGTACTGCAATAAGTTGCCATAAGGGTCAACACCATACACCTTTGTGGGGACTTAAGTACAAAGTATGCCAAACCACAGGAGGAGGAAGGAACTACCACTTCAGTACAGCTTTGTACTGTGCTACCTGACATAAGTGTCTTCTCAACAAGGTCTGATCATAAATCAGCTCTACCTACTGCACGATTGATCATTAAAAATGGAAAGTTTAAAGCCACCGTACGTGGATTATTTGATCAAGGGTCCCAATTGACCTTTATATCCAAGGAGTTGGTAGATGCACTGAAACTTACACCTATAAAGGTGACACGAATAAACATAGCAGGATTCCTGACTGACTCAGGAGCCCAAGTCTTCAAGGTAGTACAACCCAAATTACGATTAGGAGGTTACGAACGAAAGGTACAAGCACTAGTAGTAGGTAGATTCCCAACAGATCTGTATGTATATGGTCTAAGGACAACAGCCAAATTCCTGACAAAAAAGGGAATTCATTTGGCTGATAAAATCACATCGGACAACCTTTCCAATATTGGAATCCTTATGGGATCAAATGTCTACCATAAGTTTATCAAAGGAAAGGAAGACAAACACGGTATGAACGTGTTACCATCTGCAGGTGGCTATTTGCTAACAGGCCCAGTATTACGGCTAAAACAACCCGCACCTGTAGACCACCAACATGCCAACCCAGTAATGGTTGCATGACTAGGAGACCAGTCTCCACTGCAACTCAGAGACATGTCCGAGGAAGAGCTTGAACCCCCTGTAAATAAGTTATGGGACCTGGCAACTCTTGGCATTGTCTCTGAACAACCTAGCCCAGATGATCTTATCTTGAGATCTTGAGATGATTTCGGGCTTTTAGTGTCCCCGCGGCTGGACTGGACTTATGAACAATACCTGGACTCAGTTATCTACAAAGATAATCAATACTGGGTCAGGTTACCATGGAAGTTGAATCACCTTCAGCTACCCGTCAATCATTTTATGGCACAAAACCAATTGAGATCACAGGTGTTGCGCTTATAAAGACAACCTGAGAACTTGAAGTTGTACCATGAAATAATACAGAAGCAACTCGATGACAAATTTATCGAAGTTGTTTCAAATGATAACCCAAAGGAAGGGCACTACCTGCCTCGCCATCCTGTACAGAAGAATTCTGCTACTACCCCATTATGGATAGTATTTAATTGCAGTGCTAAAACGAGGCCGAGTAGTGTTTCGTTAAATAATTGCCTTCAAACTGGCCCTAGCCTAACACAAAGGCTTTACGACGTGCTATTAAAATTCCGAATTGGGACTTATGCATATATGGCTGACATCAGCAAGGCATTCCTTAGGGTAGGTCTTAAGAAGAAGACCGGAACTACACAAAGTTCCTATGGATTAAGGATCCTAACGATCCGAACAGTGAATTAATCACTTACGGTTTGCATCTGTCTTGTTTGGGGCCACGTCATCTCCCTTTCTGCTCCAAGCTACCTTGGATATGCACTTGAAGAAGTCCGATAGCCCGAACAAGACGGAAATTAGCAAAAACCTGTATGTGGATAATTTTCAAGGGACAACCAACAGTGAAAGTAAACTGTTGGACATATACCATGAGGCCAATCGAGAATTAATGGGAGCCAATATGCCTCTCCATTCTTGGGTCTCTAACAATGACAAATTAAATCAACTGATCGCAACTGAATTTCCCGACTACCAGGTACCCGAGATGACAAAGGTACTAGGTGTCAAATGGAACACGACAACTGATCAGTTGACAATCAAGTCGGTGGAACCAAATACCACTAACTTAACAATGAGAAAATTACTATCACAAGTCAGCAAACCCTTTGACCCATTAGGACTATTAAGTCCAATCCTAATCAATGGGAAGTTGATAATACAGGAATGTTGGCAACAAAAGATAGGCTGGGATGATCTTCTGACACCTGCTTTACAAGAAAAATGGCAAGGGTTAGTAAAAGATTTAAGTACCCTAGAGTCTGTCAAGTTCCCTAGGAACACAGTAGTAAATGAAAAAGAACCAATTAAGCTACATGTATTTTGTGATGCCTCAGGAAAGGCTTATGGCACAGTAGCTTACCTGGTCTCAAATGGGCAAGCCAATTTGCTCACATCAAAGGCCAGAGTGGCACCTTTAAAGAAAAGATCACTGCCACAACTGGAATTAACAGCCTTACTGCTAGGTGTAAGATTGGCTCATTATCTGATCAAGGCCTTAAGCCACATCCACTTTAAAGAAACAGTAGTATGGTCAGATAATGAGGCAGTGCTACAGGGGGTTAAGAACAATAACAGTAAGAATCCTTACGTGAGTAACCGCGTTAAGGAAATACGAGAGTTGTCAGCAGGGTATAAACTAAGATATGTACCCACCAAAGAGAATCCAGCTGACTATCTCTCCCGAGGCCTGACTTTACGGCAATTAACAAAGGCAGAGATGTGGTTCAATGGACCTCAGTGGCTAAGCAGCGACCAGTGGCCTGAACAAAAGCCACAAGTCATTGTGACCAATGTCACTGTTCCCACTGAAAACCCAGAACCACCTCGGACTTTGGTAATTGATCCTACTCGGTACTCTGAACTGAACAAACTTATAGGTGTCACCCAAGTAGTGTTTGATTTTCTAAAGAAAATAGGAATCAAGCATAAATTCCCTAATGCCCTAAGGTATTGAGTCAAAAGAGCTCAAATCGAAACATTCGGGACAGACTTTGACAATGTTCCTAAGAAGCTACAACATGATCTGGGTCTCTGGTTAGACACTGACAATTATAATATAATCAGATGCGGAGGCCGCTTACAGCATGCTGACATAGATCTGGAAGCAAAAAATCCAATATTGCTCCCTCGTCACCACATAGGAAGCAAACTAATTGTGTTACATATACACAAATACTGCACTCTGCATGGTGGGGTATTAGATACTCTCACAGACTTAACACAACAGTACTGGCTACCCCAAAGTAGACAGACAGTAAAATCAATAATCAAATCCTGTGTTATTTGCCGGAGATACGATGCCAGAGTGTGTCCATATCCTGGCCCTCCTCCACTGCCGAAGGAACGAGTCGTACATATTCGTCCCTTTGAGACAACAGGAGTAGATTTCACAGGAGCACCAACACTGACAGGCACTAAAGACAAGAAACCAGTAAAAGCCTACATCTGTCTTTTTACTTGTGCCACAACAAGGGCAGTCCATCTAGAAGTGACTCCTGATATGAGTGCCGAAGCATTCTTACAGGCTTTTCGCAGGTTTGCTTCATGTAGATCCTGTCCTAAGTTAATGATCTCAGACAATGGGTCCAACTTAGTGGCAGGGGAAGCATGTCTGAGGAAAATCTGGACACACCCAAAGGTACGCACAGCCCTAAATCAACGGCAGTGCCAATATAAATTCATACCTCCCAGAGCACCATGGCACGGAGGCTTCTATGAACGCATGGTTGGTACGGTGAAACGTTCTCTACGGAAAACCCTACACCGCCAAAAGATTGACCTACACGAGCTTCAAACCGTAGTCATAGAGATAAAAGCACGAGTTAATAACCGACCACTTACCTACCTCTCTGATGATGTTTTGCAGCGTGAACCATTAAATCCAGCTCATTTGATGTATGGGAGACCTCTCAAAACACTTGTGTCCCTTACGGACGAGGAACCAGAGGATCCTTCATATGTCCAAGAGAGTGATTTGGTTCAATGTTTCAAACATCTATCAAGGGTGATAAGTCGGTGGAATGACGTATGGACTCGAGAATATCTTACAGCTCTGAGGGATATCATTACGGGGCAAACAACCCCTACAACAGAATTAACATGAACCCTGGTGACATAGTTCTGGTGGATAGTGATGGACCACGCTCAGAGTGGCCTATAGGTCAAATAGTCTCTGTTCATCCAGACAGCCAGGGCGTCTTAAGAATAGTGAAAGTAAAATGCCGAGGCAACACTACTCTCAAAACTTTAGAGAAATTAGTTCCTTCAGAACTGGCAAGGAAAGAAGACGTTCAACGACTTCCAGCATCTGATATGCCAGTACGGGACATACGTCCCCAAAGGACAGCAGCACAACAATGTATACTCAAATTAAAGCAGCACTATAATTCTGAAGGAGAAGAATAAAGTGATCGCAGTCCTTACCGGGACTTCGACCCGTGTTCTTCCCCCCCCCCCCGGAATTATGTCGGGAATCCGACACACAAATAGCATAGTCTTCCCTTAGTCAGTATCCTCTTAAAATTAGAGAATGGGAGACTCCGTGACGTCATCGATGTCGCCGTATATTTACAAAATATAATACTGTTTATATAGCAGTTTAATGTTTAAATTTAACAAGAAAGTACTCAATAAGATTGAATATAATTACTAACACCAAAATATAGCTTGACTCTCTTGTTAACGTAAATTTAACTTAGAAGTGGAACCAAGGGATCAGGGGCGTCAGTAGCCCAGGGGTCACTTACTGACGCTCCTCACACACACAACAACAAACACGCTGGAGGGCGCTCCCAAAGCTGAAACACAGACACTAGTTTACGTGTCAACAACCAGCAACACAGCTTCTCAACAGCCACAGCAACGAACGTATCCGTCTTACCAAGTATTTGTATATTATCCAGTGCACTGTTTAGTATCAATAGGTAGATAGTTAGGATATATGGATAACACCACCACAATGTACGTGCACTCCATTTTTACAGCCCTCACATTTCATGTCATACCTGTAATTGATATGTTTAGGGAACTTTGATTAATTCCTTGGATCCCATACAGGTAAATTGTGATTAGCAGCAGCAAGAAGCTGTGCAGACAGTTGGACCTTATACATAATTTGCCTATAGCTGTTTGCCAACGCTTGTAGCTACCAGCCGCCATTAGGTGGCACTCAGAGGCACTGGGCCACACCCATTTTGATGCTACAATTACACAGCCTTAGCAGGGCCCATACAACAGGAACAGCTAAGCCCACTCTGGTTATTGTAAAAGTAGTGTTCATAACTAGTAATAATTAGTGAAATAATAGTAGATTAGACCACCATATGTGGTATGATATAAAATTAAACTTAGATAAACAATTGGTAGTTTAAGAAGGAGCCATCTTAAAGTGGTTTAAGCTACAAATTGTCCCCCCAATTATGTGAGATTAATTTCAGGCAGTTTCAACAAGTACATACAGTTCACTCAATTAATTTCTTACTTACTAAGAATATAAATAAGACAAAACTTTATTTTATTGAAGTTAATTTAAAAGGAGATATACTGCCTGGAGTTTTCCCCACAGGAGAGGGGGGGGAATGGTAGGGAGGACGAGGGGATGGGGGAGTGGGAGATGGTGGAGAGGACGAGAGGACGGTGGAATAGGGAATGGTTAGGAGGACGAGGGGACGGGGAAGTGGGGGATAATGGGGAGGTCATAGAGATGGAGAAGGGAGGACGAGGGGACGGGGAAGTGGAGAATGGATGGGAGGACGAAGGGACGGGGGAGTGAGGAATGGTGGGGAGGACTGGGAGACAGGGGGAAGGTTATCTTGAGATGATTTCGGGGCTTTAGTGTCCCCGCGGCCCGGTCTTCGACCAGGCCTCCTCCCCTAGGAAGCAGCCCGTGACAGCTGACTAACACCCAGGTACCTATTTTACTGCTAGGTAACAGGGGCATAGTGTGAAAGAAACTCTGCCCATTGTTTCTCACCGCGCCCGTGATCGAACCCGGGACCACAGGATCACAAATCCAGCGTGCTGTCCGCTCGGCCGACTGGCTCCCTTTGGTTGCTATGGCTCAGCAACGCACAAGAGTTGCTGAGCCACAGCAACGCGTGGCCGGGTACAGCTAGTATATATTAAATTTGGTGTGAGAATCCGCCGACTACCTGCTCGATTTGCTTGCAAGCAAACTGTAGAGAGAACGACCCAAATGAGGAAGGTCTGGTATTGCTTGTGTAAATTGAAGACTGCCCTGCCTTCATATCCACCTAAAGTACTTAGTCCTTCGGCGTTTTGCTCATGTGACCAGAGTGTATCCATATGTTTGTCTAGGCAAACATTCGTTCGAATCCACATCCCCTCAAGCTGAACTAATCTCACATTCTGGGGCCCAGTGCAGTGCAAGATTGTGGGGTAAAATTGGTCATTACACATCTGACGCCCAAGGTTGGATAAAGGGAAAATCCATACTCTCACATTCACCGACTGTGGTTGTAGAGGGAACACTCACACATCTGTGTGGTTGTGTGACCCCGGGAGTATACTCTCAGAGGCGGTCAAGTAAACGACAACTCCTATAATAACCAATGGGGGTGTGTGAGATGAACGACAACTCCTATAATAACCAAGGGGGTCTGTGAGATGAACGACAACTCCTATAATAATCAAGGGGGTCTGTGAGATGAACGACAACTCCTATAATAACCATGGGGGCTGTGAGATGAACGACAGCTCCTATAACAACCAAGGGGGTCTGTGAGATGAACGACAACTCCTATAATAACCAAGGTACTGTGAGATGACCAACAACCCCCAGAATAACCAAGGGACTGTGAGATGAACAACAACCCCCCAGAATAACCAAGGGACTGTGAGATGACTGACAACCCCTAGAATAACCAGGGGACTGTGAGATGAACAACAACCCCAGAATAACCAGGGGACTGTGAGATGAACAACAACTCTTATAATAACCAAGGGACTGTGAGATGACCAACAACCCCCAGAATAACCAAGGTACTGTGAGATGAACAACAACCCCCAGAATAACCAAGGGACTGTGAGATGACCGACAAGCCCCAGAATAACCAGGGGACTATGAGATGACCGACAACCCCCAGAATAACAAGGCTTTTAAAAATTAACGACAACCGGAGTCTTTCATCTCACAGTTCCTGGTTATTCTGGGAGAAATGGTTGATAACACAACACACTGGAGATGCTGGGAATAATCGTTGATAACACCACACATGAGCTTAACCGTGGATGGTATATATAGAGTGGAAAATCGTCTTAAGTAATATCCTGTAGAAATCCACGAGCGCTTGTGATAGTGTTAATAGGATCTCCAGCATATACACTGCACTTGAGGTGGTGTCGTGTGGAGGTGACATGTTAAACACCATTTACGTCAACGGATGAAAAAAATGAATGATTGCATGCAAGTTATGCTGGGGAGGAAAAATATTCGGGATTCTATGCATGGGGAAAGAATAGGAGAAAATATTAATATTGCAGACGATTTTTGTTTTCAGAAAACGGGATCAACACAATTTCTGTCTTAATGCTTGTGGAAACAATGTTGAGAAAGCTAGAAAGCAGGCATTATTATAGTAACTATCTTCCTTTCCTGTTGACAGGAAGTAGCAACAGTGGTATTTCAGTCATA
>WNGS01162647.1:629009-635140 GCA_020271785.1 Procambarus virginalis | reverse complement strand
AAAAGATGGCATTAACATAGACACAGTGTCTTCCCATATTCAACAGGGACTTGATGAAAAAAACGTAAATTTGACCCCTCACTTGCTCTAGTGGTCTTGGGAGGTGGTAGTCTTTGGAGTGTTGAAATACCCCGAAATTACCATCTCTTTTAAGGCTCTGAGCGTGGTGCAGTGGGTTAAGGCGTTACCTGTTATGCCAGTTGCTTGAAGGCTTCTGTGCTGGCTAGGGTTCGAGTCTCCTGGTGGGAAAGTGTTCTATAGTTAAATAACTACTCTTGCATGTTTAGGCAAGTTGGGCATATATATATATATATATATATATATATATATATATATATATATATATATATATATATATTAGGGGTACCACCTCTGGTGCAATTGCAGGGACCCACATCCTCGAAGAAGAAAACAAAGAGCATTCAGAGAAGATCTTGTGGATTCTCACCGAATACTTAATTCTTTTCTTCTCCTACCACCCCTATTATTTTTTTGTATGTTTTGTTTTATTTTATTGCAATGCTACAGTTTACAGAGAACACACACACACACACACACAAATATATAACAATTAAACAATCAGCGTTCGAAGACCTCGTCCAGCTCCTCGGAGGTTGGGTGCGTACCCAGGATACAGCACGCATTTCCCCTCTGCACCGCGACACTGCGGCGCTGGAACAGGAAACTGGCTGCTCGTGGGTCTCTAGTTTTCCCAATGAGTTCCTCATCAACCTCCTTTAAAAACTTGAGTGCACATTTACCCCAGGCGCCCAGAGTCTCTGAGCCTATCGGCACGAACCTGTAACAACGTTCTAGGTCTCTGTACTTGTGGATTTTCTGGGTCTCCCTGAAGGTGGCTGCCCCACCTCCCTCCGCTGAGCTGTAACGTAAATAGGTATCAGCCAATGTAGATGCACAGGTGTAATCCCACACGACCTGTTTACCTTCCCTCCATGGCTGCAGGGTGACTCCATCTGGGCGTTTTTGGCTGTTGTCAGGTCTGCACAACTGGGGTTCCCTTTGTGCTGGACACCCAGCTGTAGCCAAACTTCTCTTGATGATGTCATTGACTGCCTCGTGTTTGGCATTCTTTCCCTGTGTCTTACGACAGATGAGACCATGGCTGCCGTATTGGTCTGCCCGTGCCTGGCCGCAAATACACCGGTGCTCGGTGGAGATAGGGGCGGCAAGGTGCAGAGCAACACCAATACTTAGGGCCCGATGATCCAGGCGGGTGCCCTATATATATATATATATATATATATATATATATATATATATATATATATATATATATATATATATATATATATATATATATATATATATAGGTTTATATTGTGACAAGAAATGTAGGCGTTATTCAGTCGTCTCTATGGCTGGTGTAAATGCCAATCATATTAAAAGAAAAGAGAAACAAAATGTTGACTGTTTGGCGGTTGTCTCCTGTGGAAAGGGAAAACATGCAAAATAAATTTTATAAATAAGGGAAAGGGAAAACACGCAAAACAAACTTTATAAATTATGAACTTTAATTTACTTTAAACAAAATAAAGATAATCCCTTGGCTATGTATAGTTGAATAAAAAATATATACAAAGACAAAACTCAATATAAAATAAAATAATGATTACGTTACTCTACAATAAGCAAGACAAAATTTAGTTAAAGGTGCTGAGAATAGTGGGCTGGCTGAAACCTCTACTAATATACAGGACATATGCTTAGATAGAAGTGTCATCTCGAGAGCATAAGAATATTCTGAGGCCAACTGCTCGTGCGACACAACATATAGACGATGCAGATGGTGCTGGAGTCGCGTGAAGTCACTGATTCACTAATGGAGAGAGTGTTGGTTTGAAATGGTCGTTTGGTGATCGACGAGGTGGTGCGCCAACAGTGAGGGAGAAGGGTGAGGAGAGTGAGAGTAGGGTAGTGATAGTGAACGTCCCTGTAGAGACGTCTGTTATTCCACTTATATACTATTCTTGAATGTGGTATCTTGATGTTGTAGAAGTATAGAAGTAACGCGATGTAGGAAGGAGCAGGCTAAATCTCTCTTGAAAGAGATTACTGTCATAGCTCTCCCCTGAAGCCTGCTCGTACGGGTTAAGTTACTTCATTAGACGGTAGAGTGTTAGTAGTAGCTGCCTCTACCTCGTAGACTCTGGAGAGGGCGTCTGCTATGATGTTATCCGAGCCCTTAATGAAGAATATCTCCTGGTTAAAGTTCTGCAGGTACAGAGCCCAGCGTAGAAGACGTTGATTGCTGAATTGGGCTTGTTGCAGAAATCGTTAGGGATTGTAGTCTGAATAGATGGTAATGGACCGATTACCTTGTAGGTAAGGTTCGAAATGTTGAAGGTTCAGGACGATGGAGAGTTCTTTTTCTTTGGTGCTATAGTTCCTCTGATGAGGCTTCAATCTGTAGCTGTAGTAGCCGGCAGGAAGAACTTCTTCGCCACGCTGTTGCATTAGAACGCCCTCGATGTCGGTGCCACTTGCGTCGACAATGATGATGAAGGGCTTCGTAATATCTGAAGAGGCGAGAATGGGGTTAGAACATAGCAGAGACTTTAGTTGTTCAAAGGCAACGGTCTGTTGAATGGTCCAATGATACCGTTGCTTGGGGCTGGTCAGATTATTCAGTGGTGTCGCTACCGTACTGAATTTTTTTTACAAACCTACGATATTAAGATGCAATGTAACACGGGACGGGTTCTCACTACTCTCTACCCCCCTTTTTCTCTCTTTACCCGTGTTCTTTACTTTGGTTCTTAACCAAGGGACCCCACGACTTTTACTCGAGCCGACTCCACGCCACGTGGTCTCAAGACGATTTACCGACTTGAGATTCTACAACCCGTATGACGTGAAAATAGACTTCTAGCAAAGTTCTAGGATCTCCTTTCCGCCGCCACCACCAGATCAGTAACCAAAATGAGCAATGATCGAGATCTGGTTCGATCACGCTAAATAATCAACCTTGGGGCTTGATTCCCCACTAGTACCAATAAACCCTGGATCTTACGTGTGTAGTTAATTAAAATCAACAGGGATGATAATCCTGATTGGATGTGAATGATATACCCAGATTCGAGGAGCATAGGCGTCCACCTCAACTCGACCACGTGGGGACCACGTGACAAGGACCCTTCCACATTAATACAAAAGAAAAATGGAAATAATAAAAATACACATTAAGCTAATTAATTTATTCAAACCTAAAACAGAGTCTAAGAAATTATAATCCTGACTTGAACACTCCCTGACTGAATATTTAACGGCAATGAGTGGACTATTCCTACAATTACTCACAAAGCAACTCTACCTTCTATGTTGACCCGCTTGGGTAGAGTGCTGGTCTTATGGGAGGTGAGATGGTGACCTCCCCCAGTTGAGCCGGCTACCACACTAATCGTCCTCTCTGCTCCTCTACCCAGAGGCCTAGATCTGTATTCTTCCGCTAGTATCTAAGTTACTTTGCCAGGCTTAAGTTATAACAATTAACCTCTGTTGTACTGAATGTTCCAGATTGATTGAATATTGTACTGAAGTTTAAATTACACAAACATCTTAAGGAAGAGCTATTCCCAATTACAACATAGCTATTTGACCTTTGAGAAATAGAGGACATGGAACCTCGTGACCTATGACCTCCGGTCACTCCGCATCACAACCTAGTTCTTGCCTGTGACGTCACTGATGGTGACTTAAACTCCTTCTAATAATGAGAATACTCTTGATATTATGAACAGTAGTACTATACAATGCAATCTGACTGCAAAATGAATGAAGGCTAATTCCTCTAAATAGTGAATACCATAGGATGATTCATTATGAACAAAGGCGTCAGGTTATCCTCACCACAATTCCCCCAGGGAGGATGCTCCCATGTGCTTGGGGTCAGGTCTCTACCCGAGCCTTCTAGAACCTTCTTACAACAACCTAGATTGTTACAGCAAGGCCAAGGAAGCGCAGGAGCTACTTCCTGGTTGTAGGTTGTGGGTAATGCTGAATGGTTTGAGTATGAATGGCTAAAGGAGCTAGGCTGCCATTTCCTATCACATCACCAAGATAACGCACTTTACCTTTAGCAAAGGTGGACTTGCCCAAGTTGATGGTAAGGCCAGCTGTCAGAAGCTTGGATAACAATCGTTGCAGCTGAAGCAGATGTTCGTTCCAGGTGTCAGTTGCCTCAATGATGTCATCCAAGTAGGCGTAGGTGTGATCTAGGCCATGGATGACGCGGTTGACAGCTCGTTGGAAGGTGGCCGGGGCATTACACAGTCCTAAAGGAAGGCGTTCATATCTGTACAGGCCAAAAGGAGTGGTGAAGCCAGATATTTCCTTAGCCCACTCTGTCAGACTAATCTGATAGTAGCCCTTTAACTAGTCAATCTGGGAAAGATAAGTAGCATTACCTACGACGTCAAGGATATCATCTATACGAGGTAAAGGGTAAGCATCCTTGACGGTCACGAGTTTCAGTTTCCTATAGTCTGTACATAATTGTACTTTACTGTGAGGTTTCGGCACCAAAATGCAGGGTGAGGCCCAAGGGGACTCACAAGGGGTGGCCAGCCCATGATCCAGAAGGTACTGTACCTCAGCACGCATAACTTCCTTTTTGTACGGGCTAATGCGGTAGAAGTGTTGACGAATCGACCGGATATCAGGAAGTAGCTGGATGTCATGTTGAACTACATTTTACATTCCTGGGGATCATCGCTGAACAACTTCTGATGTTCTTGGAATACTCTAATGAGAGGAGCACTGTTACAGTCCTGCTAATATTTAGGAAGGTCTGTAAGAGTTTCCGAGTTGGAAGGCACTGACTCAGAGTTAGTGCTTTCGGGAGGAGAATCAGGGAAGGTCTCACTGTGGAGGTATGGATCTTGAAAGGTGGAGAGAGATACTAACACAGTGGGGGGTGTACCTTTATACTTCCTCAAAAGATTGACGTGGCAGAACTGGGTCCTCCGCCGCCTATATGGAGTCTTAAGAACGTAGTTGTGGTTGTTTCTGCACTCCTTGATGCGGTAAGGTCATGAAAACTTATTTTGCAATGGAGAACCAGGGATCGGAAAATATGCTAAAACGTAGTCTCCTGCTTTAAATTTCCTGATTTTACTGTGTTTGTCAAAATGAGTCTTCATCCTAACTTGAGCTTTTAATAAATTATCATTGGCAAATTTATGCACTCGTTCTAGAATGTGCTTTAAGTTTTGAAGGAACTGAGGCACATACAGAGGGTCACTGAAGGTGGCATTACGTAGAGTCTTTAAAAGCTTTAAGAGGAGTACGGCACTTACGTCCGTAGAGCATCTCATAAGGAGACACTCCTAGAGACTCATTTGGGAGACTTCTGAAAATGCACATGATGATGTCAAGTTAATTCTCCCAGTCTTTGATAGTTTCATTGCAAAATTTCTTATGGAGTGATTTTATAGTTTAGTGACTACGTTCAAGAGAACCCTGTGAAGCAGGATGATAGTGGCTGAACAATGCCTGAGTAATGTTGAATTCTTCCAGTGTCTTCTTGAAGAGATCACTGGTGAAGTTGGTGCCGCAGTCACTTTGAATCTCCCGAGGAAATCAATATTGTGTAAAGATCTTCAACAGTTGCTTCACCACAGTAGCAGATGTAATGTTCTTTACAGGAACTGCTATGGGGAATCTGGTGGTTGGACACAGGATGGTTTGTATATAAGCGTTCCCAGAACTGGTCCGGGGTAAAGGACCAACACAGTCTATGATGAGTCTGTGAAAGGGTTCCGAAGGCACCGACATAGGAATCAAAGGAGCCTTGGGAATAGAGATGTTGGGTTTTCCTGCCATCTGACATGTATGACACTGTTGTACATAAGTTTTTACATCCTTAAACATACCTGGCCAGTAATAGTCTTGTCTGATGGCGTGATAGGTTTTATTAAAACCGTAGTGAGAAAGCGCTCCATGGACCAGGTGTAGAATATCGGGCCGTTGGCTGGTGGGAACTACTAGTTAGTCGACATTAGCCCAATCGTCATCCTCCGTTAGTTTACTGGGTCGGTACCTCCGGTAGCGCAATTGGTTCTCTATGAAGAACCCAGGAATACTATCAGATTGAGTCTCGGCCTGGAAGAATA
>WNGS01162647.1:621509-624009 GCA_020271785.1 Procambarus virginalis | reverse complement strand
TTTAATGGAACAAGGCTGCCACTCCCTATTACATGACCCAGGTAACGCACTTTACCTTTGGCAAAGGTGGACTTGCCCAGGTTGATGGTGAGGCCGGCTGTCAGGAGCTTGGCGAACAATCGCTGCAGCTGGAGCAGATGTTCACTCCAGGTGTTGGATGCTACAACGATATCATCCAAATAGGCGTAGGTGTTATCCAAGCCCTGTATGACGTGGTTGACAGCTCTCTGAAAGGTGGCCGGGGCATTGCATAGTCCAAAGGGAAGGCGTTCATATCTGAAAAGTCCGAAGGGAGTAATGAAGGCAGATATTTCTTTGGCTCGCTCCGTTAAGCACACCTGATAATAGCCCTTGAGCAAGTCCACCTGGGACAGGTAGCGGGCATTACCAATGGCGTCAAGGATGTCATCAATCCTAGGTAATGGGTACGCATCTTTGATCGTCACACTATTTAGTTTTCGGTAGTCAGTACACAACCGGGTCTTACCTTGGGTTTTGGTACCAAGATACATGGTGAGGCCCAGGGGGACTCACAAGGTGTAGCCAGTCCATGGTCCAAGAGGTACTGTACCTCAGCACGCATGACTTCCTTCTTTCTAGGGCTGATTCGGTAGAATGGTTAGCGAATCGGCCGGGTGTCAGGGAGCAGTTGGATGTCGTGCCGAGTCACAGTACACTCTTGTGGATCATCTCGAAACAACTCCTGATGTTCTCTGATGATTTTGATGAGTGAAGCACTATTATCGTCCTGAAAGTAATTATGGATATCAGTAAGGATTTCCGAGTTGGAAAGCGCTGTCTCAGTGTCAGTGCTTTCGGGAGGAGAAGCAGGGAAGGTCTCACTGTGGCGGTATGGACCTGTAAAGGTTGAGTAGTTTATTAGCACAGTGGGAGGAGTACCATGATATAGCTTCAGTAAGTTGACGTGGCACAACTGGGTCTTCCGCCGCCTATCGGGGGTCTCGAGAACGTAGTTGTGATTATTTCTGCACTCCTTGACACGGTAGGGTCCTGAAAACCTGTTTTGCAAAGGAGAACCTGGGATAGGGAAATATGCAAGTACGAAGTCTCCCGGTTTAAATTTCCTTACTTGGCTGTGCTGGTTGTAATGAGTCTTCATCCTCTCTTGGGCTTTCAGTAAGTTGGTCTTAGCAAAGGAATGCACCCTCTCAAGAATGTGTTGTAGGTTTTGAAGAAACTGGGGCACTTTCTGATGTTCACTGATGGTGGCATCACGTAGAGAATCTTTGAAAGCCTATAGAGGAGTACGGCACTTACGTCCGTAGAGCATCTCATAAGGAGATACTCCTAGTGACTCATTGGGGAGACTTCTGAAAATACACATGATGAGATCAAGTTGCTTATCCCAATCCTTAGAGGTCTCATTACAAAACTTTTTTAGGAGTGCTTTGATAGTCTGATGACTACGCTCAAGAGAACCCTGTGAAGCAGGATGATAGGGGCTGGACAGTACCTGTTTGATGTTGAACTCCTCCAGTGTCCGTTTGAAGAGATCACTGATGAAGTTGGTGCCACAGTCGCTCTGAATCTCCCTTGGAAATCCATACTGGGTGAAGATCTTCAGCAAATTTTTCACCACTGTAGCAGCCGTAATGTTCTTTACTGGAACTGCTATGGGGAATCTGGTGGTAGGACACAGGATGGTTAAGATATAGGTGTTGCCGGAACTGGTCCGAGGTAAAGAGCCAATACAGTCAATAATAAGTCTGTGGAAAGGTTCCGCAGGCACCGGGATGGGTGTCAGTGGTGCTCTGGGGATAGAGACGTTCGGTTTACCTGCCATCTGACACACGTGACATTGTTTGACATGTTGTTTGACATCATTAACCATACCTGGCCAGTAGTAGTCTTGTCGAATCCCACGGTAAGTCTTGTTAAAACCGTAGTGTGACAGCGCTCCGTGGGCCAGGTGTAGAATAGTGGGCCGCAGGCAATTAGGAATCACTAGTGTTCAATGTTGGCCCAATCGTCCTCCTCCTTCAGTTTACTGGGTCTGTATCTGCGATAGAGCAACTCGTTCTCTAGGAAGAACCCAGGAATACTGTCAGATTGAGTCTCAGCCTGAAAGATAATGGTGTCAATGTAAGATCTTCCCTCTGTAACTTACGGAACTCCAAGGCGGTCAGATTTGGGGGGTAGTTTCAAAGGGTCTTGAGGGACAGCGGTAGTAGTAGTAGAGTCAGCTGGTGTGGTCGTGCAGCTTGAGCACGGGTGGTCCCCAAAACAGGAGGAGAAACTTCATTACTCTCTTAACCTTTGCTGGAACATGCTCAAAAATCGGATTATCCATTTCAGAGATACACACCTGGGGTTTGTCTTGACGATCAGGTTGGTCGGTTGCAGGTCTTCTGCCAAGTCGTTGCCCAGAGAAGTTGCACTCCAGGCATGGGAAAAGGCTTTCCCTGACGGCGACGGACTTCACCGGTCACGAAGGGACAATCCAGGTGGACTCTGGCGAGAGGATAAGGAGTAGTAGTAG
>WNGS01162647.1:571041-612406 GCA_020271785.1 Procambarus virginalis | reverse complement strand
CCCTTGGTTACGTTATATTTATTGCCTCGCAATCCCCTCACTGAATACTGGACTTCGATGTCCTACCAGATAAACAGGAGAATATATGTGTACCCAAGTACTCGTCTACAGCCGAGTTCACCCACGACCAATGACAAATCACACTAACAAATCCACAGTGATTTACGTTACAATCTGGTTGCAATGACAATACTGCAGAACCTAGTAAAATAACATACAGGACATGATCCCTCTAGAACACTGCCCCACAATGGCTTTACTGAACTGCAGTCACCCACGGTGATTGCTCAACTCTATCAACAATCACATAACAATGACAACCCCCTTCGCAACAACACACACGGCAAGTACTCTAATTTCCAAACATTAGAATACTGCTCAACACTTACTTCACTTACTTACTGTTGCAAATGATCCCAGCGCTCTCAATAACCCCTAGAAAATAGGTCCCAAATTTGCAATAACCACTCAGTAAATAACACAATAACACTGGGCACCGTGACACTACGATTAAATATATATATAATCCTCTCTTTTTTTTTTTTAAAAAAAATCCCCCCCCCCCCCCATCCTCCGTCTGATCTTTTACTTGTTTGTTTGTGTTGTACTTCTCTTGTTGAGAGAGATTAATATATATATTTAATCGTAGTGTCACGGTGCCAGTGTTATTGTGTTATTTACTGTGTGGTGATTGCAAATTTGGACCTATGTTCTAGGGGTTATTGAGAGCACTGGGTCATTTGCAACAGTAAGTAAGTAAGTAAGTGTTGGCAGTATTCTAATGTTTGGAAATTAGAGTACTTGCGTGTGTGTTGTTGCGAAGGGGGTTGTCATTGTTAGTGATTGTTGATAGAGTTGAGCAATCACCGTGGTGACTGCAGTTCAGTAAAGCCATTGTGGGGCAGTGTTCTAGAGGCTCATGTCCGATGTTATTTTACTAGGTTTGCAGAATTGTCATTGCAACCAGATTGTAACGTAATCACTGTGATTTGTTAGTGTGATTTGTCATTGTCGTGGGTGAACTCGGCTGTAGACGAGTACTTGGGTACACATATATTCTCCTGTTTTCTGGTAGGACATCGAAGTCCAGTATTCAGTGAGGTGATTGCGAGGCAAAAAATATAACGTAACCAAGGGAACGCCCATTGCTTTAGAGAATTTGTTCTTTGACATTTGAGTAACGTAGAATACGTTTGGGTTAATTTACTTTCCTGCAAGCAGCTACGGTAGTCTCAAGAGCCTAGCCATCAGCCAGATTAGAATTAGAGTATTCTGTCGTAATTAACGGTCATTGGGCCGGGAAATTAACGTGTTTCAGGAAGTCAAAGTAATAACCTCGATCCTTGTTTGATGACTCACACGAAGGCTCCATTGTTCCATTACGTAACGTCGTTATTTATGTACGGAAGTACCGGCACTTGATTGACTCGTGGAAAGAGTAACGTCATTTTAGAATAACGTAACGTGGTGCCTAATTACTGTTATTAGCTACCTGAATTGGTCTGAGTATGGAAGGCTCAGACGGAATTCATACCTTAATGTAAATTGCTGAACCAGTGTGAAAGGTTGCTATTTAACTGTTTAGTTATTGATCTTGAGGATATAATTAGTTACTCTAAAGGTAATCAGAGTGATTACCGTTCTCTTAGACTTTGGACATTGTAAATCAGAGTTTACCATCGCTCAGTGATTAGTAACCGATTAACTAAATTAACGTACCAGTAAGAGATCAATCAGCTGTCTTGTAGTACAGGGATTAATGGGATTTTCTCACTGAATGCTCGACGGGTAGGTGTTGTGTAATTTCCGTTACTAGTGACAGTAGTAAGAGAAGGTTATTATATTAACGTAAATGTTATTGTGTTACGTAAATCAATTGTTATTGATTGTTGATCGTCCGTGGGACGGAGTGTTAACGTAAGGATTAATTTGTGGAAGGGTGCTGGAGTTGCCAGTGAACCCATTAGTTATTGATGTCATTGAAAGGGCTACTGATTTGATTGCATTGCAACCTCTATGCAGGTGTAGACTGCACTGAGGCGTAGAAACAGTTAGGAGGTTCGGAGACATGTTTCAACACCACTGTGTCTATTGTTGTAATTGTGATTATAGATCTGTTTGTTTCTTGTCTTGTTGATTCTCTGTGGTCACGCTTATGTTCGAGTTAGTTCATTATGCAGTCGAGGGGGCTGGTGTGTGCTGTATGATGTGTCACAGGAAGGATTTCGAGTAACGTCATGACATTTCTTTTGTTTTGTTGTGTAGTTAGTACTTTATTGAATAACTAAGTTGTTATGTTTAACACTGTCTTTTCGTTACACCCCCAACATTATTAGTGTATGCAAGTGTTCTTCACACTCACTAATAAAATTGAGACTTATTCTGATCTTTGGACCAAATATACGGCACAACACAACAATAAATTTTGTTGTGAGAGCCCAGGACTACTTTAGATTCGCTTCGGCAATTACAAGGTCGACGACCCAGTGGAGGGGATTTCAAATTTTCATTGGGTCTCGGCGTTTGCTCGCGCCTAGTCTTGTTCTTACATGGTCCCAAAGTGAGGAATGAGCTGCTTACTACACTGGTGTGTTAGCAAGCAAGTCCTTCCTCAGGCGACCTAGTTGAATATCACGACAGGAATAAAGGTTAAAGAATAAAGAAATTCTAAAATTTTCCGAGCTCAATTCCTTATACCAATTTCATTTATTCCAACTTATGTAGTCACTTAAGTCACAAAAAACTCTCACAGGATCCGCCAAAAGAGTATCACGGAGGTGGAGAACCGGCGAGAATAAAGAACGAACTTGCCCACAATCTTGCGGATCTTCTTCCAGATCTGTGGCAGAAGAGTATCGAGACGTAATGTGGAAACAAAGATTTCCAATCTCACTTAGCTGTACGATGGCCTTGGGCCATGCACTTGCCTTCCGAAAAAAATAAAGAATCAGCGTCTCCGGCGGCGGTGTTCTTCCAGGCTGCACACTTACAGCGGACAGCCCGAGCACAGTCTGCATTCCACCAGGAACGCATTCGTGTGCCCCGAGGAGAAGAGCGAGAAATAGAGTGGGAGGGCAGGTTGAAGACATGTCATAAAAAAGAAGGAGAGGCGAGGAAGAGGCAGAGAGGAGAGGGAGGTCAGAAAGGAGTAGCACGGAGGGTGAATAGGCACCAGTCAGCCTTGGCAACTGCCACGTAGGGGAGGGTGGAAAGAGAAAAAGGAAACGAGGATGGGGAAGTGATCACTGTTTGGAGGTCATCAAGAACTGCCACGTGAATCTAAGTAAAGGGACGAAGAGCAGAGAGAAAGATCAAGACAGGAAAGGGTGCGAGTTCGAGAATCCACATAAGTGGCTCACGAATTCAGAAGAAAGAGAAGAAGCGAGGACGAACGGTTTGAAAAGACGGCCTCGGGTGTTTTCAGAACATCACCCCAGAGGGAATGTTGACAGTTGAAATCACCCAAAAGGAGACACGCTTGGCAAGGAGTCCAGGGATGCTTAAGATCAGGAAGGGAAACGGGACATGGGGGGAGATAAATGGAACAGACTGTGTACCTTTACACACAAAAAACACGGCAGCAGAACAATGGATAGGGGGACGGAAGAAGTGGGGCGAAGGGATATCAGATCGAATTAAGAGTAGCTAGAGTTAGGGCCCCAGGAAGAGCTGGGGGGGGGGGGGAAAGAAAGGAATAACCACGAAAGTGACCAGGACGAGCACCAAGCATGGTTCCGGAGACAAACACAAAGCGGTGAAAATGGTAATTAGAAGTTGAGTCATGGAAGTAGCATAAAATCCACGAATATTCCACTGGAGAATAGACATTACCAAAGAGAAAGGCAGTAACAGAGAACAAAAAAAGAAAATAAAGGTATTGAAGAACACAGTTTATTAAAGAATCTAGGATCAGGGTCAGGATCCGCAGCAGGGTCGGCAAAAGCAGGGTTAGGGGCATGGGTAAACTTAGTAAGGATAGAGGGAAGGGAGCAAGAGGACGACCAGAGGCGGACTGATGGGGGTCCGGAGGGGAGGAGACAACTGAAAGGGGACGGCAAGGACAAGCTGGAGGAGGGGGGCAGAGGCAGGCAGTGCGCCTCAGCAAGGGCAGAACCGAGAGGGATCGGGGGCGAAAGAAACCTCCATATCTGGGAAGAGGGGTTCAACCACTGAAATGGGAGGGATGTAGTGACAGAGTCAGAGGGAGGGGGTGAGAAAACAGCGAACCCTTCTACGGAGAGGAAGAAGAAGAGGCCGGGTTATGTTTCTGACTCGAGAGACAGGCGTTCCAGTAACAACGTACGGGCGACAGACTCAATGGACTCAGCAGGAGAAGAGGAAGCGGGAGCAATAACACGAAGATTGCTGGGAGGATGATGGATATCCAGGACAGATCGGTGGGTGGAGGTCAAGAGACTGGGGGGGGTCGGAGAAAGAGTGGGGGGAGATGGAAGAAGACAAAGGAGGTATGGTGGACTGGGTAGGAAGGGGGGAAACCCCAGATGGAGAACCAGAAGGGAGACCATCTGGGAAGGAGGCAAAGGAATAGGGGAGGAGGTGGTGGGTGTGGTCGGGTTAAGGCCTGGAAACGGTTGTGAGACTGAGGAAGGTGGGAAGGACGAGAGAGGTAGAACACAACACGCGAGCGTAGCATACGCCCGCGAAAGGGGTGAGACGACGACTTGGCGTCTGCTTCAGGAAAAAGACAGACATCACGGTGCTTCAAGTTGAGGCCGGCTTCTTCGAGTCTGTAGTGTACACACGAGCATGAGAAGAGGGTGGGCCTACCGCAATTGAGGGCAGCGAGCCTGGGGAGAAGTGCTTCGGACTTAAATGACTATCGTTTCCACACATGGGGCATTGAGCAAGTACTGTGCATTGAGGAAAACGTGCCCGAATTTCCAACACTAACGCCCATTGCTTTAAGAGAATTTGTTCTTTGACAATTTGAGTAACGTAGAATAATATTGGGTTAATTTACTTTCCTGCAAGCAGCTACGGTAGTCTCAAGGAGCCTAGCCATCAGCCAGATTAGAATTAGAGTATTGTCTGTCGTAATTAACGGTCATTGGGCCGGGAAATTAACGTGTTTCAGGAAGTCAAAGTAATTAACCTCGATCCTTGTTTGATCGACTCACACGAAGGCTCCATTGTTCCATTAACGTAACGTCGTTATTTATGTACGGAAGTACCGGCACTTGATTGACTCGTGGAAAGAGTAACGTCATTTTAGAATAACGTAAACGTGGTGCCTAATTACTGTTATTAGCTACCTGAATTGGTCTGAGTATGGAAGGCTCAGACGGAATTCATACCTTAATGTAAATTGCTGAACCAGTGTGAAAGGTTGCGTATTTAACTGTTTAGTTATTGATCTTGAGGATAATAATTAGTTACTCTAAAGGTAATCACGAGTGATTACCGTTCTCTTAGCACTTTGGACATTGTAAATCAGAGTTTACCATCGCTCAGTGATTAGTAACCGATTAACGTAAATTAACGTACCAGTAAAGAGATCAATCAGCTGTCTTGTAGTACAGGGATTAATGGGATTTTCTCACTGAATGCTCGACGGGTAGAGTGTTGTGTAATTTCCGCATTACTAGTGACAGTAGTAAGAGAAGGTTATTATATTAACGTAAATGTTATTGTGTTATTAACGTAAATCAATTGTTATTGATTGTTGATCGTCCGTGGGACGGAGTGTTAACGTAAGGATTAATTTGTGGAAGGGTGCTGGAGTTGCCAGTGAACCCATTAGTTATTGATGTCATTGAAAGGCTACTGATTTGATTGCATTGCAACCTCTATTGCAGGTGTAGACTGCACTGAGGCGTAGAACAGTTAGGAGGTTACTGGAGACGTGTTTCAGAACCCACTGTGTCATTTGTTGTAATTGTGATTATAGATCTGTTAGTTCTTGTTTCTTGTTGATTCCTCTGTGGTCACGCTTATGTTCGAGTTAGTTCATTATGCAGTCCGAGGGGCTGGTGTCTAGCTGTCATTGATAGTGTCACAGGAAGGATTTCGAGTAACGTCATTGACATTTCTTTGTTTTGTTGTAGTAGTTAGTACTTTATTGAATAAACTAAGTTGTTATGTTAACACTGTCTTTTCGTTACACCCCCACACATTATTATTGTTATGCAAGTGTTCTTCACACTCGACTAATAAAATTGAGACTTATTCTGAGCTTTGGACCAAATATACGGCACCACACAACAATAAATTATTGTTGTGAGAGCCCAGGACCTACTTGTTAGATTCGCTTCGGCAAGTACGAAGGTCGACGACCCAAGTGGAGGGGATTTCAATTTCATTGGGGTCTCGGCGTTTGCTCGCGCCTAGTCAATTGTTCGTACATGGTCCCAAAGTGAGGAATGAGCTGCTTACTACACTGGTGTGTTAGCTAAGCAAGTCCTTCCTCAGGCGACCTAGTTGAATATCACGACAGGAATAAAGGTTAAAGAATAAAGAAAATTCTTATAAATTTTCCGAGCTCAATTCCTTATACCAATTTCATTTATTCCAACTTATGTAAGTCACTTAAGTCACAAAAAACTCTCACAGGATCCGCCAAAAGAGTATCACGGAGGTGGAGAACCGGCGAGACATAAAGAACGAACTTGCCCACAATCTTGCGGATCTTCTTCCAGATCTGTGGCAGAGGAGTATCGGACGTAATGGTGGAAACATAAGATTTCCAACTCTCACGTTTAGCTGTACGGATGGTCCTACGGGCCACTGCACTTGCCTTCCGAAACAGAATAAAAGAATCAGCCGTCTGCCGGCGGCGGTGTTTCTTCCAGGCTGCACACTTACAGCGGACAGCCCGAGCACAGTCTGCATTCCACCAGGGAACGCACTTTCGTGTGCCCCGGGAGGAAGAGCGAGGAATAGAGTGGAGGGCAGCGTTGAAGACAGTGTCATAAAAAAGAAGGAGAGCGCGAGGAAGAGGCAGAGAGGAGAGGTCAGAAAGAGTAGCACGGAGGGTGAATAGGCACCAGTCAGCCTTGGCAAACTGCCACGTAGGGGAGGGTGGAAAGAGAAAAAGGAAACGAGGATGGGGAAATGATCACTGTTATGGAGGTCATCAAGAACCTGCCACGTGAAATCTAAGTAAAGGGACGACGAGCAGAGAGAAAGATCAAGACAGGAAAGGGTGCGAGTTCGAGAATCCACATAAGTGGGCTCACCGGAATTCAGAAGAGATAGAGAAGAAGCGAGGACGAACGGTTTGAGAAGACGGCCTCGGGTGTTTGTCAGAACATCACCCCAGAGGGAATGTTGACAGTTGAAATCACCCAAAAGGAGCACCGGCTCTGGCAAGGAGTCCAGGAGATGCTTAAGATCAGGAAGGGAAAGCGGGACATTGGGGGGAGATAAATGGAACAGACTGTATACCATTTACACACAAAAACACGGGCAGCAGAACAATGGATAGGGGACGGAAGAAGTAGGGGACGAAGGGAATATCAGATCGAATTAAGAGAGCAGTAGAGTTACGGGCCCCAGCAAGAGCTGGGGGGGGGGGGGAAAGAAAGGAATAACCACGAAAGTGACCAGGACGAGCACCAAGCATGGGTTCCTGGAGACAAACACAAAGCGGTGAAAACTGAGTAATTAGAAGTTGGAGTTCATGGAAGTTAGCATAAAATCCACGAATATTCCACTGAAGAATAGACATTACCAAAGAGAAAGGACAGTAACAGAGAACAAAAAAAGAAATAAAGGTATTGAAGAACACAGTTTATTAAAGAATCTCAGGATCAGGGTCAGGATCCGCAGCAGGGTCGGCAAAAGCAGGGTTAGGGGGCATGGGTAAACTTAGTAAGGATAGAGGGAAGGGAGCAAGAGGACAGACCAGAGGCGGACTGATGGGGGTCCGGAGGGGGAGGAGACAACTGAAAGGGGCAGGCAAGGACAGCTGGAGGAGGGGGGGCAGAAGGCAGGCAGTGCGCCTCAGCAAGGGCAGCAACCGAGAGGGAATCGGGGGCGAAAGAAACCTCCATATCTGGGACAGGGGGTTCAACCACTGAAATGGGAGGGATGTAGTGACAGAGTCAGAGGGAGGGGGTGAGAAAAACAGCGAAGCCTTCTTACCCACTGAGAGGAAGAAGAAGAGGAGCCAGGCTTATGTTTCTGACTCGAAGAGACAGGCGTTCCAGTAACAACGTACCGGGCGACAGACTCAATGGACTCAGCAGGAAGAGGAGCGGGCAGGGAGCAAAGAACACGAGGATTGCTGGGAGGATGATGGATATCAGCCTGGACAGACAGGTGGCGTGGAGGGTCAAGAGACTGGGGGGAGGGTCGGGAAGAAAGAGTGGGGGGAGATGGGGAAGAAGACAAAGGAGATATGGTGGACTGGGTAGGAAGGGGGGAAACCCCAGATGGAGAACCAGAAGGGAGACCATCTGGGACAGGAGGCAAAGGAATAGGGAGGAGGTGGTGGGTGTGGTCGGGTTTAAGGCCTGGAAACGGTTGTGAGACTGAGGAAGGTGGGAAGGACGAGGAGAGGTAGAACACAACACGCGAGCGTAGCATACGCCCGCGAAAGGGGTGAGACGACGAACTTGGCGTCTTGCTTCAGGAAAAGACAGACAATCACGGTGCTTCAAGTTGAGGACGGCTTCTTTGAGTCTGTAGTGTACACACGAGCATGAGAAGGTAGGGTGGGCCTCACCGCAATTGAGGCAGCGAGCCTGGGGAGAAGTGTACTCGGACTTAAAATGACTATCGTTTCCACACATGGGGCATTGATATGCAGTACTGGTGCATTTGAGGAAACCGTGCCCGAATTTCCAACACTTATTGCAAAGTCTAGGAGAGGGAATGTACTCCTGAACGGAGCATCTGGCATCAGCAAGAATAATAGAGGGCGGAAGGGTCCTACTATCAAAGGTGATTTTTACAACTCGAAGGGGCTGACGGCGACGACCACGAGGGGGTCGAGTAAACGTGTCCACCTGGAGGACAGAATGACCTTGGGCTTCGAGGATATGTTTAATATCTTCATGGCAATCTTTGAGGTCCCGAACACCAGTTGCAACATGGTACTCACCTAGTTGTACTCACCTAGTTGTGTTTGCGGGGGTTGAGCTCTGGCTCTTTGGTCCCGCCTCTCAACCGTCAATCAACTGATGTACAGATTCCTGAGCCTACTGGGCTCTGTCATATCTACATTTGAAACTGTGTATGGAGTCAGCCTCCACCACATCACTTCTTAGTGCATTCCATTTACTAACTACTCTGACATACCTCTGAACTTTTTCCAGCTTCGTCTTGTGCTTGACTAGGTACGGACTCCATGCTGGGGCTGCATACGCCAGGATTGGCCTTACATATGTGGTATACAAGGTTCTGAAAGATTCCTTACACAGGTTTCTGAAAGCAGTTCGGATGTTAGCCAGCCTCGCATAGGCCGCTGATGTTATTCTTTTGATGTGGGCTTCAGTGTGGTGTGGGAGGAGAACAGTGACAACACTGGCATTTAACCTAGCATTTTTGGTGACCCGAACAGGGGCCTCTCCAATGCAGGACAAAGTGCATAAGCGAGTAGCTGCATCCTGAGAAGGAGTAGCGACGACACGCGTACCGTAACTGGTGGAGTTAAAAGTAACAGAGGCATCTACTGAATCAACAAGGTGTTTATGGAGGGAGAAATCGTCAGGAGGAGTAGAGTCCAGATGGTGGAGATCAAAGTAATTTAGCCCACGTAGCGGGACCAAACAAGGCGTTGTAAGTAGTATTGCGGGAAGGGATCGTGCGAGTGCGGCCGTGGCGGGAACGGCGTTGAGAACCCCTGGAGTTCATGGGGGTAAAAGGCGCAGTAGTCACAATGAGAGACGAAGCCGTGCCAGGGGACGAGGTGGTCACCACTGGGGCTGGGGACTCGACCCTACCGTAGAGGAGAGAGTGGAGCTGAGGGGAGTAGTCAGGTCTTTGGGGCCCAATGCAACAGGGGCTACAGGGCCTGGTATTCCAACACAGTCTGACTCGGGGGCTTGGTCTCCCACCCCACGAGCCTGAGAAAGTACAAGGGAAACATTATCAGCCATGAAAACGAGGGAAAACTTTCATTTACGAATGTGCCCCCACATCCACTATGGAGCCACAATTAGAGGCAGGACACCCAACAAGAAGCTATCGCCAATCGTGCCGGGGGCCCCCCAGGGGTGCGTCGTGAGTATACGCCCCACAAACGCCACCTTAAGAACCGTGAGTCCGTCGAGAACGGGTTCAGTGACGAAAGGAGGATTGGCAACAAAAGGGTCCCCTCGCTCGAGACGGTTGGTACTACAGTTCTACGGGTGCAAGAGTATGCCTCCTTAAACACCCGGATGTCAAAACAAAGAAGGTCGAAAGAATAATCAAAACAGGCAATAGGTCGGCAGGAAATGACAATTTGATAGGAGAACAGGGGGGAGAAAAATGAAACACGAGGAAAAGGAAAAGGGGTCTGGCAAAATTGGTAAAGGCAGCAGCAGGAGCATAAGGCTGCAAAAGGACAGAGGACTGACCCATGGAGCATCACACTCCGGCAGCTGCCCACCAAGCCCCCTCACGGCGACAACGAGCCAGACAGTGAGGGGGAGAATTTTATTAAGCCAGTAAGGCAAGATTTACCCTCCCTGAACCCATGTTGGCGATTTGTCACGAAGTCCCTTTTCTCCAGGTGTGTTACTAGATTTTTTCTCACGATCTTCTCCATCACTTTGCATGGTATACAAGTCAAGGACACTGGCCTGTAGTTCAGTGCCTCTTGTTTGTCACGTTTCTTGTATATTGGGACCACATTAGCCGCCTTCCATATTTCTGGCAGGTCTCCCATCTCCAGTGACCTACTATACACTATGGAGAGTGGCAAGCAGAGTGCCTCTTCACACTCTTTCAATACCCATGGTGATATCCCGTCTGGACCAACAGCCTTTCTCACATCCAGACCCAATAGGTGTCTCTTGACCTTATCTCTCATAATTTCGAACCCTTCCAAGACCGCCTGGTTTACTGCCAGGCGGCCTTGGAAGGGTTCACCATGTTCTATTGTGAAGACCTCCTGGAACTTCTTGTTGAGTTCCTCACACACCTCTTTGTCATTCTCTCTATACCTGTCCTCGCCTGTTCTAAGTTTCATTACCTGTTCTTTCACTGTTGTTTTCCTCCTGTGTAGAGGAAATAGAGCATGTGATAAACACTCAGTGATAACCGGTGTTAAACACCCAGTAATAGCAAGCATTCAACACTCAGTGAATTCAAACATTCAACACTCAGTGATGGCAGGCGTTCAACACTCAGTGATGGCAGGTATTCAACATCCAGTGATGGCAGGCGTACAACACCAAGTGACTGCAGGCGTTCAACACTCACTGATGGTAGGCATTCATCATTCAGTGATGGCAGGTGTTCAACACTCAGTGATACAGGCATTCAAAACTCAATGATGGTAGGCATTCAACACATAGTGAAGGCAGGCATTCAACACTCAGTGATGACAGATGTTCAACATCCAAAGATGCCCGGCGTACAACATTAAGCGATGGCAGATATTCAATACTCAGTGACGGCAGGCATTCAACACTCTGTGATAGCACATGTTTAAAACTCATTGATGGCAGGCGTTCAACACTAAGTGATGGCAGGCATTCAATACTCAGTGATAGCAGGCGGTCAACTCTCAGTGATGGCCGGCGTTCAACACTCAGTGATAACAGGCGTTCAACATCCAGTGATGGCAGACGTTCAAAATTCAGTGACGGCAGGCGTTCAACACTCAGTGATAGAAGATGTTCAACACCTAACCATGGCAGGTGTTCAACATCCAGTGATGCAAGCGTTCAAAACATAGTGATGACAGGCATTCAACACTCAGTGATTACAGGCGTTACTCACTCAGTGCTGACAGGCGTTCGACACTTATTGATGACAGGCGTTCAACACTCAGTGATGGCAGGCATTCATCATCAGTGAGGGCAGGGGTTCAACACTCAGTGATATCAGGCGTTCAACACTCATTGATGACTGGCATTCAACATCCATTGATGGAAGCCGTTTAACACTCAGTGAGGGCAGATGTTCAACACTCTGTGATGGCAGGCGTTCGAAATACAGTGATGACAGCCATTCAACACTCAGTGATCCAGACATTCAACTCTCGGGTATGACAGGCATTCAACACTCATTGATGGCTGATTTTCAATGCTTAGTGATGGCAGGCGTTCAATACCAAGTGATAGCAGGCATTTAAAATTTCGTGATGGCAGGCGTTCAACGCTCATTGATAGCCGGCATTCAACATCCAGTGATGGCAGCAGTTTAAACCTCAGTGAGGGCAGACGTTCAACACCCAGTAATGACAGGCGTTCAACACTCAGTTATAGCAGACTTTCAATACCCCGTGATGAAAGACGTTCAAAACTCAGTGAAGGCAGGCGTTCAACGCTCATTCATGGCCGGCGTTCAACATCCAGTGATGCAACCAGTTTAACACTCAGTGACGGCAGACGATTAACACCCAGCGATGGCAGGCGTTCGACATCCAGTGATTGCACGTGTTCAACATCCGGTAACGGCAAACGATCAGCACTCCGTGATGGTAGACGTTCAACACTCAGTTATGGCAGGCGTTCAACACTCAGTGATGGCAGACGTTCAATACCCAGTGATGGCAGGCATTCAACACCCCGTGATGAAAGACGTTCAACACCCAGTGATGACACGTGTTCAACGTTCATTGACGGCCGGCGTTCAACATCCAGTGATGGAAGCAGTTTAACACTCAGTGATGGCAGACGTTCAACACCCAGTGATGGCAGGCATTCAACACTCAGTGATGGCAGGCTTTCGACATTCAGTGATAGCAGGCATTCAACACGCAGTGATGGCAGGCTTTCGACATTCAGTGATAGCAGGCATTCAACACGCAGTGATGGCAGGCGTTCAATACGCAGTGATGGCAGGCGTTCAACACGCAGTGATGGCAGGCGTTCAACACGCAGTGATGGCAGGCGTTCAACACGCAGTGATGGCAGGCGTTCAACACGCAGTGATGGCAGGCGTTCAACACGCAGTGATGGCAGGCGTTCAACACGCAGTGATGGCAGGCGTTCAACACGCAGTGATGGCAGGCGTTCAACACGCAGTGATGGCAGGCGTTCAACACGCAGTGATGGCAGGCGTTCAACATGCAGTGATGGCAGGCGTTCAACACGCAGTGATGGCAGGCGTTCAACACGCAGTGATGGCAGGCGTTCAACACGCAGTGATGGCAGGCGTTCAACACGCAGTGATGGCAAACTCTGCTCGCTAGGCATGTCTGATAGTCATAGTGTTGTTACCTTTGTGCATAGTTGCCACTCACCTGGTTATCTCTAGTTTATAACTGTACAGACAATTCCACAAACACATACATGTATTTCCCATAATTTGCAGTTCCACACGGAAAGCCCTGAAGTGTAGCTCACTCAGGGAGCCCTGAAGTGTAGCCCCACTCATTCAGGGAGCTCTGAAGTGGAGCTCTACTCAGGGAGTCCTGTTGTTTAGTACCACTCAGGGAGCCCTGAAATGTAGCTCCACATAGGGAGACATAAATTATAACTCCGCTAAGGGAACTCTGAAGTGTAGCCCCACTCAGGAAGCCCTGATCTATAGTCCTTCTCAGGGAGCCCTGTTGTGTAGTACCACTCAGGGAGCCCTGTTGTGTAGTACCACTCAGGGAGCCCTGATGTGTAGTACCACTCAGGGAGCCCTGTTGTGTAGTACCACTCAGGGAGCCCTGTTGTGTAGTACCACTCAGGGAGCCCTGTTGTGTAGTACCACTCAGGGAGCCCTGTTGTGTAGTACCACTCAGGGAGCCCTGTTGTGTAGTACCAATCAGGGAGCCCTGTTGTGTAGTACCACTCAGGGAGCCCTGTTGTGTAGTACCACTCAGGGAGCCCTGAGGTGTAGTACCACTCAGGGAGCCCTGATGTCTGGTACCACTCAGGGAGCCCTGAGGTGTAGTACCACTCAGGGAGCCCTGATGTGTGGTACCACTCACGGAGGCCTGAAGTGTAGTACCACTCAGGGAGCCCTGAGGTGTAGTACCACTTAGGGTGCTCTGATGTGTGGTACCACTCAGGGAGCCCTGAGGTGTAGTATCACTCAGGGAGCCCTGATGTGTGGTACCACTCAGGGAGCCCTGAGGTGTAGTATCACTCAGGGAGCCCTGAGGTGTAGTATCACTCAGGGGGCCCTGATGTGTGGTACCACTCAGGGAGCCCTGAGGTGTAGTACCACTCAGGGAGCCCTGAGGTGTAGTATCACTCAGGGGGCCCTGATGTGTGGTACCACTCAGGGAGCCCTGAGGTGTAGTACCACTCAGGGAGCCCTGAGGTGTAGTACCACTCAGGGAGCCCTGAGGTGTAGTATCACTCAGGGGGCCCTGATGTGTGGTACCACTCAGGGAGCCCTGTTGTGTAGTACCACTCAGGGAGCCCTGAGGTGTAGTACCACTCAGGGAGCCCTGAGGTGTAGTATCACTCAGGGGGCCCTGATGTGTGGTACCACTCAGGGAGCCCTGAGGTGTAGTACCACTCAGGGAGCCCTGAGGTGTAGTATCACTCAGGGGGCCCTGATGTGTGGTACCACTCAGGGAGCCCTGATGTGTGGTACCACTCAGGGAGCCCTGAGGTGTAGTATCACTCAGGGGGCCCTGATGTGTGGTACCACTCAGGGAGCCCTGTTGTGTAGTACCGCTCAGGGAGCCCTGAGGTTTAGTACCACTCAGGGAGCCCTGTTGTGTAGTACCACTCAGGGAGCCCTGTTGTGTAGTCCCTCCCATGAAGCTCTGATGGGAATTGGGCTCGTAAGACAGATTCTTCATTATTCATCATTCATTCCTCACAAATTCTGTGGAACACTGTAGGAACTTGATCTTCTTTACTATCACATAAATACAGTCAACAGTAACAAACTATAATCAATTCATCAGTGTTGCAGTAAAACAAATATTGGTTTGTTATCTACTTAGTAAACTGTATTCTGTAACGGTTCCTTTGTGTGTTGGGAATACAGTTTGAGTTCTCACCTGGCTTGGCGACACGGATAAATTCATTGAGGCCTTGAACAGGCATGTGGCTCTCACCCATGCCGCCACAGATCACCACAACGTCATACGTATCTGGCAACACAACACAAGATAAACATTACCACAATGATTATTATAAACACAAGTGTTGCCACAACGTCATACGTATCTGCCAACACATCACAAGATAAACATTACCACCAGGAACATCATAAACACAAGTGTTGCCACCACGTCATACGTATCTGGCAACATAAGATAAACATTACCACCAGGAACATTATAAACACACGTGTTGGTACATGATCCCACTCCTCAACATGTCATTGGATGGTCTTCAATTAACTGTTACGAAAACAAGTTAATAATGGAAATAAAAATCATCTAAATGAAGGCGTTTAATTACATTTTATTTAATTAAAATAATTATATATTATTTTTAAGCCATGAGACTATATAGTCGTTGACATTTGACAGAGAAATCAAAACTTTTAATTCTCAATTTGTCTAATTATCATATTTTTTCAAGTAATAAACATATCTTTACAAATCAATCAATCAAGGGTTACCAGCCCTCCATGTTACGGAATAATGATATGACTGAGGCACGAGGTGAAGCCTGAGCCGAGTCTTAGTCTAAATGATGACAGGATGCACTACAGGATGGTAGGATGTACTAGAGGATGGTAGGATGTACTAGAGGATGGTAGGATGTACTAGAGGATGGTAGGATGTACTAGAGGATGGTAGGATGTACTAGAGGATGGTTGGATGTACTAGAGGATAGTAGGATGTACTAGAGAATGGTAGGATGTACTAGAGGATTCGTAGGATATACTAGAGGATGATAAGATGTACTAGAGGATGGCAGGAAGTACTAGAGGATGGTAGGATGTACTAGAGAATGGTAGGATGTACTAGAGGATGGTAGGAAGTACTAGAGGATGGTAGGATGTACTAGAGGATGGTAGGATGTACTAGAGGATGGTAGGATGTACTAGAGGATGGTAGGAAGTACTAGAGGATGGTAGGATGTACTAGAGGATGGTAGGATGTACTAGAGGATGGTAGGATGTACTAGAGGATGGTAGGATGTACTTGAGGATGGTAGGATGTACTTGAGGAAGGATATACTAAAGGATGGTAGGATGTACTAGTGGATGGTAGGATGTACTTGAGGTTGGTAGGATAAACTTGAGGATGGTAGGATGTTCTAGAGGATGGTTGGATGTACTAGAGGATAGTAGGATGTACTAGAGAATGGTAGGATGTACTAGAGGATTCGTAGGATATACTAGAGGATGATAAGATGTACTAGAGGATGGCAGGAAGTACTAGAGGATGGTAGGATGTACTAGAGAATGGTAGGATGTATTAGAGGATTGGCAGGATGTACAAGAGGATGGTAAGATGTACTAGAGGATTGGCAGGATGTACTAGAGAATTGGCAGGATGTACTAGAGGATAGTAGGATGTACTAGAGGATGGTAGGATGTACTTGAGGATTGGCAGGATGTACTAGAGAATTGGCAGGATGTACTAGAGGATAGTAGGATGTACTAGAGGATGGTAGGATGTACTAGAGGATTGGTAGGATGTACTTGACGACGGTAGGATGTACTAGAGTATGGTAAGATGTACTAGAGGATGGCAGGATGTACTAAAGGATGGCAGGATGTACTAGAGATTGGCAGGGTGTACTTGAGGATGGTAGGATGTACATGAGGATGGTAGGATGTACTAGAGGATGGTAGGATGTACTAGAGGATGGTAGGATGCACTGAAAGATGATAGGATGAGCTAGAGGATAGTAGGATGTACTAGAAGATGGTAGGATGCCCTTGAGGATGGTAGAATGTACTTGAGGATGGTCGGATGTACTTGAGAATGGTAGGATGTACTTGAGGATGGTAGAGTATACTAGAGGAAGGTAGGATGCCCTTGAGGATGGTATGATGTACTTGAGGATAGTAGGATGCCCTTGAGGATTGGCACCCAGTAAATCCTCCCCGGCCGGAATATGAACCCTGGCCAAAGCGCTCGTGAAATGCCATGCGAGTGTCTTACCAATTCGCCACAGGGACTGTTTGACCCTGTGGTTCCCTACTTTTGATTCCCTACACTGGGAATATGAGGAGGTCCAAGATTGTCTGGATAAATCAATATAACTCTTAGAACCATTAAATATCAACTCTCAAAGTCTCAAAATACTCAAACAATAAACGGAGCTAATACATTTAACTCTCTCACTGAAGTCCGTCTTCCTGCCAATAACTTACCAGTATTTCATAGCAGGGACGATGAAAACTTTTAATGTTCCTGGAACACGTTCGATTCATTAGTGAACTGTAAAGGTTCCATCACCAAATCAAAAAATTCCTTTATTTGTAAAGCACCTTGAGAGGTGAAGCAACAGCAGTTATTGACAAACTGATTCTTAGCGATGACGACTACAATATTGCCATACAGGTTTTGCAACTCAATTATTGTGACAAAGAGCCAATAAAGTGGCTCTTTAAATTACTATAAATTGAGAGCTAAACCTACACCAGGTAAAACACTTGAGGATATACAAGACTCTAGAGTCCAAGTAAAGTCTCTTAGTCAAAGCTTTAGCTGCTAAGGCTGATGTTTGCCATGCAGAATTGGTGTTAAAATTACAGATTCAGAGCAAATTACCCAAAGAAACCCTAGAATCTCTCTGCTCTCACTATAAAACAGACATCGTCTTCCTTGACGAAATTTTTGAGAGTGAGGATGTTTGTGAATTGTATGAGAGCACATGAGAAAATACTACAAATACAGAGTACTTCAACTGACAAGTCTAAAACGACGATGTCAGAAGAAACAAAAAATACATCAAGTACTAACCCAAAACACAAGCAAAACACTTCCACTTCTAAGTGGAAGTCAGGCAGCGTAGGCACTTATGAAATGGATCCCTTGAAGCCTACAGCTGCTGAATCACCCAAGGGAGAGACTCCAAAAGGTGCTGTAGGCTAGCAGACATGTCTATTTTGCCAAGAGGAACATTCTATCTACCACTGCACAAATTATCTTGATCATGTCACCCGTGTCAACCGACTCAAGGAATAGCAAAAATGCACTATGTGTCTCAGGTCACACAACACTAACACTTGTGAGACCCAACTACATACCTGCAATAGGTGTAACAAGGATCAACACAATGTAGTACTTTACACGAAAGTAAAGTCTCCAAAACCCAAGGTGAAGGAAGATAAATCTTCCACCACAGTAAGTACCATAAGGTGCGACAGGAGATTATTGTCCTGTTGACAAAGTCCAACAATAACGCGACTTTGCCCACTGCCCAACTGACTATCAAAAACAAGGGGGACCAAGGTCTATACTCGAAGATTCTTTGACCAAGAGGCCCCAGAACACTTGTCACTCAAAAGATGGCAGATGATCTTCAATTAACACCTGTTACCCGGATAAAATAGAATATTTTGGGGTTCCTGAGAAACACAGGGCCTCAAGTATACCTGGCGCTACAACGTCTTGTACGTTTGGGGTTTATGTCCGTCCATTACAGGCCATCATGGTGGACAAAATTATGTCGGACCTGTATGTTCATAGTCTATGAGCAACTGTTAAATTCCTGAACGAAAGAAGAGTTAAATTTACAAACAATAAAATTACGTCCGACCACCTCACCAAAATTAGAACCCTTGTAGGTGCGGACTATGACCATGAATTCATCACTGGACACATAAAACAACAGGGAAGGAACTTGTTAATGTTTGTGACAGGCAAATTATTCACTGTTCTAGTAATGTTTGTTGTATACTCCTGTAGACAACAAACAAATCAATTCAGTGATGGTTGCGTGAGTAGCCAAAGAGGAGTCACCAATAATGTTCTGAAACAAGATAAAGTATGAGCTGGATCCCCCTGTCCTTAAAATATGGGATCTAGCTACCTTGGGAAACGTCCCTGAACAACCTAGTCCAGACGATGCCTGGACATATGAACAATACCTCGACTCAGTTGTACAAACAAACACTTCGTCAGGCTACAATTTCATGGCATAAAACCATATAAGATCTCAGGTGTTGTGCTTACAAAGACAACTTGAGCACCTGAAACTGTGCAATGAAATAATCCAACAACAACTCTGAAATATAATAATTTAAATCGTAGAAAACGACGACCCTAGGGAGGGACACATTTCCTCATCCTATTGAAAGCCTCAGTTACTACCCCACTGAGGATAGTGTTTAACTGCAGTGTCAAAGGCAAAGAGAATAGTGTCTCTTTAAATGATTGCCTTCAAACTGGCCCTAGCCTAACCCAAAAGGTTTATGATGTGCTATTAATTAAAATTGTGAACAGGAATTTATACATATACAGCCGACAAAAGCAATGCATTCCATAGGGAAGGCCTCCAAGAGGAGGTTATCTTGAGAAGATTTCGGGGCTTAGTGTTCCCGCGCCCCGGTCCTCTACCAGGCCTCCATTCCCAGGAAGCAGCTCGTGACAGCTGACTAACTCCCAGGTACCTATTTACTGCTAGGTAACAGGAGCATCAGGGTGAAAGAAACTCTACCCATTGTCTCTTTCTGGCGCCCGGGATCGAATCTGGGACCACAGGATCACGTGCCGAGTGTTCTGTCCACTCAGCCACTGGCTCCTCTAGAAACCAGAGGACAGAAACTTCACAAAGTTCCTTTGGATCAAGGATCACAGTGATCCAAATAGTGATTTAATTTGGAGGACTTCTTCTCCCTTTCTGCTTCAGGCCACATTAGACACACACTTGAAGAAATTCAATAGCTCCTACGAAGACTGAAATTAGTTACAATCTGTATTTTGACAGTTTCCAAGGAACTACTAGCAGCGGAACGGAACTGCTAACAATTTACCATGGAAACCAATCGAGAGTGGTTAGGAGCCAATATGCCTCTCCAGTTGTGGGCTACAAATAATGAAAAACTAAACAAACTTTTAAAATCATAATTTTCTGACTACCAAGGGCTCAGAAAAGGAAGGCATTAGGAGTAGAATAGAAAACATTAACTGATCAACTCGCAATCATATCGGAGGAAACTGAAACTACCAACTTAACAATGAGGAAACTGCTCCCCAAGTAATCAAACCCTTCGACCCCTTGGGACTATCATTTTCATTATTAATTAAGGGCAAGTTTTTGATTTAAGAATGCTGGATGGAGATATAGGCTAGGATGATCCTCTGGCTCCTACACATCAAGATAAATGGCAGAGGGTTAGTGAAAGCTTTAAATGCCCGAGAATCTATTAAATTCCTTTGAACGACCACCAATCAAGATCAACCAACTCACCTGCACGTGTTTTGTGACGCCTCAGGGCGTGCTTACATACTTTACTGCAGCATACCTAGTAACAAATGGGCCAGCAAATTGGCTCATCTAAAGCCAAAGTGTCCTGTTAAAGAAGCGGTCATTGCCACAAATAAAATTAACTGCCTTACTACTAGAGGTAAGTCTATCTCATTACCTGATCAAAACATTGAGTAGCATCCACTTTGAACAAACAGTGGTGGGTGTGGTCAAATAAGGAGACAGTGTTACAGTGGGTTCACAATAATAACAGCAAAGCCCCATATGTCCTTTGTTCCTCCCCCGGACTGGATATGCAGATTCCTTGTGCTTCATATCCACAAGCACTGCACACTCCATAATGGGGTACAATACCCCTCACAACACTTTGCCTGGGCAAGGACACATATTACGCCCTAAATAAATCAACGGATCTCGGGTGGGAACGCATGTTGCATCCATAATTAAAATATATTAATTATGATTACATTTTCCCCAATCATTATGGGACATGTTTTACAACGTGCACCAACGTGTTCCCATTTTCTGTGATGCCCCATGTGACATCACGCCACCACCTCCTATATGGTAGGCCCATTGATTTTGTAACCGTTGCAGCCTCCCCTCACATCAAAACGTGTGCCTGTTCCTGCTATTTTTTCCTCAGCTATATTCGTTACTACCTTTATTAACTCTCTACATTTACTCCAAGATGGATAGTGATCAAGAACAGCCATTCGATGACGAAAGTCGGGAAAGAAACTTGCCTGAGGGAAAAGCTAAGTAGTGTTCGCCAAAAGTACAGCAAAGTGAAACTCACACCAACAAATTTCCAGGCTCTAGTTGACGAATTTTCTGATCTTGATCTTGAAAGTGCCGAAAGTGACAGTGATGTAGATAGTGAGGTGGTTGAAACTGAAACAGCAGGTGAGGGTGAAACTAAAAGCGAGTTGAGTGATGATGATGTTGATACCACCCTGCTATT
The DNA here is from genome assembly GCA_020271785.1 of Procambarus virginalis. NCBI lineage: Eukaryota > Metazoa > Arthropoda > Malacostraca > Decapoda > Cambaridae > Procambarus > Procambarus virginalis. The sequence continues at coordinate 591,034 of WNGS01162647.1, read as the reverse complement.
AGAACACAGACTACTCGTACCCCATGCACCAGTTCTGTTGAAGCCTGGTCTACTGACAACACTTTTGAACACACAGTTGTACTGGAGCATCAGGCCTGACTTTGCCAGTATCAGCATTACTCTGAGATTTTTACAGATATTTATTACACAAGATTGTCTGAAATTTATGGTATGTGAAACCAACTTGTACGCATCACAAAGAATGTCAAATGATTCTAACGGCACAAACAATTAGTGGGATGAAGTGAGTGTAAAAGAGCTTGCCAGATATTTGGGACTGACAATATTGATGGGCATTGTGAAGATGCAGACGATGAGTATGTACTGACAAACATAAAAATTGTGGCATGTATTTCCTTTCAATACTTTTATGACTGCGAAACAATACGTACTGATTCCAAAGTGTTTTATACTAATAACAATAATGTCATTCCAAAGACAATCAAGACAGTCTAATAAAAGTTAGAACACTCATGGAATATCTAACACATAAATAAAAGCCGTATACATTCCTTAGAAAATCTGTGTTTGGATGAAGGCACAATGCCACACTGAATAGATTTCATGGTATATAACCCAAATAACCTGATAAGTATGGAGTAAAGCTGTATAAGCTGGCTGAATTGCATACTGGTTACATCTATGATTTTGAAGTGTATGAAGGAATTGGGAAGATAACAATTCAAGCGGTTATGGGCTTGATTGAACCACTGAAGAACAAAAGTTATATTTTATATATGGATAACTACAATAACTCCGTTCAACTTAGTGAAAAGCTGCTTGAACAAGGTGTATACACCTGTGGTACTCTCAGACTACAGCGTGGTACACCAAAAGATTTTCAGCTACAAGCAAAGGGTAAACTGCTAGTAGATAAACCTTTATAAATGGAAGGACAATACTTTTATAATTATGTGGAAAGATGAGAGAGTTGTTTCACTCATCACAACTTGCCACAATGCAGATACACAAGAAGAAGAACGAAGGAACGAGTACGCAAACGTGAAGGAACATCTTCATTGCAACAGGTCACTGTGAACAAACCAAAGGCAATCTGTGACTACAATAACAACTTGAAAGATGTTGATCACTTCGACCAAATGGTTACATATTATCATTTCATACGGAAATGTCACAAGTGGACGATGAAATTCACGTTCTTCTTTCTGTAAATGGTTATCCATAATGCTTTTGTGTTCTACAAGTACAACACAACTGATACAAAGAAACTCTCATTGCTTCAGATCCGCGGAGTAATCATTTGGTCACTACTGAACTTTGAGTATAAGAACTGGCCTCTTCAAAATTGCAATATCATACATGCAAGTGATGTACATGACAATGAGAGCAGACCTACTGGAGACAATGTTGCAACACCTGCACCATCAAGTGTGAGGCGGTCACTATTCCCTTCTTCACCTTGAAATGAAAATTCATCATCTGACTCAGAAGATGAGGTTTAGATTACTCCTTGTGGTGCTGCTGGTAGGAGAAATCCTCGTATTGTTGATAAACCAGAACGTCTGAACACGAACTTGAATTATTCCCTAATTCGCATCGACAAAGGTCTGAAGTGTCGTGTTTGCTACAAGTCTGGTAAAAGGAAGGACACCAGGTGTAAGTGCAAGTCGTGTGTTGTGGCACTGTGTGTTGCACCATGCTCCGGCTTGTACCATCACAAGAGGACATACTAGGTTGATAAGCAACAATGCTTACCCCCCCATCCACTCCACCTGTAAAACATGGGTAGACAAACTTCAGGAAACCTTGTCCTGGAACAGATGGAGTGGTTCAACCAAATGCTCAACTCATGCTCTACAAACATTATTAGGTGGTAAGTACAAACATGTTATTCATTGTATTTTCACATGATGACTTAATTTATTCATATGATATTGGTAATGTTGTTCCATTTGACTTAACATGCGTATATTCCTTTAGAGAATTACATTGCAAACAATTTTACACTAAAATATACGATGTAACACGAAAATTGAGGCAATTGAAAGGAGTGTAAACATTTTAGTACGGGTGTGCAGATGGGTGCTTGCTCACTGGTAATGCTCGCGCAGATTTTCGAGTTTGCTGCTGGTGGCACGCCAGGCATTTTGACCTAATATGCATATATATCCCATTAGAAAACTCTATTGCGAACAATTTGATACCAAAATTAACGACACAGTGCAAAAATTGAAGTGAGAAAAAGGAAAAGAATATTCACATTTTAGTACCGGCGTGCTCACGGGAAACGCACGGCCGACCTTGGGGTAGGCTGTGGCTTGTATGCAGGGCCAGGCATAGTAATAAGGCAGCAGTACTGGCTTCCTAAGGGTCGCTATACTGAAAACTTGATACTTAAATCCTGTGTTGTTTGCCGAAGGTATGTAGTGCACCTTCGTCCTTTTGAGGCCACTGGGGTGACTTCACAGGACCATAACCCTAACTGGCACTAGGGACAAAATCTCAGTGAAGACATACATCTGCCTTTTTCCATGTGCCACGACTTGGGGAGTCCATTTATAGGTGACTCCTGACATGAGTGCAGTCATTTATCCAGGCCTTTTGTAGGTTTACTGTCCGCCGATCCTGCCCCCATGTTAATGATCTCAGACGATGAGTCCAGCTTGTTGGCCGGGGAAGCATGCTTTAGGGAGGTCTGTGATTATTCAGTCGTTTGCACTGTCTTGAACCAACAACAGTGCTACTGAAAGTTCATCTCACCCAGAGCACTGTGGTACAGAGGCTTTTATGAGTGGATGGTTGGGGCAGTAAAACGCTGTCTAAGGAAAACATTACACTGCCCAAAAAAAATTCTCCAGGAGCTCCAAACTGTTGCCATGGAAATTGGAGTCTTGAGTCAATAAGAAACTACTGATGTAGCTCTCTGACGATAACTCAAAACATCCATTCCATCTGATGTATAGAGGAACTCTCACTGCTGTTGCATCCCTCACTGACAAGGAACCTGGAAATCTTTCATATATTGGAGAGAGCAACTTGGGTCAGAGTTATAAACACCTGTCCAGAGTAATCAGTCAGTGGAATGAATTTTGGAGACGAGAATATTTAACTGCTGTGTGCGAGAATTATTATGGGACAATCATCTCCAATAACAGAATCCAATTAATGTCTGGCGTTGTAGTTCTGGTGGACAGGAAATGTCTATGCTCAGAGTGGCCGCTAGGCCGTATAGTTGCTTCATCTTCTTCTTGATAGTAGGTGCAGTTTGCATGAATGGTTAGTCCTCCCAGTGACTGCACCAGTACAGATGTAGGGAGACTCGTGTATGTTGAGAATAAGAGTGACAAAAGTGCTTGTTGCGTCGATCCGTAGATATAGAAGCGTCGACGATAACAGAGGCGTATGTGAGAGGGAGACTTGCTGCACTGGAGGTCGATACGTGGCGTTTAAGGCGTCTCAAGATGATCTACAAGTTCAGTATGGAGTCCCACATTGCGCTGGGACCCATTGGATAGAAAGTACAAAACACGGAACATAAACAAAGTCAATGATCACAAACATACGTCTGATGGGCACACATCAGACATACCAAACAGGAGACGAGAGCAAGCTAGCAAGCTATGCCACACCAACTCATATTTCATACATAGACTGGCACAGAGAAATCGTTAAGGCCCGCTCCCACTGTAAGGGCGTCTCGCTAGTACGTATTTCGTCGAAAACATTTTCACCAAGAGGCCGGTCATCCAGGTCAACCTTGCCAGACACGTCCGCAGCGGGCTGCATCACAGGAGACGGCACGTCAAGGGACAACACCACAGTGGCCACATCCGAAACAACAGCCACAGAGTCAGGCACTGGCACAGAATCCCCGCGACGGACATCCTTCCGGAGGACCACCACAAGGTGCCGACCCACACCACCATTCGCGTTACCCATCACAGGAGGAGGGACCCCCCCACACCACTGTGGGGAACCCCCCTGAAGGAGAAGAAACAGAGGTTAACGGAAAGACTTTGTTACTGGCGGCAGCAGCAGGCACGTGAACCCCCTCCACCACCGTCACAGGTGGGGGAGGGGGCACTGCCGCTCTACGTATCACCCCATCGACATCCGCAGAATCACAAGCATCAAACTCTTCCACATTAGCCCAGTCAGGAGGAGTGAAACACTGAGAGTGCTTGGAACCCGGCGGCTGCACATCGTCAGAGCTGGAGGCAGAACCTGAAGCACAGGAAGCGCAGGAGGGGCGTACTTTTGCACGACACAAGACATCAGCAGCCACGACGACAGGAGGGGGGGGGGCGGGGGACCGGTCCCAACGCAGCAGGAGACCCCACCTCCACATCATCCCCTGCACAGCTGGGACAAGCAGCGAGGATGGAGAGACACAATCCCCAGGACAAGGCAGATTAACAGGCGCAAAAGACGAAGAAGCTGGAGACAGTAAGTGGAGCACCTGGGAAATCCACTGCAGCACCAAGAACGTCACCAGCAGCAGTACACCCAGCCGAGGACGGCACAACCACCGGAACACAAGCTCCACCAAGAGCAAGCACATCGTCCGATACAGGGCGCGTCACATCAGCCAAGGGCATGTCCACAAATGCATCCACCGGGTCCTTCTCCACAGCCAGCGGCTGGAAATCTACCTCGTGAAATAGATTCACTGAAGGGACGACAGCTGCCGAGCATGCAGCAGCTAGCTGACCCGGCAAACCACAGCGAAAGCAGGTGCAAGTCAGACGTGGGTAGTAGACTCGGACGTAATATTCCATGAACAGCACCTAGAACGGGATGTCTGACTGCACCCACATTCCCAGAGTGCGGATACTAGGTCGAATGCCCTAGTTTATGCTTCCCGGAAGAAACCATATTGAGCCGCACACTCAATACAGCACCAAACTGCCCAAAGTAGTGCCGTAGCAGCTCCTCCGGGAATTCAAGGGGCGCACCAATCACGATGACAAAGGTAACGGCCCTACTGTGGACCAAGATGACCACCATACAAGCAGCATCTGGCAGGGGCAAGGACCGCCCCTCGTAATTGCAGAGAAACACCCTGTAGTCGTCGTCACATGCTAAAACTTCACAATAGCCCGATGTGATGACATCAATTTCACAACATAGATCACCACCACGGAGACACGCAGCATATCACACAACACTAATTCCACGACTGCATAGTTGGCCCATCAAGTAAATTCCAGGCCCACCGAATGAGCCTGTAAAACGGGGGAAATGGGGCCCCCCCCTCCCCATTCACGCAAGCCACGTCAGCAAATGACAAGGCAGACAACCACAACACACGCTGGGCAACGACTGGAGCAAAGGCAGGCACCTCCGTGCCCCCTGTCAGCTAGGGGCGAACCAGTATAGTTTCTGTCTATCGAGACAGCCAGTGTGATTTGAGGATAGTAAACGTGAATTGCAAATGCACCATTAGCCTCCAGACACTAGATAAACTAGTATCATTGGAATTACTGGGAAATAAATTCGCCCAAAAGCCTTCACAATCTGCGACTCTAGTATGGGATGTCCATCCTGTATGAACTGCCCCACACAAGTGAAAAACCAAATAAACAATCTATGTAAATAAAAATATGTTGTTAAATATGACTGAAAAGGTAAGATTAATAATTCTAACACGAATTTTCTCAATATTTCTTATGTTTTTTTCTCACTGTCGATGGTAATTGAAAAATCAATTCTCCAAAATTCATTTTTATTTCTAGTCTGATGAGACGCCTGAATGCGTTTCGTAATAAATTATTACATTTTCAAAAACTTAAGCTTACTGTTATGATCTCAGCCTGCAGGAGAAACGAGTCTCCCCCTTGAGAGTTATTCAGCAAGCCTGACCTGATTAGAAGGGCTAGGAAATACAGAGGTGAAGATAAAGATGTAAAATAGCTGGTTGGATTCGATAAACAATTTGAGATTATGGGCAATAAATAAGAAAATAAATAAATGACTGGTTAGCAGATGTCGATAATTTGCTGGAGGCGTGAGGCTTGTTTCTGGAGGGCTTTGACCTCACTTGAGTGCCAGACATCGCAAGGGGAAGCTGTGCTCCGTTTGAGCTCCCGTCAGAAAGGAACCCCTAGTGATATATCTCCAAGAGAGGAGAAGTGTGCAGACGTTTCAGCTGTGGAATCGAGATGGGAACGTTGTGGTCTCAAGTTCTGGATGGCAAGGAGTGTTTATCAAGCCGCCCAGAGACATTATCGTGGGCCGTGGTAGTGCCCTGACCAGACTCCGTCATAGGAAGGAGGGCCTCGACTAGACAATCTGTGGTAAGCACGATTTTAAGTCAGTCTATAGCGATTACTTGTAGTTGGTCGTGTGCCCAGCGACAGTAGCAATGTTTATTGATAAGTTAGACATGTTTTGATAAGGTAGAAGGCCTAAAATAAGAGAGTGAAGAGGGAAGAACGTCCTGGAGGATGGAGCGACGTCCATCTCCTCTGAGCACTGGCAGGTGACTGAGGGAGCCCAGCTCCTGACGGCAGAGGACCCTCCCAGAGTGAGGACCACCGGGCAAGGCGGAGCATGCACCAGCCCAAACAGGGGAGTCCACTCTCACAGTATGTAGAGACCAGATAGATGTTGGAGGCAAACATATTGTGTGGTTATTTTTGTTTATGTGTTTAAGGGGAAACATTTTTATTGGAGTGTCAATAGGTTGCAGGTTTGTCTTTGGGGAAGAAGTTGCTGAGAACTTCGAAGCCAGCACAGAGGGAGTACTTGATGAGACTCCAAGGTAGTGGAGGAGAGGACCTCGAGCTGTGAGGAGAAGCAGTGAAGAGGAGTGTCACGTGCTTCTGTAATACCAGTGGCGAAACTCCAGTTCTGTCCGAGGAAACTTCATGGTGTAGCAGCCAGGAGAGCTGTGGAGGACCCTAGGAGAAGTGGTGAAGCACCATAGTTGCTCAAGGAAAACTTCATGGTGTAGCAGCCTGGAGGAGCTGCAGAGGATCCTGGTAGTTAAACCCAGAAGAACCTGAAGAGATCAGGGTAGTGAACTTCCAGATGTGGAAGGGAAGTTCTAAATGATTACTTGTAGGGAGGTGGTAGAGTGTTTGGTGTCATTAGCGTGCAAGGCGCAGCGATAGGTGAGTGATTGTTTGCTATTCTTGTGCTGAGGAGTGTTTATACTGAAATATAGAGTTACAGTCGTAGGCTGGATTACCTACAGATGTATGTGTTCTAGAACTGATAGGGTGATCGATTGATCATTGTTGTGTATATGGGTATTAAATGTATTCAAATTTGCTGGTGTTTGCCCTAGTCCTAGTGATGCTTCCCAGGAAGTATAAAGAAGAAGAGAGAGAGAGAGAGAAAGAACCAAAAACCACCGCTGTGGACAGGGTAGAACGGAAAACTAATAAGTCAAAGGGGATTGAAGAGATCATATCACATAAGGAGAGAGTGGGGAGTCACAGCGGCTCGAGTGGGTGTGTGCACGTGACAACGAGGCTAAGTAGTGGAGCCGCATTCCCTGAACGTGTGACGTTGAGCCCCTCTCCAAGAGCCAGAAGCGCCCAGGGTGATCTCCTGATAAAGTATAAGCACTCCACCGAGTTGTGGGTTGGGTTGTCCGTAAAGAAGGATCAACAACACGACAACACCACCAACAAACAATATAATACTTACACACACAACTGTAACCTGTAAACACTAATCCGTCATACTTAGACTCACATTTGGGTGAGGTGATATGGTACAATAGTTTTGGGTAAGGTGAACAAACTTGTGACAAACGCAAAACAAAACACAAAACTATGGGTATTAAGTGGATATGAGAACATAAGAATGGAAGTAACTGCAGAGGGCCTATTGGCCCATACTTCCTCTTGATGCTTCCATATTGGTTCGGAGTCTTGAAGTGGGTAGAATATAATTGTGCATTAATTGGCTGTTGATTGTTGGTGTTGACTTTTTAATGTGTAGTGCCTCGCAGATGTCGAGCCACCTGCTATCGCTGTATCTATCGATGATTTCTGTGTTGTTTGTTAAGATTTCTCTGGTGATGGTCTGGTTGTGAGAGGAGATTATATGTTCCTTAATGGAGCCCTGTTGTTTATGCATTGTTAATCGCCTGGAAAGAGATGTTGTTGTCTTGCCAATATACTGAGTTCTTTGGGGCTTACAGTCCCCAAGTGGGCATTTGAAGGCATAGACGATGTTGGTTTCCTTCAAGGCGTTCTACTTTGAGTCTGGAGAGTTTTTCATGAGTAGGTTGCCCGTTTTTGGAGTTTTATAGTAAATCGTCAATTGTATTTTCTGATTTTGTCAACTGTGTTGTTTACCATATCGTTCATTTTGTCAGTATAGTTTATTTTTTTTCATAGTTTTTCAATGATTTTTTTAACAGTTTTTTTCAGTGATGGGAACATCAGATCATTTGATTTTCCTATTTTTTTATCGAAACATCAGATCACTTGGAAACGCATCGGATGATGGAGTGGAGAATGGTGGGGAGGATGAGGGGATAGTGGGGAGGATGATTGGATGGGGGAGGGGAGCATTAGTAGGGAAGATGAGGGGACAAGGGAGTAGGAGATGGTGGAGTGGAGAATGGTGGGGAGGACGGTGGAACAGGGGAGAGTTGCTGTGGCTCAGCAATGTGCATGCGTTGCTGGGTACAGCTAGTACAGCTATGCGTGGCTCGGTACAGCTAGTACTTTGACAATTCTGATGATTAGTAATGAACTGTTCATTCAGTCCTAAACAGTGGACTCCAAACCGTGTTTTTCCTTCCTGAAATTATTTGGGAAAATTTCCCTTATCGCATAAGTTTTTTTTATACAGCAAACAGCAGGAAATTTCTACTGTTCTTGTGATAATCATGTTACGGTATCGACACCTTCATTGGAGGATGGAGTGGAAAGTTCAGTGCCATCTATCGGTCGGCACCTCAGTCCCCCTAATATTGGACGCTACATGGACAACGCCATCTTTTGGTGGTGGTGGCGTGGCAGTGATAAATGGCTCCAGTTTCCTGCCTTAGTCAGAAGGAGAGGTCGACGTGGATGACCTCCGCTGGATGTCGTCACGATGAGCGCCATCTAGGTTACAGCTACAAAGCATAATGTCAGCTCCCCCGGTGAATGAGTGTTACATCATGGTTTCCCCAGTAAACTGTCCATCTAATTAATGACGGTTATGTCCACAGAAGCGATGTGCGGAGGCGATTGTACTGAGAAGAGCAGTTTACCTTGGGCAGTCTACGAACTTTTATGCTTGGTCCTCAAAGAAAACTAAGAAAGTCACTGTCTAAAGTGGTATGCCTATTGTGAAGTGCTGCTAGCAAGCTTCTAGAGGCTTCTGCTTTGGTATTCGCTACCCTGTATATGGTTGTTTTGAGACCCCTGTCAGCGTGTTGCTGAGGCCCTCTGCCAGTGATTGCCTGGAGTGCAGTTGGTGTGTAGGTACATCGTGATACTGTGTGGTGTACGGGCCCACGTAAAAAGTGAATTCGCCAGTGTTTGCCAGTACGAGTGGGCAGGGTACTGGACGTCGTAATCACTAGAGTTAGTGAACACTGCTAACGCATTTCTGTCCTCCGTTATTACTACACTATTGTTCATAAGTGTAGTAATAATATATATATATATATATATATATATATATATATATATATATATATATATATATATATATATGTATGTATGTGGTGAAAGTAAATATATTGGGTGAAGGGAACCGTGCATTGTTTATTCCCCTACCCACCTTATTTCTACATTGTGCTATACAACCAGTTCTTGAAAGCATACTACCGACGTGGGATCGGATACTATAAAAAGGGTTAACATCAAGAACCCGGTTACTGTCCCTAAGTGACCGTAACAATGAAATGATCAATTAAATAAAACAAGTTAGCCCAAAAGGTGTTCGTGATAATTTATCTCTAGAAAAGTATAACGATAAAGTTTTCCCATGTCATCCAAAATCCTTTAGCAACCAATTCTGATTACCTATTATAACCATAACTGTTTCAGTCTGAGGACTGAATATATTACAAACTGGTTCTCTAAATTAAATTAAATATGAGTTGACCAAACCACACATTACAAAGTGAAGGGACGACGACCTTTCGTCGTCGTCCCTTCCCACCACAATCGACTTGAGAATGGTCCCCCCTCCCTGTCCAGCTAGTTGTTGCCCTGGAGGGGCATGGTTGGCGGCTGCGGAGACTGATGCTCCTTATGGCGGTTCCCCTTAACTTTTGTAGCTTCGTGCTCCTGCTGCTGTCCTCACAAATTTTGCTGGATGCCTTTTCCTTTTCCTTTTGTTTCGTTTTTCTCCCCCCCCCCTCTTCTCCTTTTTCGTTGTCATTTCCTGCTGACCTTGTGCCTGTTTTGATCATTCCTTTGGCCTTCTTTTGTTTTGACGCCTGGGTGTTTGAGGAGGCATCAAAGGCATCATCTCTTGCACCCGTAGAACTCTAGTACCCAACGTCTCGAGCGAGGGAAACATTTTTTTGTCAATCCTCCTTTCGTCACTAAACCTGATCTCGATGGACTGACGGTTCTTAAGGTGGCGTTTGTGGGGAGTATACTCATGACGCACCCCTAGGGGGCCCCGGCATGATGGGCGATGGCTTGTTGTTGGGTTTCCTGCCTCTAATTGTGGCTCCATGGGGGGTATGGGGGCACATTCGTAAATGAAAATGTATCTTTTTTTTGTCTTTGTCATTGAATGTTTCTCTTGTACCCTCTCAGGCTTGTGGGGTGGGTGACCAAGCCCCCGAGTCGGACTGTATTGGAAGACCGAGCTCTGTAGCCCCCCACTGCGTTGGGCCCCGTCCTTGCTCCTCCTTTGACCCTCCTGACTTCTCCCCTCGGCTCCCCTCCCTATTCTGTGGTTGGGTCGAGCCACAAGCCCCCAGTGGTGACCACTTTGTCCCTTGGCACGGCTCAGTCTCTCTTTGACTACTGCGCCTTTTAACCCCTCTCTCTCTGGGAGTTCTCAACGCCGTCCGTGCCACGGCCGCACTTGCTCGATTCCTTCCCGTACTGATGTGTATCAGGCCTTGTTTGGTCCTGCTTCATGAGCCAAATACTTTTATCTCCTCCCTCTTGATTCTACGCCTCCTGACGATGTCTCCCTCCAAAAGGCATCTTGTTGATTACGTAGATACATCTGTTACCTTCAACCCCACCCGTCTCGGTACAAGTGTCGTTGCTGCTCCTTCTCAGAATGCAGCTTCCCACTTGGCTGCCTTATCCTGCCTTGGCGAGACCCCTATTCTGGTCTCAAAGAACGCTCGGTTGAATGCCAGTGTTGGCACTATTCTCCTCCCGCCCCATTTTGCAACCGGTGTTCGGAATTTGTAGAACTGCCACGATGATATTCAGCATATCCTCGATGCCCAAGGCCATTCTGTCCTCCAGGTAGACACGTTTACTCGTCCCCCTCGTCGTCGTCGCCGTCAGCCCCTTCGGGTTATGAAGATTACCTTTGATGGTAGGACCCTTCCGCCCTCAGTCATCCTTGCTTGTGCCAGGTGCTCTGTCCAGGAGTACATTCCCTCTCCTCGGCTCTGTAATAAGTGCTGGAGGTTTGGGCATGGTGCCCTCCGCTGCTCTGGAACTCTCTCTCTGTCCTTTGTGTGGGGACGAAGGTCACTAAGTCGGAGTGCACTTCTCCCCAGACTCGCTGCCTCAATTGCTGTGAGGCCCACCCTACCTTCTCCCGTGCGTGTATACATTACAAGCTTGAGGCAGCCGTCCTCAACTTGAAGCACCGGGAGTGTTTATCTTTTCCTGCGGTGAGGAAGCAGGTTTGCCAGCTCCCACCTTATGTTAACGTCTCTTATGCTCGCGTGTTGCGCTCTTCCTCTCCTGGTCCTTCCCACATTCCTCAGACTCAAAACCGTATATAAAAACCCGTGCATATTCGACTGTAAGATTGTGTCAAAATTTCAAAGCAATCGGTGAAGAACGTTCGGAGATTACAGTGTGTGTTGCTTTAACGTCCAACAGATGGTGCTGTTTTTAAAAAAGTATGTTTTTACCTATCACAGGTGTGCTCTTTATATAGTAGGTATATAAAAACATGTGCGCATTCGAATGGAAGGTTGTGTAAAAATTTCAAAGCAATCGTTGAAGAGATTTTATAGATTAGCGATTTTGAACAAAACAAACATTTACATTTTTGTTTATACAGATTGGCTTAGGTTATTGAGTATAATTACATTGACGTGAGGTAGGAGGTAAGTATCTATACATATATTAACATTTACTTTATACACAGAGTAATCACATTAACGTAATGAGTCAATGAGAAAATCCGTAGGCACCGTATGAGAATTCAAACCTATGTGGTGGATGTTCCCACGCACATGCCATAGTCAGCTAGACCACGACATGGTCAAAAGAATCGCAACCTGAAGTAATACTGAGCTCACCAGGGTTTCCTGAGGATTCCACTGAAGCTGAACCAGAATTTTCACACAATCCCCTAATTCTCTCTGGCTCTGTCATCCAGGGAAGTAATGAGAAAGACGTGTCAGGGGAAAACATTCCTTGATAACAGAGCAAGAGTGCATGGGGTGATTGTGTGAAAATCCTGGTCCGGCTTCAGTTGGAGCCTCAGGAAACCCTTGTGAGTTCGGTAGATCTTCAGGTTGCAATTCTTTTGACCACGCCGTGGCCTAGTTGACTATGGAGTGTGAGTGTGAACACCTACCACATAGGCTCGAACCCTCATCAAGGCTCCTATGAACTTTCTCATTACTCTATATTGCAGAAGCGACGACACATAGGGTTCCATACCCCAGATTGTGTTACTTATTCATTAAAGCATTAAGGCTGAGGACGGGGATGTGTTCTCACCTTGAGGAATGGTTGTCGGGTTCTGGCTTATGAACTCCTGATACATAAGGTTGTACACTCCTTTGTTTCTAAGAACATTCAGCATTCCTTCTGAGGGTTCCAGGGCATCTATGTTCCTGCAAGGTTAAAGTCGTTAACTTTTATGGCCAGATCTTATGTTTACATTTTAATTATAAAATATATTAATGTATTTATGAAATATTCGTGTCTTAATGCCACAAAACACAATTTTTTTCCAGTGAATACAAAATCAATTGTCCTGACACGAAATATATTATTTCTGTTGAACTGCAGAATAATTTTCCATCCAAAATCATTTGACAAATAAAAAGATGCCGGTGACATTGTTTCGTGTTGTGTTGAAAGTCTGTTTTCACCTCATCCAAAACTATTGTAACATATCACCTCACCCAAATGCAGATATAAAAAAGTCAAAGCTGTTTAAACTCTGTTCAGTTATAGTTGTGTGTGTGTAAACTAAAGTCTTTGAAAATGTAATATGTTTTACGAAACGCACTCAAGTGTCGCGTCAGACTAGAAATAATAATGAACTTTGGAGAATTGATTTTTCAGTTACCATCAACAGTGAAAAAGAATATAAGAAACGTTGAGAAAATTCGTGTTAGAATTATTAATCCTACTTTTTTGGTCATATTTAATAATTTATGTCTACAGGAAAGACTGCTACCAAAATATACCAATTATATATTATATTATATAATATATATATATATATATATATATATATATATATATATATATATATATATATATATATATATATATATATATATATATATATATATATATATAATATATAATTGGTATATTTTGGTAGCAGTCTTTCCTGTAGACATAAATTATTAAATATGACCAAAAAAGTAAGATTAATAATTCTAACACGAATTTTCTCAACGTTTCTTATATTCTTTTTCACTGTTGATGGTAACTGAAAAATCAATTCTCCAAAGTTCATTATTATTTCTAGTCTGACGCGACACTTGAGCGCGTTTCGTAAAACTTATTACATTTTCAAAGACTTTAGTTTACACACACACAACTATACACAACTATATTATATATTTAGCAAACACTAAACAGATTTCTTATAATGCTATAATTCAAATGGCTTTTCATTTTATATACCTGCATTTGGGCGAGGTGATATGTTACAACAGATTTTGGATGAGGTGAAAACAAACTTTCAACACAGGATAGAACACGAAATATTGGGTAATATTGGGTAAAGTTAAAGGGGAAGAATGGATAAGCAAGTAGATGGGGTCGCCATGGGTTCTCCCCTAGGTGTCTTGTTTGCGAACTTCTACATGGGTACCATCGAACAAAAGGTCTTAGTCGACATGAACTTGAAACCGGCCATATACTGCAGGTATGTTGACGACATTTTTACACAGGTACCTGATGTCAGATATCTGCAGGAGCTGTAGGAGGTATTTGAGCGGAATTCTGTGTTGCGTTTCACTTACGAGATGGAGAAGGATGGGAAACTGCCCTTTCTAGATGTAACAGTCATGGAAAGGAGCGGAGGTTTCCACACTGCAGTCGACACTAAGGAAATAAACATAGGAATGTGCCTCAATGGCAACAGTGACTGCCCAGACAGGTACAAGAGGAGTGTTAACGCTTATGTCGACGGTGCTCTCAGCCACAGTTCAGGATGGAAGCAAGTCGATGAAGAACTCTGTAGGGTAAGGCAGGTCCTAGTCAACAACGGCTTCTCCAATGGTTTCGTTGAAGACATCATAAGAAGGAAGGTGAAACGCCATGCAACCTCTGAAGAGACAACTAACACAACACCTGTACCCCCTATTAGACTATTTTACAGGAACTTTTTTCCACACCTCACCTCATAAAATGGAATAAAGGATCCTGAAAGATATTGTTAATAGAAACGTTAACCCTAGAAACAAAAATTAGAAGATACAATTGACGATTTACCATAAAACCAAGAAAACTGCCAACCTACTCATGAGAAACTCTCCAGACACAAAGCAGAACGCTTTGAAACAGACCAATGTCGTCTATGCCTTCAAATGCCCACTTGGGGACTGTAAGCCTCAAAGAACTCAGTATATACGCAAGACAACAACATCTCTTCCCATGCGATTAACGATGCATAAGCAACAGGGCTCCATTAAAGAAGATATAATCGCTTCCCACAACCAGACCATCACCAGAGAAGTCTTAACAAAAAACACGGAAATCATCGATAGATACAGCGAAAGCAGGCGGCTTGATATCTGCGAGGCACTACACATTAAGAAGTCAACACCAGCAATCAACAGCCAATTAATACACAACTATAATCTACCCACTTCAAGACTCCACACTAATATAGAAGCATCAAGAAATATGGGCCAATAGGCCCTCTGCAGTTACTTCCATTCTTCCCCTTTAACTTTACCCAGTATTTCCCAATATTTCGTGTTCTATCCTGTGTTGAAAGTTTGTTTTCACCTCATCCAAAAACTGTTGTAACATATCACCTCACCCAAATGCAGGTATATAAAATGAAAAGCTGTTCGAATTATAGCATAGTAAGAAATCTGTTTAGTGTTTGCAGGTTATAGTTGTGTGTGTAAACTAAAGTCTTTGAAAATATAATAAGTTATTACGAAACGCGTTAAGTGTCACGTCAGACTAGAAATGAAAATGAGTTTTGGAGAACTGATTTTTCAATTACCATCGACAGTGAAAAGAAACATGAGAAATATTGCGAAAATTCGTGTTAGAATTATTAATCTTACTTTTTCGGTCATATTTATTAATATAATATATATATATATATATATATATATATATATATATATATATATATATATAATATATATATATTATATGTCGGGGTGTGTGCGCGGGGCAAGTAACGGTGTACAAGATATCCTAAATGCTTATACCTGGAAAGATCGCCAATGTCGGGGTTACCTTCCTCTTGAGGTTATCTTGAGATGATTTCGGGGCTTTTTAGTGTCCCCGCGGCCCGGTCTTCGACCAGCCCTCCACCCCCAGGAAGCAGCCCGTGACAGCTGACTAACACCCAGGTACCTATTTTACTGGTAGGTAACAGGGGCATAGGGTGAAAGAAACTCTGCCCATTGTTTCTCACCGGCGCCTGGGATCAAACCCAGGACCACAGGATCACAAATCCAGCGTGCTGTCCGCTCGGCCGACCAGCTCCCTACCTTGGTTGTAAGTATAATATAAGTAATCAATGATCATACTTAATATCCTCTCAACAGTCGCCAACGTCGGGGTGTCTCTCTCTCTACATAGACACCGCCCAGTTGTATTAGCGATAACCGTTACTCACCATAGCCCTGCGGGTCTTCACTCAATCCTCGCGGCGCCACTGTTCGCCAAGAGAGTATCCCAGTCAATCTCCAGCCGGCCTTAAATAGCCAAAGACGAGTGGGAACACAGTTCGCTCTCTCCCAACCGTGTGCCCGCCCCGACAAGGTCTCTACTACTAACTGCAAGGTCGCCAACTGGTGTTTCCCGTGTCCAGTAACATGTCAGTGGTATTGTGGAATTGTGGTAACAGTGGCAAGAGCACACTAAGTAAAGCTGATACCAAGGCAGGGATGTATTTCTATCAATCTCACTCTTTCCAACTGTTAAATTGCAACAAGAATATGGAGGGATGATACAAACGCGAAGGTATTTTGTATTTTACTTAAAACTTCAAGGTATTATATCCATATCTTCAAAACAAAGCAGCAAGTACATGGCATTATAGTCACTCTCTATTCATAAAACTGGGGCCCATCTAAAGGGCAACACTCCCCCTCCTGTCACTTCTCAGCTGGGCGGCAGTGAGAATACTTATGTACTTGTTTCTTTGGCGTTAAGCGCCTGTTTCTTTAACCCGTAAACGCTGCTAATCACTACACTGACCTTAATGCTCACTAATTCATTCCAATGGCAATCAACACTGTAGCTCACAGTAAGGCATTAAACACCGTATATCACAGTAATGATAATAAATGTAATAAGGCACTGCACTGTCCTTCAACACCGTAATTCACTTCAAAGGCAATGACACAGAAAAACACTGTACATGTGAATATGTTATTCAACACACAAGCATATATATATATATATGGATCAATTCATCAATATCAATAATAGTAAGATAAATACTGGGCACACAGCCTAACACCAATAATTGGTACACTTTATATAATATATATTCTCTGGCATAAGTTATTATTAATGTCACATGAAAGAATTCATCAACGACACAGCAGTCTCTTCAATAAACACAGGTGCATCCACACACCGCAAATATATACCGTGAGTGCTTTCTACAGCCTCACTTCTCACAACTGTGTCCTACCGGTCGGAGGGAGCCGGTCGGCCGAGCAGACAGCACACTAGACTTGTGATCCTGTGGTCCCGGTACGATCCCGGGCGCCGGTGAGAGAACAATGGGCAGAGTTTCTTTCACCCTATGCCTTTGTTACCTAGCAGTAAAATAGGTACCTGGGTGTAGTCAGCTGTCACGGGCTGCTTCCTGGGGGTGGAGGCCTGGTCGAGGACCGGGCCACGGGGACACTAAAAGCCCCGAAATCATCTCAATATCCTCAGAAGATCTCCAGATATACCGTGACATAGACATTGTTGAGCCTTGCTCACGACATAGATACACTGGCTAAATATAGCTGATTAAAGGGGAATTGGGAGGGAAACTAGAATCACCTACTTCCACCTCACTGTGCAGACTAGCCCTCCGGTGGAGTTGAATTGCAGCTCCTGGTCCCGGCTCTCGCCTCGTTGTAGGAAACGCCCCCACACACTGATGCTCGCTCCAAGAACCCAATCAACGTCCCAAAATAATGCGTCGTCTCCGTGCTCTGTCCTCTGCAGGTCCGTGCTCCTCCACAACCTCTTGAAGGGTTGGAGTCGGTCTCCTGGCTGTCGACTTCTCCTCTCAACTGCGTCTGCAGACCTACTCTCGGCTGCAGTCGTCCTGATTCCCAAATAGTTTTCTTCTTCCACTGCTTCCCGGTGAATCGGCCAAGCCACTATGTCGTCACAAAACGGGTGAACTGTCTCAGACGTCGCATAGTCACTGCACAGACTTCACTTCTTCTTGCACAGTACCTGTCTCAGGAGCACTTGTTGCTCAATATTGCGTCGATTCCTTTTCTGGTCCAACACATGAATGAAGGAGACCTCACAGAGTACTTGCAGACTTCGGGTGACACATAAAATCCCCAGGAGCGGGTATAACTGTCAAACTGACAGGACCAACTTTCGCACGTCCGACCTCCTTGACGTGCCGTGTTTGACTGGTGGCCCCACAGAGCGCGATCTCCGGACCCCCTTGCTCTCGTGACGTCATACTTGCCAGGGGCGTTTCTCATTGCTCCCTGTGCCACGTCACTATCAGTGACCTATCTGGTGCCACTGACGTCATACAGTTTTGGCGGGAGAACGGAGGGACCGGCGCCATATGGGCGTCCTAAAGGGCCTAAACAACAGGCCAAAACTTACTTCTTTTACGAATTTCTCTCCAACGCGAAAACACTACAAGCTCCCACTTACATCAAATTGTAGCCCGTAACGTAGAGAACGCTTGGGTAAAGTGGATATGACTCTTACAGCTGGCGTGGGAGAAATATAAGGGGGGGGGGAACACCATCACAATATATATATATATATATATATATATATATATATATATATATATATATATATATATATATATATATATATATATATATATATATATATATCTTTCTTTTTTATACCTGCATTTGGGTGAGGTGACATGTTACAATGGTTTGGGGTGAAGTGAACACAACACAGAACACGAAACAATGGGTATAAGCTAAAGGGAAGAATAGATCTGTAACTGCAGAAGGCCTATTGGCCCATATTTCTTGATGTTTCTATATTGGAGCGGAGTCTTGAAGTGGGTAGAATATAGTTGTGCGTTAATTGGCTGTTGATTGCTGGTGTTGACTTCTTGATGTGTAGTGCCTCGCAGTTCTTGATGTGTAGTGCCGCCTGTTGTCGCTGTATCATACTAGAGCAAGTGAGGGGTTCAATTTTAACGTTTTTCATCAAGTCCCTTTTAATATGGGAAGACACTGTGTCTATGCTTAATGCACAACTTGCCTTAACACGCAAGTGAAGTTATACAACTTTTAGAACACTTTCCCACCAGGAGACTCGAACCCTCGCCAGCACAGAAGCCTTCCAGCACCGGCATAACAGGTACGCCTTAACCCACTGCACCATGCTCAGACCCTAAAAGAGATGGTAATTTGGGGTATTTCAATACCTCAAAGATCACCACTTCCCAAGAGCACTAGAGCAAGTGAGGGGTCATATTTACGTTTTTCATCAAGTCCCTGTTATATGGGAAGACACTGTGTCTATGCTTGATGCACAACTTGCCTGAACACGCAAGTTTAGGCAAGTTCCTGCTTACAGCCTCAACCTGCTTACAGCCTCCTGACATTTTGGGTAACATAGTCCATCATGTCTTGTACGGACCTGGTTCCGAGTTCTGTGTCCCAATGTATATCCCATAGGAATTTATTCATCTCCTCATAGTTTCCCTTTCATACGCAGCCCTTTGGTTCCCAGTTCTTTTTTGGGGTGATAAGTCCTAGCTCACCAGGTACTCAAAGCTCAATACACTATGATCACTCATTCCCAATGGGCTTCCAACTTAACTTCCCTTATATCCGACTCATTTAGGGTAATATCAGATCAAGGCAAGGCTGGTTCATCCCCTCGTCTCATTCTTGTCGGTCCCTTGACGTGTTGACTTAGGAAGTTTCTTGTTGCCACATCCAGCAGCTTAGCTCTCCATGTGTCTGGGCCTCCATGTGGTCTCTGTTCCCCCAATCTGTCTTCCCATGGTTGAAGTCTCCCATGATTAGAAGTCTGGATCCGTTCCTGCTAGCCAACAGAAGCTGCTCTCTCTATTATATTGATGGTGGCCAAGATGTTTCTATCATGATTCTGTTTGGGTCTTCTGTTATTCGGTGGGGGGGTATATATGACTACTATTATAATTTCTGTCCTCCAGTTGCTATGGTGCCTGACTATGTATCACTGAAACCTTCACAGTTCTGAATTACCATCTCTTCGAAACTCCAACTTTCTCTTAGTAGCAAGCCACACCACTCTCCTCTCCCTTCTCTCTCTTTCCT
>WNGS01162647.1:534534-559875 GCA_020271785.1 Procambarus virginalis | reverse complement strand
CACACACACACACACACACACACACACACACACACAGTAATATTATATGGTATGAGATGTAATGGAGATGGACTAAGTCAAACTTCATTTAAAAATGTTATTTTGGTCTGTAGAAATTTGATTTCCGCGTTACGTTACAATGTGTTACAGAGGCTAAAAACTGGTAGACACCATATTTCTATGGTAAGAGATAAAATGGAGCTGGACTAAGTCTCACTTTTCATTTCAAAATGTCATTTTGGACTGCAAAAAGTTGATGAATTCCGCGTTATGTTAAGTTACGTTACGTTACGTTACGTGATACAAAAACTAAACAAGCTTGTGCTAATATTATATTGTGATTGGAATGTAAGGGCTAACACGTTCACATTTCAATATTCAGACATCTGACCGAAAGTTGCTCATTACTCTTAAATGTATTTGGGCAAAGAACGATGTTACCAGTAGAGAGAGAGTAACCACTGATGCTATGTGTATCCCATGCAGTTGTGTTTACAAAAAAAAAATGATTTGTTATAATAATAAGATGAAGATCACCTTATGACTCTCGGTACTCTTAAAAAATGTTATTTGAGCAAAGAATGATGTTACCATGATGACCACGTTAGATACAAGTGGTTACTCTCCTAACTATTTATTTATTTATTATTCTTTATAGCGAGAAAAGTGTGTAAGCTGATAACTTGCGGATGCAAGTGTGAGGGGAGGGAGCGGTTGGCTAAGGTGTGCGGTCTCACCTCATTTAGCCTCAGTCATGTGTCATCCTTTACAGAGGCGAGCCGGCTCGGAAGGCTCGCCCCCGCCAAAAAAGTTTCCCTCTTTCAGTAAACGCTAACCTACTGACTTTGACTGAGTTTACTAAGTAATGTGCATGTGGGACACTTCTCATTTCGATGTGATGGTATGTGGACCTGGTCCGTACCCTCTAGAAGGTAAGGGCAGGGGAGGGAGCGGGTGTCCACTCTAGAAGGTAAGGGAGAGGAGGGAGAGGGTGTCCCACTCTAGAAGGTAAGGGAGGGAGGAGAGGGGGCCCACTCTAGAAGGTAAGGGAGGGAAGGGTGGGACATATGACCACACCTTAATGTGTGAGACGTCAAAGACCACACACCCTACAGTTTTCTCCTTTTTAGCGGTATGTGGGCTGCCTCATGGCGCATGTCTCGCTGCTGCTATGTGGCAGAGTGAGCTGTGACAGGAGTGACTATGGTGAGCCGTATTGCTGTCATCAAAAGCAGTCCTCCAGACCCACGGAGTGAGTGTGTGAAATTGATAGGTGATAGATACTGGCTCTCACCTCTCCAGGGGGAGCTGAGGGGAAGTGGGGTGGGAGGGGAGGAGCACAGGGGAGGGGAGGTGCAGCTCCAACACAACCCTCAGAGAAGTAATGCCTGTCTAACCACAAACCACAAATGACCTAAACACTCTCACGCCGAGGGGGGAGCTTCCTCACTCTCCCTCACACTCCCTCCCTCCCCTACCCATCAACATATGTCGGGACCCCTCTCACCTACACACAGCCTCTACATAGCAATACATAGTCATTTTTTAATCAAAACTATTATCTACACACGGGATTAAGTCTACGGCAAACAAACATATATATTCATTTACTCTTTTCAACTTATCCACATACCTCATACTCTAGCACATACCCACATAGCCTACATACTCTCCTACCCCCCAAACAACATGACCCTCAATCTTCCCAGACCGCATACACAAACACCGGAGACTTACACGCTTCCGACACGCGCCAAACTTCCGGGAAAATTTCCCCAAACCCTTTGCAACTACGACGACGCGCCCACCTGGCCAGACAGCTCTCATAGAGCCACCTGGCTAGATGGTGCGCGTCGTCGTAGGCGTACTTTTCCCTACTGCGCTCAACATCCAGCCATGGCAGGCGTTCAACACTCGGTGGACATCCGTTCAACACTTATTGATAACAGGCGTTCAACACTCAATGATGGCAGGCGTTCAACACTCAATGATTGCAGGCATTCAATACCAAGTGATGGGAGGCGTTCAACACTCCGTAATGGTAGGCATTCATCTCTCAATGATGGAAGGCATTCAACACTCAGTGATTGCATGCGTCACCACTCATGATGCGTTCAACATCCAGTGATGGAAGCCGTTTAACAATCATTGATGGCAGACGTTCAACACCAAGTGATGGCAGGCGTTCAACACTCAGTGATTGCATGTATTCAACTCACAGTGATGGCAGACTTTCAACACCCAGTGATGGCATGCGTTCAATACCAAGTGATGGCAGGCGTTCAACGCTCCATAATGGTAGGAACTCATCTCTCAATGATGGCAGGCGTTCAACACTCAGTGATTGTATGCGTTCAGCACTCATTGATGGCAGGCGTTCAACATCCAGTGATGGAAGCCCTTTAACACTCAGTGATTGCATGCATTCAACACTCAGTGATGGCAGGCGTTCAACACTCAGTGATATCAGGAATTCAACACGCTGTGATAGTACGCGTTCAACGTCGAGTGATGGCAGGTGTTCAACACTCAGTGATATCAGGAATTCAACACGCAGTGATAGTACGCGTTCAACGTCGAGTGATGGCAGGCGTTCAACATGCAGAGATTTCAGGCGTTCAACACTCAGTTATTGCATGCATTCAACATTCAGTGATGGCAGGCGTTCAACACTCAGTTATTGCAGACGGTCAACACTCAGTGATGAGAGGCGTTCAACACTCGGCGATAGCAGGCGTTTAATACTCAGTGATGTCAGGAATCAACACTCCTTGATGGCAGGCGTTCAACACTCAGTAATAACAGTCGTTCAATACTCAGTGATGGCAGGCGTTCAACACCCAGTGATGGCAGGCGTTCAACACCCAGTGATGGCAGGCGTTCAACACCTAGTGATGGCAGGTGTTCAACACTCAGTGATGGCAGGCTTCAACACTCAGTGATGGCAGGCGTTCAACATGCAGAGATTCCAGGCGTTCAACACTCAGTGATGGCAGGAGTTCAAAACCCAGTGATCGCAGGTGTTCAACACTCAATGATTGCATGCATTCAACACTCAATGATGGCAGGTGTTCAACACTCAGTGATGGAAGGCTTTTCAACACTTAGTGATGGCAGGAGTTCAACACCCAGTGATGTCAGGCGTTGAACACATAGTGATGGCTGGAAATCAACCCTTTGTGATAGCAGGCGTTAATATTTAGTGATATCAGGGGTTCAACACCCAGTGATGGCAGGAGCTCAACACTCAGTGATGGCAGGCGTTCAACACCCAGTGATGGCAGGAGCTCAACACTCAGTGATGGCAGGCGTTCAACACCCAATAATGGCAGACTCTGCTCACTAGGAATGTCTAATAGACATAGTGTTAGTGGGTGTGGGAGGAGCTGTCTGCCACCTCTCAGTAATTATAGGTGCCTCTCACCTCTGGACTTGTACTAATGTATCTCAGCTCACTCGTGTACTTGTTCTCATATCTCTGCTCACTGCTCACTTTTTGTGATAAATCTGCATATATATTTTCTGTTTCCCATTGAATCACTCAACTAGAATTGAAAAACTTATATCTCTCAGTTCTGGGACTATCGTGATGAGGCTGTCCTCTGGATATTCTTCTGCTTCATGTTGTGTTTAATATAATATGGACTCCACAATAGTTCAGCATATTTATTAATATACATAATATTTGTGGTATAAGAGAAATACATATACTTTTTGCTGATATTTATAAAACGAGTTATGTTTTACTAGGTTTTTGCAAGTGATATTTGGTTCATATGGAATTATATTGAACAGTTCAATGTTACAGTAATCCTCAAGTCAATACATCTGGCTGACTTCCTAGAAGGTTTCCAATATCATTGGTACCTCATGTCCAACCTCAAGCAACTAGTCTCATTGGTACCTCATGTACAGTCTCAAGCATCCCGTCTCAGTGGTACCTCATGTCCAACCTGAGGCTACCAGTCCTATTACTTTGCTCTTGATGGATTTATAATACACATTACGTGAATGATTCTTCTGTGTATAGTTACCACTCACCAGGTTACCTTTGTGCGTAGTTGCCACTCACCTGGTTACCTTTGTGCGTAGTTTCCACTCACTGGTTACCTTTGTGCGTAGTTGCCACTCACCAGGTTACCTTTGTGCGTAGTTGCCACTCACCTGGTTACCTTTGTGCGTAGTTGCCACTCACCTGGTTACCTTTGTGCGTAGTTGCCACTCACCAGGTTACCTTTGTGCGTAGTTGCCACTCACCTGGTTACCTTTGTGCGTAGTTGCCACTCACCTGGTTATCTTTGTGCGTAGTTGCCACTCACCTGGTTACCTTTGTGCGTAGTTGCCACTCACCTGGTTACCTTTGTGCGTAGTTGCCACTCACCAGGTTACCTTTGTGCGTAGTTGCCACTCACCTGGTTATCTTTGTGCGTAGTTGCCACTCACCTGGTTACCTTTGTGCGTAGTTGCCACTCACCTGGTTATCTTTGTGCGTAGTTGCCACTCACCTGGTTACCTTTGTGCGTAGTTGCCACTCACCTGGTTACCTTTGTGCGTAGTTGCCACTCACCTGGTTACCTTTGTGCGTAGTTGCCACTCACCAGGTTACCTTTGTGCGTAGTTGCCACTCACCTGGTTACCTTTGTGCGTAGTTGCCACTCACCTGGTTACCTTTGAACATAGTTGCCACTCACCTGGTTATCTTTGAACATAGTTGCCACTCACCTGGTTATCTCTAGTTTGTAACTGTACAGACAATTCCACAAACACATAAATGCATTTCCTATAATTTACAGCCCCACACGGGCAGCCCTGAAGTGTAGCCCCACTCATGGAGCCCTGAAGTGTAGCCCCACTCATGTAGCCCTGAAGTGTAGCCCCACTCATGTAGCCCTGAAGTGTAGCCCCACTCATGGAGCCCTGAAGTGTAGCCCCACTCATGTAGCCCTGAAGTGTAGCCCCACTCATGTAGCCCTGAAGTGTAGCCCCACTTATGGAGCCCTGAAGTGTAGCCCCACTCAGGGAGCCCTGAAGTGTAGCCCCACTCATGGAGCCCTTAAGTGTAGCCCCACTCAGGGAGCCCTGAAGTGTAGCCCCACTCATGGAGCCCTGAAGTGTAGCCCCACTCAGGGAGCCCTGAAGTGTAGCCCCACTCATGGAGCCCTGAAGTGTAGCCCCACTCAGGGAGCCCTGAAGTGTAGCCCCACTCATGGAGCCCTGAAGTGTAGCCCCATTCATGGAGCCCTGAAGTGTAGCCCCACTCAGGGAGCCCTGAAGTGTAGCCCCACTCATGTAGCCCTGAAGTGTAGCCCCACTCAGGGAGCCCTGAAGTGTAGCCCCACTCAGAGAAAACTGAAGTATAACGCCACTCAGGGAGCCCTGTTGTGTAGTACCACTCAGGGAGCCCTGATGTGTGGTGCCACTCAGGTTGCCCTGTTGCGTAGTACCACTCAGGGAGCCCTGATGTGTGGTGCCACTCAGGGTGCCCTGATGTGTAGTACCACTCAGGGAGCCCTGATGTGTGGTGCCACTCAGGGTGCCCTGTTGTGTAGTACCACTCATGGAGCCCTGATGTCTGGTACCACTCAAGGAGTCCTGATGCACAGTACCACTCAGGAAGACCTGATGTGTAGTCCCTCCCATGAAGCTCTGATGGGTATTGAGCTCATATGTCAGATTCTTCATTATTCATCATTCATTCCTCACAAATTCTGTGGAACACTGTAGGAACTTGATCTTCCTTACTATCACATAAATACAGTCAACAGTAACAAACTACAAACAATTCATCAGTGTTGCAGTAAAACAAATATTGATTTGTTATCTACTTAGTAAATTGTATTCTGTAACGGTTCCTTTGTGTGTTGGGAATACAGTTTGAGTTCTCACCTGGCTTGGCGACACGGATAAATTCATTGAGGCCTTGAACAGGCATGTGGCTCTCACCCATGCCGCCACAGATCACCACAACGTCATACGTATCTGGCAACACAACACAAGATAAACATTACCACCAGGAACATCATAAACACAAGTGTTGGTACATGATCCCACTCCTCAACTTGTCATTGGATGGTCTTCAATTAATTAACTGTTACAAAAACAAATTAATAATGGAAATAAAAATCATCTAATTGAAGGCGTTTAATTATTTTTTTTTACTTAATATAAATAATTAAATATTATTTTTAAGCCATGAGACCATATAGTAGTTGACATTTTGACATTTGACCGAGAAATCAAAACTTTTACATTCTCAATTTGTCAAATTACCATATTTTTCAAGTAATAAACATATCTTTACAAATCAATCAGTCAAGGGTTACCAGCCCTCCATGTTACAGAATAATGATATGACTGAGGCACGAGGTGAAGCCTGAGCCGAGTCTTAGTCTAAATGATGACAGGATGCACTACAGGATGGTAGGATGTACTAGAGGATGGTAGGATGTACTAGAGGATGGTAGGATGTACTAGAGGATGGTAGGATGTACTAGAGGATGGAAGGATGTACTTGAGGATGGTAGGATGTACTTGTGGATGGTAGGATGTACTAGAGGATGGCAGGATGTACTAGAGGATGGTAGGAAGTACTAGAGGATGGTAGGATGTACTAGAGATGGTAGGATGTACTTGAGGATGGTAGGATGTTCTAGAGGATGGTAGGATGTACTTGAAGATGGTAGGATGTACTAGAGGATGGTAGGATGTGCTTGAGGATGGTAGGATGCCCTTGAGGATAGAAGGATGTATGTGAGGGTGTTAGAATGTACTAGAGGATGGTAGGATGCCCTTGAGGATGGAAGGATGTACTTGTGGATGTGTAGGATGTATTTGAGGATTGTAGGATGTACTAGAACATGCTAGGATGTACTAGAGGATGGCAGGATGTACTTGAGTATGGTAGGATGCGCTTGAGGATGGTAGGATGCCCTTGAGGATGGTAGGATGTACTTGAGGATGGTAAGGTATACTAAAGGATAGTAGGATGCCCTTGAGGATGGTAGGATATACTTGAGGATAGTAGGATGCACCTGAGGATGGTAGGATGTACTTGAGGATGGTAGAGTATACTGGAGGAAGGTAGGATGCCCTTGAGGATGGTAGGATATACTTGAGGATGGTATGATGCCCTTGAGGATTGGCACCCAGTAAATCCTCCCCGGCCAGAATACGAACCCAGGCCAAAGCGCTCGTGAAATGCCATGCGAGTGTCTTACCAATTCGCCACAGAGACTGTTTGACCCTGTGGTTCCCTACTTTTGATTCCCTACACTGGGAATATGAGGATGTCCAAGATTGTCTGGATAAATCAATATAACTCTTAGAACCATTAAATATCAACTCTCAAAGTCTCAAAATACTCAAACAATAAACGGAGCTAATACATTTAACTCTGTCACTGAAGTCCGTCTTCCTGCCAATAACTTACCAGTATTTCATAGCAGGGACGATGAAAACTTTTAATGTTCCTGGAACACGTTTGATTCATTAGTGAACTGTAAAGGTTCCATCACCAAATCAAAAAAAATCCTTTATTTGTAAAGCACCTTGAGAGGTGAAGCAGCAGCAGTTATTGACAAACTGATTCTTAGCGATGACGACTACAATATTGCCATACAGGTTTTGCAACTCAATTATTGTGACAAAGAGCCAATAAAGTGGCTCTTTAAATTACTATAAATTGAGAGCTAAACCTATACCAGGTAAAACACTTGAGGATATACAAGACTCTAGAGTCCAAGTAAAGTCTCTTAGTCAAAGCTCTAGCTGCTAAGGCTGATGTTTGCCATGCAGAATTGGTGTTAAAATTACAGATTCAGAGCAAATTACCCAAAGAAACATTGGAATCTCTCTCGTCACTATGAAACAGACATCGTCTCCCTCAACGAAATTTTTGAGGGTGTGAGGATGATTGTGAATTGTATGAGAGCACATGAGAAAATATGACAAATACAGAGTACTTCAACTGACAAGTCTAAAACGACGAAGTCATAAGAAACAAAAAAATATATCAAGTACTAACCCAAAACACAAGAAAAACACTTCCACTTCTAAGTGGAAGTTAGGCAGTGTAGGCACTTATGAAGTGGGCCCCTTGAAGCCTACAGATACTCTGTCACCCAAGGGAGAGACTCCAAAAGGTGCTGTAGGCTAGCAGACATGTCTATTTTGCCAAGAGGAACATTCTATCTACCACTGCACAAATTATCTTGATCATATCACTCGTGTCAAGCGACTCAAGGAATAGCAAAAATGCACAAGGTATCTCAGGTCACACAACATTAACACCTGTGAGACCCAACTACATACCTGCAATAGGTGTAACAAGGATCAACACAATGTAGTACTTTACACGAAAGTACGAAAGTAAAGTCTGCAAAACCCAAGGTGGAGGAAGATAAACCTTCTACCACAGTAAGTACCATAAGGTGCGACAGGAGATTATTGTCCTGTTGACAAAGTCCAACAATAACGCGACTTTGCCCACTGCCCAACTGACTATCAAAAACAAGGGGGACCAAGGTCTATACTCGAGGATTCTTTGACCAAGAGGTCCCAGAACACTTGTCACTCTAAAGGTGGCAGATGATCTTCAATTAACACCTGTTACCCAGGTAAAATAGAATATTTTGGGGTTCTTGAGAAACACAGGGCCTCAAGTATACCTGACGGTACAACGTCTTGTACGTTTGGGGTTTATGTCCGTCCATTACAGGCCATCATAGCTGACAAAATTCCGTCGGACCTGTATGTTCATATTCTATGAGCAACTGCTAAATTCCTGAACGAAAGATGAGTTAAATTTGCAGACAATAAAATTATGTCCGACCACCTCACCAAAATTGGAATCCTTGTAGGTGCGGACTACTACCATAAATTCATCACTGGACACATAAAACAACAGGGAATGAACCTGTCAATGTTTCTGAGAGGCAAATTATTCACAGGTCCAGTAATGTTTGTTGTATACACCTGTAGACAACAAACAAATCAATTCAGTGATGGTTGCGTGAGTAGCCAAATAGGAGTCACGAAATAATGTTATGAAACATGATAAAGTATGAGCTGGAACCCCCCTGTCCTAAAAATATGGGATCTAGCTACCTTGGGCATCGTCCCTGAACAACCTAGACCAGACGATGCCTCGACATATCGACAATTCCTCGACTCAGTTGTATACAGGGACAAACAATACTTGGTCAGGCTACAATTTCATTGCACAAAATAAAATAAGATCTCAGGTGTTGTGCTTACAAAGACAACTTGAGCACCTGAAACTGTACAATGAAATAATCCAACAACAACAACTCTGAAATATAATAATTTAAATCGTAGAAAACGACGACCCTAGGGAGGGACACATTTCCTCATCCTATTGAAAGCCTCAGTTACTACCCCACTGAGGATAGTGTTTAACTGCAGTGTCAAAGGCAAAGAGAATAGTGTCTCTTTGAAGGATTGCCTTCTAACTGGCCCTAGCCAAACCCAAAAGGTTTATGATGTGCTATTAAAATTGTGAACAGGAATTTATAAATATACAGCCGACATAAGCAAGGCATTCCATAGGGTAGGCCTCTAAGAGGAGATTATCTTGAGGTTATCTTGAGATGATTTCGGGGCTTAGTGTTCCCGCGGCCCGGTCCTCGACCAGGCCTCCACTCCCAGGAAGCAGGCCATGACAGCTGACTAACTCCCAGGTACCTATTTACTGGTAGGTAACAGGAGCATCAGGGTGAAAGAAACTCTGCCCATTATCTCTCGCCGGCACCCGGGATCGAATCTGGGACCACAGGATCACGTGCCGAGTGTTCTGTCCACTCAGCCACTGGCTCCTCTAGAAACCAGAGGACAGAAACTTCACAAAGTTCCTTTGGATCAAGGATCACAGTGATCCAAATAGTGATTTAATTTGGAGGACTTCTTCTCCCTTTCTGCTTCAGGCCACTTTAGACACACACTTGAAGAAATTCAATAGCTCCTACGTAGACTGAAATTAGTTACAATCTGTATTTTGACAGTTTCCAAGGAACTACTAGCAGCGGAACGGAACTGCTAAAAATTTGCCATGGAAGCCGATCGAGAGTGGTTGGGAGCCAATATGCCTCTCCAGTTGTGGGCTACAAATAATGAAAAACTAAACACTCTTTTAGTATCATAATTTTCTGACTACCAAGGGCCTCAGAAAAGGAAGGTATTAGGTGTAGAATAGAAAACATTAACTGATCAACTCGCAATCATATCGGTGGAAACTGAAACTACCAACTTAACAACGAGGAAACTGCTCCCCAAGTAATCAAACCCTTCGACCCCCTTGGAACTATCAATTTCATTATTAATTAAGGGCAAGTTATTGATGCATGACTGCTGGATGGAGTTATAGGCTAGGATGATCCTCTGGCTCCTACACTTCAAGATAAATGGCAGAGGGTTAGTGAAAGCTTTAAATACCCTAGACTCTATTAAATTCCCTTGAACGGGAAAGGGAATTTAATTTAAGTCGGGAAAGAAACTTGCCTGAGGGAAAAGCTAAGTAGTGTTCGCCAAAAGTACAGCAAAGTGAAACTCACACCAACAAAATTCCAGGCTCTAGTTGACGAATTTTCTGATCTTGATCTTGAAAGTGCCGAAAGTGACAGTGATGTAGATAGTGAGGTGGTTGAAACTGAAACAGCAGGTGAGGGTGAAACTAAAAGCGAGCTGAGTGATGATGATGTTGATACCACCCTGCTATTAGAACACAGACTACTCGTACCCCATGCACAAGTTCTGTTGAAGCCTGGTCTACTGACAACACTTTTGAACACACAGTTGTACTGGAGCATCAGGCCTGACTTTGCCAGTACCAGCATTACTCTGGGATTTTTACAATAATTCATTACGCAAGATTGTCTGAAATTTATGGTATGTGAAACCAACTTGTACGCATCACAAAGAATGTCAAATGATTCTAACGGCACAAACAATTAGTGGGATGAAGTGAGTGTAAAAGAGCTTGCCAGATATTTGGGACTGACAATATTGATGGGCATTGTGAAGATGCCAACGATGAGTATGTACTGACAAACATATAAATTGTGGCATGTATTTCCTTTCAATACTTTTATGACTGCGAAACGATACGTACTGATTGCAAAGTGTTTTATACTAATAACAATAATGTCATTCCAAAGACAATCAAGATAGTCTAATAAAAGTTAGAACACTCATGGAATATCTAACACATAAATAAAAAGCAGTATACATTCCTTAGAAAAATCTGTGTCTGGATGAAGGCACAATGCCACAATGTATAGATTTCATGTTATATAACCCAAATTAACCTGATAAGTATGGAGTAAAGCTGTATAAGCTGGCTGAATCGCATACTGGTTACATCTATGATTTTGAAGTGTATTCAGGAATTGGGAAGATAACAATTCAAACGGTTATGGGCTTGAATTGAACCCTAATTATAACAAAAGTTATAATTTATATATGGATAACTACAATAACTCGGTTCAACTTAGTGAAAAGCTGTTTGAACAAGGTGCATACACCTGTGGTACTCTCAGATTACAGCGTGGTACACCAAAAAATTTTCAGCTACAAGCAAAGGGTAAATTGCTAGTAGATAAACCTTTATAAATGGAAGGACAATACTTTTATAATGATGTATTCACTTAGTTGTATTTTACGGGGGTTGAGCTTTGCTCTTTCGGCCCGCCTCTCAACTGTCAATCAACTGTTTACTAACTACACTAACTACTTTTTTTTTCACACCACACACCCCCCCCCCCAGGAAGCAGCCCGTGACAGCTGACTAACTCCCAGGTACCTATTTACTGCTAGGTAACAGGGGCATTCAGGGTGAAAGAAACTTTGCCCATTTGTTTCTGCCGGGTGCGGGAATCGAACCCGCGCCACAGAATTACAAGTCCTGCGCGCTATCCACCAGGCTACCTGGCCCCCTAAAGATAAGCGAGAATGTTTCACTCGAGAATGTGGAAAGATAAGCGAGTTGTTTCACTCATCACAACTTGCCACAATGCAGATACACAAGAAGAACGAAGGAACGGGCACGCAAACCTGACGGAACATCTTCATTGCAACAGGTCACTGTGAACAATCCAAAGGCAATCTGTGACTACAATAACAACATGAAAGATGTTGATCACTTCGACCAAATGGTCATATATTATCATTTCACACGGAAATGTCACAAGTGGACGATGAAATTCACGTTCTTCTTTCTGCAAATGGCTATCCATAATGCTTATGTGTTATACAAGTACAACACAACTGGTACAAAGAATTGTTCATTGCTCCAGATTCACGGAGTAATCATTTGGTCATTACTGAACTTTGAGTATAAGAATGGGCCTCTCCAAAATTGCAACATCATACATGCAAGTGATGTACATGACGATGAGAGCAGATCTACTGAAGACAATGTTGCAACACCCGTACCATCAGGTGTGAGGCGGCCACTATTCCCTTCTTCACCTCTAAATGAAAATTCATCATCTGACTCAGAAGATGAGGTTCAGATTACTCCTTGTGGTGCTGCTGGTAGGAGAAACCCTCGTATTGTTGATAAACCAAAACGTCTGAATTGGAACTTGAACCATTCCCTAATTCGCATCGACAAAGGTCTGAAGTGTGGTGTTTGCTACAAGTCTGGTAAAAGGAAGGACACCAGGTATAATTGCAAGTCGTGTGTTGTGACACTGTGTGTTGCACCATACTCTGGCTTGTACAATCGCAAGAGGACATACTGGGTGGATAAGCAGCAATGCTTACCCCCCCCCCATCCACTTCACTTATAAAACATGGGTTGACAAACTTCAGGAAACCTTTTCCTGGAACAGATGGAGTGGTTCAACCAAATGCTCAACTCATGCTCTACAAACATTATTAGGTGGTAAGTACAGACATGTTATTCATTGTAATTTCACATGATGACATAATTTATTCTTATGGTATGGGTAATGTTGTTCTTCCATTTGACTTAATATGCATATATTCCTTTAGAGAATTATATTTCAAACAATTTTACACTAAAATATACAATGTAACACGAAAATTGAGGCAATTGAAAGGAGTGTAAACATTTTAGTGCGAGTGTGCAGATGGGTGCTTGCTCACTGGTAATGCTCGCGCAGGTTTTCGAGTTTGCTGCTGGTGGCACGCCAGGCATTTTTACCTAATATACATATATATCCCATTAGAAAACTCTATTGCGAACAATTTGATACCTGAATTAACGACATAGTGCAAAAATTGAGGTGAGAAAAATTAAAAGAATATTCATATTTTAGTACCGGCGTGCTCACGGGAAACGCCCGGCCGACCTTGGGGTAGGCTGTGGCTTGTATGCAGGGCCAGGCATAGTAATAAGGCAGCAGTACTGGCTTCCTAAGGGTCGCTATACTGAAAACTCGATACTTAAATCCTGTGTTGTTTGCCGAAGGTATGTAGTGCACCTTCATCCTTTTGAGACCACTGGGGTGACTTCACAGGACCATAACCCTAACTGGCACTAGGGACAAAATCTCAGTGAAGACATACATCTGCCTTTTTCCATGTACCACGACTTGGGGAGTCCATTTATAGGTGACTCCTGACTTGAGTGCAGTCATTTATCCAGGCCTTTTGTAGGTTTACTGTCCGCCGATCCTGCCCCCATGTTAATGATCTCAGACGATGAGTCCAGCTTGTTGGCTGGGGAAGCATGCTTTAGGGAGGTCTGTGATTATTCAGTCGTTTGCACTGTCTTGAACCAACAACAGTGCTACTGAAAGTTCATCTCACCCAGAGCACTGTGGTACAGAGGCTTTTATAAGTGGATGGTTGGGGCAGTAAAACGCTCTCTAAGGAAAACATTACACTGCCCCCAAAAAATTTCTCCAGGAGCTCCAAACCGTTGCCATAGAAATTGGAGTCTGGAGTCAATAAGAAACTACTAACGTAGCTCTCTGACGATAACTCAAAACATCCATTCCATCTGATGTATAGAGGAACTCTCACTGCTGTTGTATCCCTCACTGACAAGGAACCTGGAGATCTTTCATATATTGGAGAGAGCAACTTGGTTCAGAGTTATAAACACCTGTCCAAAGTAATCAGTCAGTAGAATGAATTTTGGACTCGAGAATATTTAACTGCTGTGTGCGAGAATGATTATGGGATAATCAACTCCAATAACAGAATCCAATTAATGCCTGGCGTTGTAGTTCTGGTGGACAGGGAATGTCCATGCTCAGAGTGGCCGCTAGACCGTATAGTTGCTTCATCTTTTTCTTGATAGTAGGTGTAGTTTGCATGAATGGTTAGTCCTCCCAATGACTGCACCAGTACAGATATAGGGAGACTCGTGTATGTTGAGAATAAGAAGAGTGACAAAAGTGCTTGTTGCGTCGATCCGTAGATATAGAAGCATCGACGAGAACAGAGGCGTATGTGAGAGGGAGACTTGCTGCACTGGAGGTCGATACGTGGCGTTTAAGGCGTCGCAAGATGATCTACAAGTTCAGTATGGAGTATACCACATTGCGCTGGGACCCATTGGATAGAAAGAACAAAACACGGCACATAAACAAAGTCAGCGCACACAACCATACGCCTGATGGGCCCACATCAGACATACCAAACAGGAGACGAGAGCAAGCTATGCCACACCAACTCATATTTCCCTGGAAAGTCCGCCACCCAAACCCAGAGACAGTACGAGTCCCAAAGACACTCCGTATCAGGATTGACAGGTGCACGAGAACAAACCATGAATTCCGGAACCCTGGACATAAAAACATATACACGAGGTACCCAAATAATAGACGGCTAATAATAGATCACAGAGGGATCGTCATCACCCGCTCCCACTGTAAGGGCGTCTCGCTAGTACGTATTTCGTCGAAAACATCTTCACCAAGAGGCCGGTCATCCAGGTCAACCTTGCCAGACACGTCCGCAGCGGGCTGTATCACAGGAGATGGCACGTCAAGGGACAACACCACAGTCTTGAGGGGCCTCGTAGCCTGGTGGATAGTGCGCAGGACTCGTAATTCTGTGGCGCGGGTTCGATTCCTGCACGAGACAGAAACAAATGGGCAAAGTTTCTTTCACCCTGAATGCCCTGTTACCTAGCAGTAAATAGGTACCTAGGAGTTAGTCAGCTGTCACGGGCTGCTTCCTGGTGTGTGTGTGTGTGTGTGTGGTGTGGAAAAAAATGTAGTTAGTAAAACAGTCAATTGACAGTTGAGAGGAGGGCCGAAAGAGCAAAGCTCAACCACCGCAAACACAACTAGGTGAATACAGTGGCCACATCCGAAACAACAGCCACAGGGTCTGGTACTGGCACAGAATCCCCGCGACGTACATCCTTCTGGAGGACCACCACCAGGCGCCAACCCGCACCACCATTCGCGTTACCCACCACAGGAGGAGGGACCCCCCCCCTGTGAGGAACCCCCCTGAAGGAGAAGAAACAGAGGTTAACGGAAAGACTTTGTTACTGGCGGCAGCAGCAGGCACGTGAACCCCCTCCACCACCGTCACAGGAGGGGAAGGGGGCACTGCCGTTCTACGTATCACCCCATCGGCATCCACAGACTCACAAGCATCAAACTCTTCCACATCAGCCCAGTCAGGAGGAGTGAAACACTGAGAGTGCATGGAACCCGGCGGCTGCACATCGTCAGAGATGGAGGCAGAACCTGAAGCGCAGGAGGGGTGTACTATCGCACGACACAAGACATCTGCAGCCACGGCGAATGGGGGGGGGGACCGGTCCCAACACAGCAGGAGACCCCACCTCCACATTACCCCCTGCACAGCCGGGACAAGCAGTGAAGATGGAGAGACACAATCCACAGGACAAGGCAGATTAACCTTTGCAAAAGACGAAGAAGCTGGAGACAGAAAGTGGAGCACCTGGGAAATCCACTACAGCACCAGGAATGCCACCAGCAGCAGTACACCCAACCGAGGACAGCACAACCACCGGAACTCAAGCCCCACTAGGAGCAAGCGCACCGTCCGACACAGGGCGCGTCACATCATCCAAGGGCATGTCCACAAATGCATCCACCCGGTCCTTCTCCACAGCCAGCGGCTGGAAATCTTCCTCGTGAAAGAGATTCACTGAAGGGACGACAGCCACCGAGCATGCAGTAGCTAGGTGACCCGGCAAACCACAGCGAAAGCAGGTGCAAGTCAGACGTGGGTAGTAGACTCGGACGTAATATTCCATGAACAGCACCTAGAAAGGGATGTCCGACTGCACTCACATCCCCAGAGTGCGGATACTAGGTCGAATGCCCTTATGATTCCCAGAAGAATTCCATATTGAGCCGCACACTCAAGATAGCACCAAACTGCCCAAAGTAGCGCCGTAGGAGCTCCTCCGGGAATTCAAGGGGCGCACCAATCACGATGATAAAGGTAACGGCCCTACTGCGGACCGAGATGACCACCATATAAGCAGCATATGGCAGGGGCAAGGACCGCCCCTCGTAATTGCAGAGAAACACCCTGTAGTCATCGTCACATGCAAACTTCACAATAGCCCGATGTGATGACACCAATTCCACACCATAGATCACCACCACGGAGACACGCAGCATATCACACAACACTAATTCTACGACTGCATAGTTGGCCCATCAAGTAAATTCCAGGCCCACCAAATGAGCCTGCAAAATGGGGAAAATGGGGGCCCCCCTCCCCATTCACGCAAGCCACGTCAGCAAATGACAAGGCAGACAACCACAACACACGCTGGGCAACGACTGGAGCACAGGCAGGCACCTCCGTGCCCCCTGCCAGCTAGGGGCAAACCAGTATAGTTTCTGTCTATCGAGACAGCCAGTGTGATTTGAGGATAGTAAACGTGAAGTGCAAATGCACCATTAGCCTCCAGACACTAGAAAAACTAGTATCATTGGAATTACTGGGAAATAAAGTCGGCCAAAAGTCTTCACAATCTGCGACTCTAGTATGGGATGTCCATCCTGTATAAACTGCCCCACAGAAGTGCAAAACTAAATAATCTAACCAAATCTAACCAATAATAATAAACCAAAACCATACAATCTATGTAAATAAAAATATGTTGTTAAATATGACCGAAAAGGTAAGATTAATAATTCTAACACGAATTTTCTCAATATTTCTTATGTTTCTTCTCACTGTCGATGGTAATTGAAAAATCAATTCTCCAAAATTCATTTTTATTTCTAGTCTGATGAGACGCCTGAATGCGTTTCATAATAAAGTATTACATTTTCAAAGACTTTACCTTACACACACAACTGTAACCTGTAAACACTCCAATCCATCATACTTAGACTCACATTTGGGTGAGGTGATATGGTACAACAGTTTTGGGTGAGGTGAACAAACTTGTGACAAACACAAAACAAAACACAAAACTCTGGGTATTAATTGGATATGAGAACATAAGAATGGAAGTAACTGCAGAGGGCCTATTGGCCCATACTTCCTCTTGATGCTTCCATATTGGTGGAGTCTTGAAGTGGGTAGAATATAGTTGTGCATTAATTGGCTGTTGATTGTTGGTGTTGACTTTTTGATGTGTAGTGCCTGGCAGATGTCGAGCCACCTGCTATCACTGTATCTATCGATGATTTCTGTGATGTTTGTTAAGATTTCTCTGGTGATGGTCTGGTTGAGAGAGGAGATTATATGTTCCTTTATGGAGCCCTGTTGTTTATGCATTGTTAATCGCCTGGAAAGAGATGTTGTTGTCTTGGCTATATACCGAGTTCTTTAGGGCTTACAGTCCCCAAGTGGTCATTTGAAGGCGTAGACGACGTTGGTTTCCTTCAAGGCGTTCTGCTTTGTGTCTGGAGAGTTTTTCATGAGTAGGCTGGCCGTTTTTGGAGTTCTATAGTAAATCGTCAATTGTATTTTCTGATTTTGTGAACTGTGTTGTTTACCATATCGTTCATTTTGTTAGTATAGTTTATTTTTTATTTTTTTCGTTGTTTTTCATTTGTTTTTTTAACAGTTTTTTTTCAGTGATGGGAACATCAGATCATTTGATTTTCCTATTTTTATGAACGAAACATCAGATCACTTGGAAACGCATCGGATGATGTAGTGGAGAATGGTGGGGAGGATGATTGGATGGGGGAGGGGGGTATTAGTAGGGAAGATGAGGGGACAGGAGAGTGGGGGATGGTGGAGTGGAGAATGGTGGGGAGGACAAGGGGACAAAGGAGTGGGGGATGATGTGGAGGGCGAAGGGCTGGTGAGGGGGGAATGGTGGGGAGGACGAGGGGACGGGGAAGTGGGGGATGGTAGGGACGGGGGGAGGGTGGAATCGTGGGAAGGACGAGGGGATGGGGGGAGTGGGGAATGGTTGGAAGGACGAGGGGATGGGGAAGGGGGACTGGTGTGGAGGACGGTGGAACAGGGGAGAGTTGCTGTGGCTCAGCAATGTGCATGCGTGGCTGGGTGCAGCTAGTACAGCTATGCGTGGCTGGGTACATCTAGTACTTTGACAATTCTGATGATTAGTAATGAACTGTTCATTCAGTCCTAAACAGTGGACTCCAAACCGTGTTTTTCCTCCCTGGAATTATTTGGGAAAATTTCCCTTATCGCATAACGTTTTTTATACAGCAAACAGCAGGAAATTTCTACTGTTCTTGTGTTAATCATGTTACGGTATCGACACCTTCATTGGAGGATGGAGTGGAGAGTTCGGCGCCATCTGTGGGTTGGCACCTCAGTCCCCTTGATAGTGGACGCTACATGGACATCGTCATCTTTTGGTGGTGGTGGTGGTGTGGCAGTGATAAATAGCTCCAGTTTCCTGCCTTAGTCAGAAGGAGAAGTCGATGTGGCTGACCTCTGGTGGATGGCGTCACGATCTGCGCCATCTAGGTTATAGCTACAAAGCATAATGTCAGCTCCCCAGTGAATGAGTGTTACATCATGGTTTCCCCAGTAAACTGTCCATCTAATTAATGACGGTTATGTCCACAGAAGCGACGTGTGAGGCGATTGTACTGAGGAGAGCAGTTTACCTTGGGCAGTCCACGAACTCTTATGCTTGGTCCTGAAAGAAGACTAAGTAAGCCATTGTCGACAGTGGTATGCCTATTGTGACGTGCTACTAGCAAGCTGCTAGAGGCTTCTGCCTGGGTATTCGCTACCCCTGTACATGGTTGTTTTGAGACCCCTATCAGCGTGTTGCTGAGGCCCTCTGCCAGTGATTGCCTGGAGTGCAGTTGGTGTGTAGGTACATCGTGATACTGTGTGGTGTACGGGCACACGTAAAAGGTGAATTCGCCAGTGTTTGCCAGTACGAGTAGACAGGGTACTGGACGTCGTAATCACTATAGTTAGTGAACACTGCTAACGCATTTGTGTCCTCCGATATTATTACACTATTGTTCATAAGTGTAGTAATAATATATATATTGGTGAAGGGAACCGTGTATTGTTTATCCCCCCCCCCCCTTACCCACCTTATTTCTCCATTGCGCTATACAGCCAGTTCTTGAAAGCATACTACCGACGTGGGTGGACACTATAAAAAGGGTTAACATCAAGAACCCGGTTACTGGCCCTAAGTGACCGTAACAATGAAATGATCAATTAAATAAAACAAGTTAGCCCAAAAAGGTGTTTGTGATAATTTATCTCTAGAAAAAGTATAACGATAAAAGTTTTCCCATGTCATCCAAAAATCCTTTAGCAACCAATTCTGATTACCTATTATAACCATAACTGTTTCAGTCTAAGGACTGAATATATTACAAACTAGTTCTCTAAATTAAATTAAATTATGAGTTGACCAAACCACACATTACAAACTGAAGGGACGACGACCTTTCGTCGTCGTCCCTTCCCACCACAATCGACTTGAGAATGGTCCCCCCCCCCTCCCTGTCCAGCTAGTTGTTGCCGTGGAGGGGCTTGGTGGGCGGCTGCCGGAGACTGATGCTCCTTATGGCGGTCCCCCTTAACTCTTGTAGCTTTGTGCTCCTGCTGCTGTCCTCACAAATTTTGCTGGACGTCTTTTCCTTTTCCTTTTGTTTCGTTTTTCTCCCCCCCCCTCTTCTTCTTTTTCGTTGTCATTTCCTGCTGACCTTGTGCCTGTTTTGATCATTCCTTTGGCCTTCTTTTGTTTTGACGCCTGGGTGTTTGAGGAGGCATCAAAGGCATCATCTCTTGCACCCGTAGAACTGTAGTACCCAACGTCTCTAGCGAGGGAAACATTTTATTGTCAATCCTCCTTTCGTCACTGAACCTGATCTCGATGGACTGACGGTTCTTAAGGTGGCGTTTGTGGGGAGTATACTCATGACGCACCCCTAGGGGGCCCCGGCATGATCGGCGATGGCTTGTTGTTGGGTGTCCTGCCTCTAATTGTGGCTCCATGGGGGTATGGGGGCACATTCGTAAATGAAAATGTATCTTTTTTTTTTCTTTGTCATTGAATGTTTCTCTTGTACCCTCTCAGGCTTGTGGGGTGGGTGACCAAGCCCCCGAGTCGGACTGTATTGGAAGACCGAACTCTGTAGCCCCCCACTGCGTTGGGCCCCGTCCTTGCTCCTCCTTTGACCCTCTTGACTTCTCCCCTCGGCTCCCCTCCCTATTCTGTGGTTGGGTCGAGCCATAAGCCCCCAGTGGTGACCACTTTGTCCCTTGGCACGGCTCAGTCTCTCATTGACTACTGCGCCTTTTAACCCCTCTCTCTCTGGGAGTTCTCAACGCCGTCCGTGCCACGGCCGCACTTGCTCGATTCCTTCCCGTACTGATACGGATCAGGCCTTGTTTGGTCCTGCTTCATGAGCCAAATACTTTTATCTCCTCCCTCTTGATTCTACGCCTCCTGACGATTTCTCCCTCCAAAAGGCATCTTGTTGATTACGTAGATACATCTGTTACCTTCAACCCCACCCGTCTCGGTACAAGTGTCGTTGCTGCTCCTTCTCAGGATGCAGCTTCCCGCTTGGCTGCCTTATCCTGCCTTGGCGAGACCCTTATTCTGGTCTCAAAGAACGCTCGGTTGAATGCCAGTGTCGGCACTATTCTCCTCCCACCCCATTTTGCAACCGGTGTTCGGAATTTGCAAGACTGCCACGATGATATTCGGCATATCCTCGATGCCCAAGGCCATTCTGTCCTCCAGGTAGACAGGTTTACTCGTCCCCCTCGTGATCGTCGCCGTCAGCCCCTTCGGGTTATGAAGATTACCTTTGATGGTAGGACCCTTCCGCCCTCGGTAATCCTTGCTTGTGCCAGGTGCTCTGTCCAGGAGTACATTCCCTCTCCTCGGCTCTGTAATAAGTGCTGGAGGTTTGGGCATGGTGCCCTCCGCTGCTCTGGAACTCTCTCTCTGTCCTTTGTGTGGGGACGAAGGTCACTCTAAGTCGGAGTGCACTTCTCCCCAGACTTGCTGCCTCAATTGCTGTGAGGCCCACCCTACCTTCTCCCGTGCGTGTATACATTACAAGCTTGAGGCAGCTGTCCTCACCTTGAAGCACCGGGAGTGTTTATCTTTTCCTGAGGTGAGGAAGCAGGTTTGCCAGCTCCCACCTTATGTTAACGTCTCTTATGCTCGTGTGTTGCGCTCTTCCTCTCCTCGTCCTTCCCACCTTCCTCAGACTCAAAACCGTATATAAAAACCCGTGCATATTCGACTGTAACATTGTGTCAAAATTTCAAAGCAATCGGTGAAGAACGTTCGGAGATTACAGTGTGTGTTGCTTTAACGTCCAACAGATGGTGCTGTTTATAAAACAGTATGTTTTTACCTATCACAGGTGTGCCCTTTATATAGTAGGTATATAAAAACATGGGCGCATTCGAATGGAAGGTTGTGTAAAAATTTCAAAGCAATCGTTGAAGAGATTTTATAGATTAGCGATTTTGAACAAAACAAACATTTACATTTTTGTTTATATAGATTGGATTATGTTATTGAGTATAATTACATTGACGTGAGGTAGGAGGTAAGTACCTATACATATATTAACATTTACTTTATACACAGAGTAATCACATTAACGTAATGAGTCAATGAGAAAATCCGTAGGCACCGTATGAGAATTCAAACCTATGTGGTGGATGTTCCCTCGCACATGCCATAGTCGGCTAGACCACGACATGGTCAAAAGAATCGCAACCTGAAGTAATACTGAGCTCACCAGGGTTTCCTGAGGATTCCACTGAAGCTGAACCAGAATTTTCACACAATCCCCTAATTCTCTCTGGCTCTGTCATCCAGGGAAGTAATGAGAAAGACGTGTCAGGGGAAAACATTCCTTGATAACAGAGCAAGAGTGCATGGGGTGATTGTGTGAAAATCCTGGTCCGGCTTCAGTTGGAGCCTCAGGAAACCCTTGTGAGTTCGGTAGATCTTCAGGTTGCAATTCTTTTGACCACGCCGTGGCCTAGTTGACTATGGAGTGTGAGTGTGAACACCTACCACATAGGCTCGAACCCTCATCAAGGCTCCTATGAACTTTCTCATTACTCTATATTGCAGAAGCGACGACACATAGGGTTCCATACCCCAGATTGTGTTACTTATTCATTAAAGCATTAAGGCTGAGGACGGGGATGTGTTCTCACCTTGAGGAATGGTTGTCGGGTTCTGGCTTATGAACTCCTGATACATAAGGTTGTACACTCCTTTGTTTCTAAGAACATTCAGCATTCCTTCTGAGGGTTCCAGGGCATCTATGTTCCTGCAAGGTTAAAGTCGTTAACTTTTATGGCCAGATCTTATGTTTACATTTTAATTATAAAATATATTAATGTATTTATGAAATATTCGTGTCTTAATGCCACAAAACACAATTTTTTTCCAGTGAATACAAAATCAATTGTCCTGACACGAAATATATTATTTCTGTTGAACTGCAGAATAATTTTCCATCCAAAATCATTTGACAAATAAAAAGATGCCGGTGACATTGTTTCGTGTTGTGTTGAAAGTCTGTTTTCACCTCATCCAAAACTATTGTAACATATCACCTCACCCAAATGCAGATATAAAAAGTCAAAGCTGTTTAAACTCTGTTCAGTTATAGTTGTGTGTGTGTAAACTAAAGTCTTTGAAAATGTAATATGTTTTACGAAACGCACTCAAGTGTCGCGTCAGACTAGAAATAATAATGAACTTTGGAGAATTGATTTTTCAGTTACCATCAACAGTGAAAAAGAATATAAGAAACGTTGAGAAAATTCGTGTTAGAATTATTAATCCTACTTTTTTGGTCATATTTAATAATTTATGTCTACAGGAAAGACTGCTACCAAAATATACCAATTATATATTATATTATATAATATATATATATATATATATATATATATATATATATATATATATATATATATATATATATATAATATATATATATACTATATAATATAATATATAATTGGTATATTTTGGTAGCAGTCTTTCCTGTAGACATAAATTATTAAATATGACCAAAAAAGTAAGATTAATAATTCTAACACGAATTTTCTCAACGTTTCTTATATTCTTTTTCACTGTTGATGGTAACTGAAAAATCAATTCTCCAAAGTTCATTATTATTTCTAGTCTGACGCGACACTTGAGCGCGTTTCGTAAAACTTATTACATTTTCAAAGACTTTAGTTTACACACACACAACTATACACAACTATATTATATATTTAGCAAACACTAAACAGATTTCTTATAATGCTATAATTCAAATGGCTTTTCATTTTATATACCTGCATTTGGGCGAGGTGATATGTTACAACAGATTTTGGATGAGGTGAAAACAAACTTTCAACACAGGATAGAACACGAAATATTGGGTAATATTGGGTAAAGTTAAAGGGGAAGAATGGATAAGCAAGTAGATGGGGTCGCCATGGGTTCTCCCCTAGGTGTCTTGTTTGCGAACTTCTACATGGGTACCATCGAACAAAAGGTCTTAGTCGACATGAACTTGAAACCGGCCATATACTGCAGGTATGTTGACGACATTTTTACACAGGTACCTGATGTCAGATATCTGCAGGAGCTGTAGGAGGTATTTGAGCGGAATTCTGTGTTGCGTTTCACTTACGAGATGGAGAAGGATGGGAAACTGCCCTTTCTAGATGTAACAGTCATGGAAAGGAGCGGAGGTTTCCACACTGCAGTCGACACTAAGGAAATAAACATAGGAATGTGCCTCAATGGCACAGTGACTGCCCAGACAGTACAAGAGGAGTGTTAACGCTTATCGAAGGTGCTCTCAGCCACAGTTCAGGATGGAAGCAAGTCGATGAAGAACTCTGTAGGGTAAGGCAGGTCCTAGTCAACAACGGCTTCTCCAATGGTTTCGTTGAAGACATCATAAGAAGGAAGGTGAAACGCCATGCAACCTCTGAAGAGACAACTAACACAAACACTGTACCCCCTATTAGACTATTTTACAGGAACTTTTCCACACCTCACCTCATAAATGGAATAAAGGATCCTGAAAGATATTGTTAATAGAAACGTTAACCCTAGAAACAAAATTAGAAGATACAATTGACGATTTACTAAAACCAAGAAACTGCCACCTACTCATGAAACTCTCCAGACACAAAGCAGAACGCTTTGAAACAGACCAATGTCGTCTATGCCTTCAAATCCCCACTTGGGGACTGTAAGCCTCAAAGAACCAGTATATACGCAAGACAACAACATCTCTTCCCATGCGATTAAACGATGCATAGCAACAGGGCTCCATTAAAGAGATATAATCGCTTCCCAAACCAGACCATCACCAGAGAAGTCTTCAAAAAAACACGGAAATCATC
Source organism: Procambarus virginalis (assembly GCA_020271785.1). Taxonomy (NCBI): domain Eukaryota; kingdom Metazoa; phylum Arthropoda; class Malacostraca; order Decapoda; family Cambaridae; genus Procambarus; species Procambarus virginalis. The sequence goes on along the minus strand of WNGS01162647.1, from coordinate 535,080 downwards.
GATAGATACAGCGAAAGCAGGCGGCTTGATATCTGCGAGGCACTACACATTAAGAAGTCAACACCACAATCAACAGCCAATTAATACACAACTATAATCTACCCACTTCAAGACTCACACTAATATGAAGCATCAGAAATATGGGCCAATAGGCCCTCTGCAGTTATTCCATTCTTCCCCTTTAACTTTACCCAGTATTTCCCAATATTTCGTGTTTCTATCCTGTGTTGAAAGTTTGTTTTCACCTCATCCAAAACTGTTGTACATATCACCTCCCCAAATGCAGGTATATAAAATGAAAAGCTGTTCGAATTATAGCATAGTAAGAAATCTGTTTAGTGTTTGCAGGTTATAGTTGTGTGTGTAAACTAAAGTCTTTGAAAATATAATAAGTTATTACAAACGCGTAAGTGTCACGTCAGACTAGAATGAAAATGAGTTTTGGAGAACTGATTTTTCAATACCATCGACAGTGAAAGAAACATGAGAAATATTGCGAAAATTCGTGTTAGAATTATTAATTTACTTTTTCGGTCATATTTATTA
>WNGS01162647.1:477885-496948 GCA_020271785.1 Procambarus virginalis | reverse complement strand
TAAGAACTGCCTTTAAAATTTGTGTAAGAATCTTTCAGAAACCCGGTATACCACTTATGTAAGACCAATCCTGGAGTATGCAGCTCCAGCCTGGAGTCCATACCTAGTTAAACACAAGACAAAGTTAGAGAAGATTCAGCGGTATGCCCACAGGCTCGTCCCGGAACTGAGAGGATTGAGCTACGAGGAGGCTAAAGGAGCTTGAACCTCACATCCCTGGAAAACAGAAGAGTAAGGGGAGACATGATAACCACCTACAAAATTCTAAGGGGAATTGACAGGCGGACAAAGAGAACTCTTCACCACGGGTGGGACACGAACAAGGGGACACAGGTGGAAACTTAGTACCCAGATGAGCCACAGAGACGTTAGAAAGAATTTTTCAGTGTCAGAGTAGTTAACAGATGGAATGCATTAGGCAGTGATGTGGTGGAGGCTGACTCCATACACAGTTTCAAGTGTAGATATGATAGAGCCCAGTAGGCTCAGGAATCTGTACACCTGTTGATTGACAGTTGAGAGGCGGGACCAAAGAGCCAAAGCTCAACCCCGCAAGCACAATTAGGTGAGTACAATTAGGTGAGAGTTTAAACAGCTTTTCTTTTTATACCTGCATTTGGGTGAGGTGACATGTTACAATGGTTTGGGTGAGGTGAGAACAAACTTTCAACACAAGCAAGAACACGAAATAATGGAGTGTAAGCTAAAGGGAAGAATGGAAGTAATTGCCGAGGGCCTATTGGCCCATATTTCTTGATGCTTCTATATTGGAGGGGAGTCTTGAAGTTGGTAGAATATAATTGTGCATTAAATGGCTGTTGATTGCTGGTGTTGACTTCTTAATGTGTAGTGCCTCGCAGATATCAAGCCACCTGCTATCGCTGTATCTATCGATGATTTCCGTGTTTTTTGGTAAGACTTCTCTGGTGATGGTCTGGTTGTGGGAAGAGATTATATGTTCCTTGATAGAGCCCTGTTGCTTATGCATCGTTAGTCACCTGGAAAGAGATGTTGTTGTCTTGCTTATATACTGAGTTCTTTGAGACTTACAGTCCCCAAGTGGGCATTTGAAGTCATAGACGACATTGGTCTCTTTTAAAGCGTTCTGCTTTGTGTCTGGAGAGTTTCTCATGAGTAGGTTGGCAGTTTTCTTGGTTTTATAGTAAATCGTCAATTGTATCTTCTGATTTTTTTCTGTAGGGATAACGTTTCTATTAACAATATCTTTCAGGACCCTTTCCTCCGTTTTATGAGCTGTGGAAAAGAAGATCCTGTAAAATAGTCTAATACGGGGTACAGGTGTTGTGTTAGTTGTATCTTCAGAGGTTGCATGGTGTTTCACCTTCCTTCTTATGATGTCTTCAACGAAACCATTGGAGAAGCCGTTGTTGACTAGGACCTGCCTTACCCTACAGAGTTCTTCGTCGACTTGCTTCCATTCTGAGCTGTGGCTGAGAGCACGGTCGACATAAGCGTTAACAACACTCCTCTTGTACCTGTCTGGGCAGTCACTGTTGGCATTGAGGCACATTCCTATGTTTGTTTCCATAGTGTGGACTGCAGTGTGGAAACCTCCGCTCCTTTCCTTGACCGTTACATCTAGAAAGGGTAGTTTCCCATCCTTCTCCATCTCGTAAGTGAAACACAACACAGAATTCTGCTCAAATGCCTCCTTCAGCTCCTGCAGATGTCTGACATCAGGTACCTGTGTAAAAATGTCGTCAACATACCTGCAGTATATGGCCGGTTTCAAGTTCATATCGACTAAGACCTTGTGTTCGATGGTACCCATGTAAAAGTTCGCAAACAGGACACCTAGGGGAGAACCCATGGCGACCCCATCTACTTGCTTATACATGTGCCCATCCGGGCTCAAGAAGGGTGCCTCTTTGGTACAAGCTTGGAGTAGTTGCCTTAGAATGCTTTCTGGTATGTCAAGAGGAGTACAGGCTGGATCACGATACACTCTGTCCGCTATCATCCCGATTGTTTCATCCACAGGTACGTTGGTAAACAGTGATTCTACGTCCAAAGAGGCTCTTATCCCTGTGGCCCGTGTTCCCCGCAGTAAGTCAACAAATTCCTTTAAAGACTTCAGGCTGAAGGCGCAAGGGACATAAGGAGTCAGCAAGCCGTTGAGTCACTTCGCCAGTCTGTACTTAGGTGTGGGTATCTGGCTGATGATTGGCCGAAGTGGGTTTCCAGGCTTGTGTGTCTTGACATTTCCATATGCGTATCCAGGTTTGTATTCTCCAATAATCTTTGGCCGGATGCGGCCAGATGCAACGGCTGAGGAATTCACAGAACAGATAAACAAAATAGAGAATAGCCTTGATAATTTGGAGAACCCAATACCTGATATTATCTTCTTAGGTGACTTCAACTTGCCTAGTCTCAGGTGGAGAATAGCAAACAATAATATTATACCAGGGAATCTATCAGGACCTAACCAACCACAGATTAGAGAACTACTTAGATTCTGTGACAAATTTTCACTCACTCAGCAGATATCGGAGCCAACGAGAAATAAAAATATTCTCGATCTGGTCTTTACGAACAATGAAGACATTATCAGAGACATTACGATATCAGATACCACATATTCAGATCACAAGCTCATTGAAGTGCAAACTACCATCAATACTCAGAATAGACCTAAAACGTTGATAAAGCGAGAGGGGCTATTCAGTAAATTCAATTTTAATAATAAAAGGATAGACTGGGAGATAATAAACAGGGAACTTAAAAACATTCCATGGGAAACTGTTTTAAGTAATAAAAGTCCTACAGAAGGAATAGAAAAACTGACTTCGGAAGCGTATCAAGTCTGTCTGAAACATGTTCCTTTGAGGAAAGCCAGAAAGAGATCCAACGTAGAAAGAGAACGCAGAAGACACTATAAACGCAGGAAAAGAATAACGGAACTGCTTATGCAGACACGAATTTCCCGTCAAAGAAGGAATAATTTAAATAGGGAGATTGAAGAAATCGAGCGGAAATTGAAACACTCATATGAAACTGAAGAAAGGCAGTTAGAACAGAAAGCAATTCAGGAAATAAAGAAAAATCCAAAATACTTCTTCACATATGCGAAATCAAAAGCAAAAACTACTGCCAGTATTGGACCTATTCGTACAAGTGAAGGTTCATACACGGAGGATGACAAAGAAATTAGTGAAATCCTAAAAAAGCAGTATGAGGACATGTTTAGCACTCCAATAAACAACATGAAAGTAGAAGATCCAGACAATTTCTTTATGCGGGATATCCAAACCCCTGTAAATATAACTGATATCAACACGAGCGCACTAAATTTTGAAAGAGAAATTGAAAACATGCCCATGCACTCGGCCCCAGGTCCAGACTCATGGAATTCAATATTTATAAAGAAATGCAAAGTGCCGGTAGCACAGGCACTCAGTATAGTGTGGAGGAAGAGCTTGGACACGGGAGAGATACCAGATGCACTTAAAGTAGCAGACATAGCCCCTCTACACAAGGGAGGGAGCAAAGCATTGGCAAAGAATTATAGACCAGTTGCACTGACATCGCACATAATAAAAGTATTTGAGAGAGTGATTAGGAGTCAGGTCACCAATTTCATGGAGACCAATGACCTTCACAACCCAGGCCAACATGGATTTCGAGCGGGAAGATCGTGCCTCTCACAGCTACTTGAGCACTACGATAAAGTCACTGAGGCATTAGAAGAAAAACAGAATGCTGATGTGATATACACGGACTTCGCAAAGGCTTTCGATAAATGTGACCATGGCGTGATAGCACACAAAATGAAGTCAATGGGAATAACCGGTAAAGTAGGACGCTGGATACTCAGTTTTCTGTCAAACAGGACTCAGCGAGTAACGGTCAACCATATAAAATCTAGTCCAAGTGCAGTTAAAAGCTCTGTACCTCAGGGTACAGTCCTTGCACCGCTGCTTTTCCTTATTCTCATATCAGATATAGACAAAAATACAAGTCACAGCTTCGTATCATCCTTTGCAGATGACACAAAAATCAGTATGAAAATTACCTCGGCTGAAGACATTGAAAAACTTCAAGCTGATATTAATAAAGTTTTCGACTGGGCATCAGAAAATAACATGATGTTTAACAGTGATAAATTCCAGGTACTCAGGTGCGGTAAAAATGAGGACCTTAAACATAATACAGAGTACAAAACACAATCAAATGTGCCCATAGTAGGAAAACAGCATGTAAAGGATTTGGGAATAATGATGTCTGACGACCTAACGTTTAGGGAGCATAACCAAGCAAATATTGCGACAGCCAGAAAAATGATAGGATGGATTACGAGAACTTTCAAATCCAGGGATCACATCACAATGCTTGTACTCTTCAAGTCACTTGTGCTGTCCCGTCTTGAGTACTGTTCAGTACTCACTTCCCCCTTCAGAGCAGGAGAGATTGCTGAAATAGAGGGAATACAGAGAACATATACAGCACGTATAGACGCGATAAAGCACCTAAATTATTGGGATCGTCTCAAAGCTCTCCAAATGTACTCACTAGAAAGAAGACGAGAGAGATATCAAATAATATACACCTGGAAGATACTGGAGGGCCAGGTCCCAAATCTACACAGTAAAATAACAACGTACTGGAGTGAACGATATGGAAGAAAATGCAGAATAGAACCAGTGAAGAGCAGGGGTGCCATAGGCACAATCAGAGAACACTGTATAAACATCAGAGGTCCGCGGTTGTTCAACGTCCTCCCAGCAAGCATAAGAAATATTGCCGGAACAACCGTGGACATCTTCAAGAGGAAACTAGATTTATTCCTCCAAGGAGTTCCGGACCAGCCGGGCTGTGGTGGGTATGTGGGCCTGCGGGCCGCTCCAAGCAACAGCCTAGTGGACCAAACTCTCACAAGTCAAGCCTGGCCTCGGGCCGGGCTTGGGGAGTAGAAGAACTCCCAGAACCCCATCAACCAGGTATCAACCAGGTATCAACCAGGTTGGCAGGTGGAATCCGGATTTCTTGGCGTTCCCTACAGACAAAAATCAGAAGATGCAATTGACGATTTACTATAAAACGAAGAAAACTGCCAACCTACTCATGAGAAACTCTCCAGACACAAAGCAGAACGCTTTGAAAGAGACCAATGTTGTCTATGCCTTCAAATTCCCACTTGAGGGCTGTAAGCCTCAAAGAACTCAGTATATAGGCAAGACAACAACATCTCTCAAAGAACTCAGTATATAGGCAAGACAACAACATCTCTTTCCAGGCGATTAACGATGCATAAGCAACAAGGCTCTATCAAGGAACATATAATCTCTTCCCACATCCAGACCATCACCAGAGAAGTCTTAACCCTTAAACTGCGCATGGCGTATATATACGCCCTGAGTAACATGTCCCACGGTGTGCATGGCGTATATATACGCCATAGGGTGCCAGGCCCGATTCAAATGGCCCGCGGCTACACGGGTTCACATTAACTTCCTCAGGGCTCTTGTAAACAGACGTCATTTAAAAAAAATCGTGGGCAATATTCTCAGGTGTGAGAGGGACAGTACTGTTGGAGCAACCAAGGCTGGCGCACGCAGCATGAGCGAGCAGCATTGCTTTTCAGCTTGTGACCACAGCATCGCCGAAAAATGTCAAAATAAATATATAATTGTTATTATTTAGCGATGACACTATTACAGATGACCCCTGACTTTGATATAAATAACCAGGGTTGTGATAATAGCAGGATTGTTGTAATAATTATCGCTGTGAGAGGAGTGATGCTGAGGGACGGAGGGAGACAGCATCATATTATCATTGACTAGTTGAACTATTTGTTGTTCATCCTAGTCCCATTTATTACCAAATTCTAGTTGTACCTACATTGAACAACCTATCACCATTAATTAATGGTACAGACCCTATTTTGGTGTAATTGATACCAGCTCGAGTTGAGTTGTATATATATATAATAATTTACTTATAATCATTGCAGCTTTTGAGTGATTAATTAGTGTCTGTACCAACCTAGGGTGATAATTGAGGAGCTAATCTAAAGGTACTTCCAGTGACACTGGTTTATCACTCAAATCATTAGTGTGTATGATTATATATTTTGTGTGTTAATTTTAAGTGCTAACCTCTAGATGAGGTAGGATTATAGCCTAGTGATTGCAGAATTTTAAACTAAACTACTCCATCAGTACTTGTTCAATATTATGAGCAACCCAAGTACAAGCCCCACAAGGCTTAACCAACTATTCAGTATGGATACTGCTGGAAGAATGAAAAAAAAAACTTGCAGGTCTTAAAGGCCACTAAACAAGACAGCTCAAGAAATGTGAGGATTTGTCTCAACAATTTCCAGTTGATTATGCTGACCTGAAAAGCTATTATCAAGCTGCTACAGGTAAATTTGAGCAAATCAAATGCCAAACAGCAACATATGTGGCTGAACTTGCCAACACCAATTTATCAGAAATAGACGACATTATGGTTGATCTAGTGAGTTATGAAGATCCACACTCAGGCCATGTTACAGCCTTTTGTCAAAATAATTGCCCAGAACAAGGCAACAACAACAATTTCATCTAATCCGAGTCAAGCTGAAGCTCGATTCCCTCCAATTAATTTACCCACTTTCTCAGGAAATGATGAGGAAGATTGCAACGATTTTTGGGACAAATTCGTAGACCTTGTGGAATCAAAACAATTTTACCTAATAGTAGTAAATTCTCTTATCTGCAAGGCCAATTATCAGGTGAAGCTAAAACAGTAGTAACCCATCTGAGATTAACTAACGACGGCTATGAACTGGCAGTACAACTCCTCAAGGATAATTATGCTGATCTAGAAGAAAAAACATCAGATTTAGTACATGAGCTGTTGAATTTACCCCCTCACCAGAGGCTTCAGGTGATTCACTCCAAGTCTTCAAGCTGGAGGTAGAATCCATGATCAAGGCCCTCAGCCTGACAGCCAATACTAACGGGGCTGAGTGGGTCTTGAAAATATTTGTCCAGGAGATATTTATACCTAGGTATATATTGAGACAAATGAGTGTTCATTACAATAAAAGTATCTTATCCTTGAATGAAATATCTGGGGGGCTTACGTTCAGTAATATATCAACTACGAATACATGACAAATTAAAACCACCAAATAAACCTTCAGAAACCAATAATAGTAAACCACAGAGTAGCAAAGGTACCCCAAATCAATCTACACAATATAATTCAACATCAAAGTGGAACAGTGGCAGAGTGGGCATATATGCAGTGGGACCCTCCAAGCCTATATTTACTGTGTCACTCAAGACCATAACTCCAAAGGATACTGGAAGCTATGGAACATGTTTGTTCTTCCAAGAGAAGCATTCAATGTACCAATGCCATAATTTTCCTGATTGTGACGCCCATGTTGAGCGACTCATAGATTTGCAACATTGCACGAGGTGCCTCAGGAAACACATCATAGACTGTGAGACCCAATTACACACCTGTAATAGGTGTGACAAGGGTCAACAGCATGCAGCATTGTGCGGAGACACCAAAATAAAGTCTCCAAACCACAAGGTGGAAGATAGCATTCCCACCACAGTACAGTACTGCAAGGTGCAACAAACAATTATTGTCCAATCGGCAGAGTCCAAAGGGAATACAAGTTTGCCTACTGCCCAAATTACCATCCAGAATAAGAGGGTCAAGGTCCGTACCCATGGATTGCTTGACGAAAGGTCCCAGAGAAAATGTGCCACTAAAATGTTGGCAGATGAACTACAATTAAGGCCTACAGCCCAGATGACAATCAATATCTCAGGGTTTCTAACAGATACAGGATCTCAAGTTTACCAGGTGGTACAACCATTAGTACGATTAGGCAGCTACGTCTGTCATGTACAAGCCATTCTGGTGGACAAAATTCCAGCAGACCTACAACTGCAAGGTCTGGGAGCTACTGCCAAATTCCTGAGAAATAGAGGAATAAAATTGGCAGATAATATTAAATCTGATCACCTCACCTACTTTGGTATATTGTTGTTGTTGAGTTAGGGGCGACGACGATCGTGGGATCGGATGCGCCCTGGCGTACCCGTGAAGGGTGAATCGTGAAGCCAGGAAAGGGGAAACGCCAAGCCAAAACGCGAAATGACTGACGCCAAGCACTAGAAACTAATATGCCACACAGCAAAGAAACGCACAAAGGGAGAGGCATAAGCACATAACATAACAGGGCAAACAAATAGCCAGAGGGGCACACAGCGTTTTATAGAGTAAATACACTGGAAATCAGAGCACATACTTGCCCGGGAACCTGGCCCGCGGGAACCGTACATTGAACGCTTCCCAGAGCACCCATTGCCAAGGGTCTCGTCCATCCACCGGGGACGCCATAACATCCGGAACCGGGGCAACAAACACCTGCAAACAGGTGACCCAGATGGTAGTACTCATGAGGCGAGAAGTTGCCACTCGCCCCCACATGAACGGAACTTACCCACCATGAAAGTACTCTGGTTCGTCAGACAGCAGTAACTCGGCAATCGCCGACCAGTGACCCGGCGGCATCACAGATGCCAGCAATACTTCCTCCAGGGCCCCAAAGCGCACACCATCCCTGGCAGCCGAAGCCACCACCCCCCTCTGCGGAGAGTCCCCTGGCGAAGAAAGAACCGAAGACACGTCCGAGACACAGTCACCACCACCAGCAGGCAAATGGACCTCCGCCACCACGAACTACGGAGACATCGACGTATCCGGATCCACACCCGAAGACCCACAGTCACTGAAGTCACTAACATTGGCCCAGGCAGAAGACGAATGCTGGGAACGTTTGGGCACTGGCCGGATATTGTCAGAGCCGGAAGCAGACCCAGAAACACGGGTACCACGAGCCGGATGAACCGACGCCCGACACAGAACGGCAGCAGCCTCTACCACAGGGGAAACCGGGCCACACACAGCAGGAGGCTCCGTAGCCACCCCAGCACCCAGCACATCCGGGACCCGAGTCACGGACACAGGGCCAGGCGCAGCATCCAAAGACGAGGGAGAAGATGGCGACGCCACACAGGGAGCACCAGGAAGGCCCACGGGAGCAGCTGGGACAGGGACAGGAACAGGCAGACCAACCGACGGTACCGCAATACCCGGAGGAGGGTCGGCAACAACCGGAGGAACGTCAGGCGTCATCGGGGGAGCTGCAGCAGCGAACGGAACGGGCACCTCCTCTTCATCACCGGAGACTGCCTCCAGTGGGAGCGGCGGGAAATGCTCTGCTCGGAACAAGTTGACAGGAGCAGCTGGGGTTTCAGAGCACCCGGCAGCCTGATACCCCAACAGGCCACACTGGAAATAGGTACGAGGCTGCCGGGCATAATACACCTGGACGTAGTATCCCAGAAGCCGGACAGAAGAAGGTATATCCGACTGCAGGTGCATCCCCAACGTGCGAATGTTCGTTCGCCTCCCAGCATACCGCCCCGAGGAGAGCGTGCTCACCCGCACGCTGACAACAGTACCAAACCTCCCAAAGTACTGCCAGAGGAGGTCTTCAGGGAACTCCAGGGGTACACCATGGACACTGACATAAGTCAGGGCACCACTGCGGTCCGAAATTGCCACAGAGCCGGCAACGTACGCCCCTCGTACCGACAGAGGAAGTCTCGGTACTCCACCTCCCTCACGAACTTAATAACAACCCCGGTGGGCCGTAACAAGCTCCACACTGTAGACAGCCTCCACCGGGATATGAAGCATGTCACACATCACCATCTCGATGGTCGTATAACCAGCCTTACAAGTGAACTCCAGGCCCACGGAGTTCACACGCACAACAGGAGGAAGATGTCCTCCCATGTCAGAACCGCCACGTCAACACGCAGCCAGGCAGCAACAAACTGGGAGGGCAGAGACACCCACACCACCTGGCGACCAAAACGGCAAACAACCGCAACAGCCACAGAGGGTCGCCAAGACGTCCTCACACCACGGCTGCCAGCAGTTGACTACTATTTCGTTATCTTTGTAAGTACAGACTACTACCATCGATTCATCGGTAGCCCCACTTAATATCAGGCATAACCATGTTAAATTCTGCAGGAGGTAAATTACTCTCAGGCCCAGTATTAAGCCTAAGGAGACCTATGCCTGCAGATAAACAATACCAGTAGAAATCTAAATTTGTCAGCTGATTATACAACTCCAGTAGCATTACACTAATGAGATTACAGTTGACTATAGCAACAGAGGTTGATCATAATAACATAATTTAAAGCTGAAGATGTGTTCATGAGGCCTCAGTGGCAAATTAGTGAACAGTAGCCTAAACAGTTACAAGTTACTGTGACCAATGTCACTGAACCCATTGCAATCTCAGAACCATACTTGACTTTAATGATTGACTATTCAATCCTCTGAATCAATTAACTAAATTAAACCCCTATTTGTCAGCCAAATAAACTCCAGCAAATAAGCTTAAGGGGGCATGGCTGACTATAAAAATCCGATGACTAATTTTGATACATTTATTATTTAATCAAGATGAATTCCATGGACCTCAGTGTTTATATCAGTTACCAGTTACCTGAAAAAGCTTCAAGTTATTATAATTAATGTCAATGATCTCACTGCAGTCCCTGAATCATTCTTGACTATAGTACTTGATCACAGTCAGTCCTCTGGGTTAAATAATATGTAATTAGGCTAGAATTTCAGCCTTCCAAAGAGTTAACAGGGAAATGAAATTGCATTAGACTTCTAACCCTGCAACTGGAGTAAAGGACATCCGTCCTCTACGAACTGACGCACACATGTGTGATTACTAACTACTAACATCAAATCTATATAAATAAAAATGGAAATGTTCGTTTGTTCAAAATGGCTAATCTCTGAAAGTTCTTCACCGATTGCTTTGAAATTTTTACATAATGTTCCATTCGCATCCGGCCAGGTTTTTGTATACATACTATATAGATATCAAGTCTGTGACAGTAAAAAACGTGCTTTTTCTGAAAAACTGTGTTTTTCATGTGAGGGAAATCTTTGAAACCTCTTTACCGATTGCTTTGAAATTTTGACACAACGTTACATTCGAAAAGGCACATATTTTTATATATCTACTCTATACATGCCTCACCTGTGTCAGGAAAAAACATTCTTTAAAAAAAACAGTGCCGTCTGTTGGACGTAAGAGCAACACACTCTGTAATCTCCAAAAGTTCTTCACCGATTTCTTTGAAATTTTGACACAACGTTCCATTCAAATAGGCGTGTCTCTTTATATACCTACTATATCGATGCCACACCTGTGACAGGTAAAAACATGCGTTTTTTAAAAACAGCGCCATCTGTTGCACATAATGGCAACATGCACGCTATACTAAATATGTCATGAATTCCATTTCAATGTTTCCGATTACATTGATAAATTTTATTTTCATAGATTTCGATTTATTTTATTTTTTATTTAATTATTTTGTGACATTGTGTTGGAATTGAACTGTGCTGTTTACCATACCGTTCATTCCACAGGTATAAGTATAGATCCCATACCTGTGACAGGTAAAACTATGTTTTTTTCTTGACAAACAGTGGCATCGGTTGCCTGTAAGAGCAACACACATGTTATATTAAATATGTTATAATTCCATTTCAATGTTTCTGACTGCATTGATAAATTTAATATTCATAGATTTTGATTTATTTTCATTTTGATTTAATTATTTTATGTGAATTGCGTTGGAATTGAGCTGTGTTCTTTACCATACCATTCATTTCATGAGTATTGTTAATTTTTTATATTTTAATCTATATAAATAAAAATGGAAATGTTCGTTTGTTCAAAATCGCTAATCTCCGAAAGTTTTTCACAGATGGCTTTCAAATTTTCACACAATGTTCCATTCGCATCCGGCCAGGATTTTATATATATATACTATATAGATATCATTTCTGTGACGGTAAAAAACATGTATTTTCTGAAAAACTTATTTTTCATGTGTTTTTCATGTGAGGGAAATCTTCGAAACCTCTCTATCGATTGCTTTGAAATTTTGACACAATGTTATATTCGAATAGGGACGTCTTTTTATATATCTACTATATACATGCCTCACGTGTGTCAGTAAAAAACATGTTTTACATTTAAAAACAGTGCCATCTGTTGGACGTAAGAGCAACATACGCTGTAATCTCCGAAAGTTCTTCACCAATTGTTTTGAAAATTTAACACAACGTTGCATTCGAATAGGCGCGTCTATTTTTTATACCTACTATATAGATGCCACACCTGTGACAGGTAAAAACATGCGTTTTTGAAAAACAGCGTCATCTGTTATGTCATGAATTTCATTTCAATGTTTCCGTTTGCATTGATAAATTTTATTTACATAGATTTCGATTTATTTTATTTTTTTATTGAAATATTTGTGTGACATTTTGTTGGAATTGAGCTGTGTTGTTTACCATACTGTTCATTTCGTAAGTATAAGTATAGATCCCACACTTGTGACAGGTAAAACTATGCTTCTCTTGACAAACAGCGCCATCTGTTGCCTGTAAGAGCAACACACATGCTATACTAAATATGTTACAATTCCATTTCAATGTTTCTGATTGCATTGATAAATTGAATTTTCATAGATTTTGATTTATTTTCATTTTGATTTAATTATTTTCTGTGAATTGCATTGGAATTGAGCTGTGTTGTTTACCATACCATTCATTTCGTGAGTATAGATTAATTTTTATTTTTTCATATTTTCATTTCATTATTTAACTTTTTTCTTATATTTCAGTGATGGGAACATCAGGTCACTTGATATTCCCACTTTTCTGATGGGAACATCAGACCATTTGGGAAGGCATCGGACGAGGGAGTGGGGAATGGTGGGGATGATGAGGGGATGTAAGTGAGAGATGGTGGGGAGGACGAGGGAACAAAGGAGGGGGTAATGGTGGGGAAGGACGAAGGGAAGGGGGAGTAAGGATAATGGGGACGATTGGATGAGGAAACGGAGAATGGTAGGGAGGACAAAGGGACAGGGGTGTGGGGCATGGAGGGAAGGAAGAGGAGATGGTTGAGTAGGGAATGGTGGGGAGGACGGGGGGACGGTTGAGTGGGGAATGGATGGTAAGCCAAGGAGACAGGTGAGGGAGGAATAGTGGGGAGGACTGGGGGACAGGGAAGGTTGCTGTGTCTCAGCAACGCACATGCGTTGCTGAGCCACAGCAACGCATTGCTGGGTACTGCTAGTTAATCTAATAATTCGAAGGAGGAGTATCGGTGTTCGTCTGTTCTAAATAGGACTTCGACCCGTGAGCAGCCCCCGGGGAATTATGTCGGAAAACCTGACACCATTTACTAATATTAAATACAATATGCAGATAATATTGCTGCTGGGTTGTATACACAAGTTAACCCATAGAAAATGTAGCCTGTACTGGAAATTTCGATCAATAGAAAACGGGATATCATTGCCACGTTGCTATTATATTCGCCAGCTATTCTATTGTGAATTATTCTTAATACAGCAGTCTGGAATTTTAACATCATAAAACATCTCATTTGAATTAACTTAATTATCAGTACCAAAATAGAGTAAATGTGACCCTTCAACCACATATTGTCATCTGGACAAAGAGCCAGGTTGTCAGTGGTGGGGAGTCAGCCATAATTATTGTTAAGACCAAAGTCGCTGGAGCGAGTTCAGCTCCCGTTAATTCTCCCTTGGACGAAGTGTCTTGGAGATCAAATTAGTGCTTCTACCGTCATCAACATGCAGTCAACATCTAAACAAGGGAAGTGTTTCCTCAACACTACACAACACTGCTCTCCTTTCCTCTTCCCACCACTCCTCCTCACTATGCAACACTGCTCTCCTCTCCTCTCCTCTTCCCACCACTCCTCACTACAAAACACTGCTCACCTCTCCTCTTCCCACACGGGGGAGACATCTCCCGTCACGCAGGGTGCAGTCGCACCTCCACAGATCTCCAGTATCAGCTATTGATACTGGTAATGGCTCGAAAGGGCCACCACTTACGGGCTATTCATGCCCGTGCCACCTTTTGGGTGGCTTAATCTTCATCAATCAATCAATCCTCTTCCCACCACTCCTCCACACTCTACAACACTGCTCTTCCCACCACTCCTCCATACCACACAACACTGCTCTTCCCACCACTCCTCCACACCACACAACACTGCTCTTCCCACCACTCCTCCACACTACACAACACTGCTTTTTTGCTTTGTTCTTCGCCCTTTATGCCTTACTCTTCACTCTTTTCTGCCTTACACTACACCTATTTGTATTTGTATGTACATGTCCTCCCTAATTGTATAAATCAATTATGCCCAGTACAGTCCCATCACTTGAGAATGAACCAAGATCTATCTTGAGGTTATCTTGAGATGATTTCGGGGCTTTTTAGTGTCCCCGCGGCCAGGTCCTCGACCAGGCCTCCACCCCCAGGAAACAGCCCGTGACAGCTGACTAACACCCAGGTACCTATTTTACTGCTAGGTAACAGGGGCATAGGGTGAAAGAAACTCTGCCCACTGTTTCTCGCCGGCGATCGAACCCAGGACCACAGGATCACAAGTCCAGCATGCTGTCCGCTCGGCCGACCGGCTCCTTTGTTCAAAACGTTGTGTAAATTTATAACATGTGTAATACATTCTTCAGTTAACAATTCTTTTAGTTTACCATGAACAAAGATAACATTTGGAGAAATTCTCTTCCAAATATACCAAGATGCAGGATCACTGCATCAAAATTGTACAGTACCTGCGGCAATGTCGAGTACTCGGACGTGTTGACGACGGTCCTCTGGGACCAGCTCAGCCACATGCTCGGCAGCGATGAAGGGCCCGTTGAACCTCCCATCAGCCATCATCTGGCCAAGTGAATATAATTATCTCTGACAAGCTTTAATGTTATTATTATACCTATAAATATGTGACCAAAAACATCTTTCATGATGGGTATTATCACGAAATATCTCAAGCTCCTTCATTTAATATATATTCCTCTGAGGTATTTGTTATTTCCGTATAAATACTGTACTTACCTAACAGTACTTACCCACCAGAACTTACCAGCAGTACTTACCTCTCAGTGACAATGGGGACGAGAGGTCTAGCTCTTTATACCCCACCTATTAGCGTTGTTATACCCATTGTGTAAAAGCTTCACTCTACAAACAATCACTATCTTTGTCGAACATTTCCATAAAGGTCAGAATGCAGTTGGCTTCCATAACTTTTTCTCTTAGTGTATTCCACTCGTTAACCACCCGGAGAGGGTACGAGTATTTCCTTACATTTATTCGACTCATTTGCGATTCCGTCGTCCACTTCTTGTCCTTCTGCCTCTCAACTTAAAGAGGCTGTCCTTGCTCACCTTGGTTATTCCCCTTAATATCTTGTACCTTGTTATCATATCTCCTCTATTTTTTGTGTACTCCAAGGTTGTGAGATCTCATTCTTTCAGCCAATCCTCATAACTTAACCCTTTAAACTCTGGCAGTAATCTAGTAGCAAACCTCTGTATTTTTCGATTATTAGTTTTATGTCGTCAATTGTACTGAATCTGTGTTTACCTATCAGTGTCTACGGGAGAGTAAGATCTAGCTCTTTATGCCAACATACTAGCCTTGCTGTACCTGTCGTATTACTATTTAACTATTCAGTCGTTCAGAGCCTTTGTCAAATCTTCCACAACCACCTCTTGTTCAGCATATTCCACATGTTGAGCACCAGTGCAGAGTACAAGTCTTTGCTTACGTTTCTTCGGGTCATTTGCATTTCCAGTTTCCATTAGTGTCCTATTCTACTTTTTCTCATGAGACCAGAAGGAATGGTAGGATGTGCATAATAGTAATAATAATTCACTGTGTCATTCACGTTTTATTGAGGTCACCCCACCTCCTCCATTCCCCAGGGTCGAATTACTGACCTCACCCAGGCTGCAACCCTACAACAAGCTGACTAACTCCTGAGAACCTATTTGCTGCTAGGTGAAAGGAAATGTGCCCAACCATTCTGTCCCGACTGTACTACCTGTCCTTAACCCCGTTGAAAAGCAGGATGGCAATAGGCAGTCTGAGAGAGAGAACATATTGGGCATAACTGGCCGGCCACTCAAGATATTCATTTTTTTTATTTATGTGTGGTTTGGGTCTTGGAACAATTTGTGTCCCCCCCCCCCCCCAACGGTGTTCAAAAGAGAATTCGACAAATGATACCCGATCAGCCAGGCTGTGATTCATACTTCATGCTGCGAGCAGCCATGTCCATCAGCCAGGTTGACCAGATCACCAAACGGAAGACGTGGTCAGAGACCGGGCCGCGGGGACATTGATCCTCGGAATCTCTGCAAGGTAACCACTGAATCTTGTATGTTATGATTATATCATTTTAGCATCATCTAGGGGGTGTAATATTTGGTTCTATTAGCCTATCCTCATAGCTTAACACTGGCAGATCTGGCACAATCTTGTTGCAAAACTTCATATTTTTAAAAC
Organism: Procambarus virginalis; assembly: GCA_020271785.1. Lineage (NCBI taxonomy): Eukaryota > Metazoa > Arthropoda > Malacostraca > Decapoda > Cambaridae > Procambarus > Procambarus virginalis. The sequence goes on along the minus strand of WNGS01162647.1, from coordinate 480,436 downwards.
TTTGATATTATTCTTCACAAGGTGAGGATTCCATGCTGCTGCTGCATACTCCAGTACTGATTTATTAACTGTTGAGTAGATTGCCCCGAAGGCGTGCTGATTTAGGTTTTTAAACGACGTTCTTGTATTTGGGAACGTTTAATATATTCCCTATGTTACCTTGTGTATGTGTGCCGTTTGTGTTAGTATTTTAATTATATCCACTCTGAAATCTTTTTTTTCTTATTCCAATTCTTGTTAGTTGTCTTTCCCTTATGGGGTTAATGCACGCTGGTCTCTTCTCTTCCTTTTCCGTCTTTATTACCTTAGTGAATTCCAGCTACTAATTGTTCGCCCACTCCTGAAGTTTATCTTGGTACTACTGTAACTTCCTGTATTTCTCCTCTGTTTGTATACTCCTCGTCAGCTTTGTGTCATCTGTAATCATTAAATGTACGAGCTCACTCGTATATTGAATGATGTACACTTACATTTAATGATAGAGATGTCTATAACATCACTTACTATCAGCAATGGTCCCAAGACTGAGCCTTTCGAAACCCTATTTGTTACAATCCATTAGCTTCAAAAATGTCTTCTGTGTGATCTTTGTTTTCTGTCCTTCAGGTTCTTTCCCATTCAGTTCAGTGTTTTCCAGTAATTCCAGCCTGCTTCTCCATCGTTTGCACCGGCCTCTTATGAGAAAAAACCTGGCAAATGCTTTTTGATCATCAAAGAAAATACAGTTTAGCCACTCTTCCTCTTCCAGTCATATTTTAATAACCATGTCATAGAACACAAGGAAGTTTATCATGTACGTTTTTTCCATTTCTAAATCCACAATGACATTTTTCTCATCTAGTTGTCGTCTCCTGATACACCATTCTCGACATAAATACTTTACTTTATACTAAAAAATTTCGAAAACAAGAGTCTGTAATTTAATACATTCGTCTCTCCTCATTTTTTTTATATAGGGAAAATATTAGCCTTTTTCCAGACTTCTGGGAGACCTCCTGTCTAAGGCGTCTTCTTAAAGATATTAGGTAACAGATGACAAAGTATTCCTGCAGCTTCCTTCAGCAGCCATGTTGAGATTATGCTATATTGGTCATTAGCTCATGAGCTGTTGTCATTGGGTCAGAAGCTGGTACTTAAGTATCAGGAGATGTTGTCAGTGGATCAGAAGCTGGTCCTTTGAATCAGAAACTTTTGTCAGTGAATCAGAAGCTGTTTATTATGTATCAAGTGCTGTCGTCTGTGGATCAGAAGCTGGCACTTAAGTATAGGAGCTGTTGTCAGTGATTTAGCTGCTGTTAATTATGCATCAGGCGCTGATATTAGTTGATCCGAAGCTGGTGTTAATGTATCAGGGGCTGTTGTCAGTGCATCAGAAGCTAATACTTATATATCTGGAACTGTTGTCAGTGGATCCTAGGCCTGTGTTTAAATATCAGGAGCTGTTGTCACTGGGTCAGATGCGGGTATTTATGTATCAGGAGTTGTTGTCAGTAGGTCAGAAGCTGGTGTCTAAGTATCACGAGCTGTTGTAAGTGGGTCAGAAGCTGGTGTTTATGTATCAGTAGGCTGTTGTAAGTAGGTCTTAAGCTGTTGGTCGTGGGTTAGAAGCTGGTACATAAGTTGGGGTTAATGTATCAGGGGCTGTTGTCAGTGCAACATAAGCTAGTGCTTATATATCAGTAACATAAGGGTTGGACATGTACATGAGTGGGATTGGGTGGTTATAAATAGGAGCTGCCTCGTATGGGCCAATAGGCCTTCTGCAGTTACCTTTGTTCTTATGTTCTTCTTAAAAAGCATAAGGAGCTGTCGTCAGTGGATCAGAAGATGGTACTTAAGAATCAGGAGCTGTTGTCCGTGGATCAAAAGTTGGTGCTCATGTATCAGGCGCTGTTATTAGTAGGTCAGAAGCTGGTGATTATGTACCAGGAGCTGTTGTCAGTGGTCAGAAGCTGGTGTTTATTTATCAGTAGCTATTATCAGTGGTTCGGAAGCTGTTGTCAGTGAGACAAAAGCTGCTGTCAGTGGATCAGCAACTGTTACTTAAGTATCAGGAGCTGCTATCAGTGGGTCAGAAGCTTGAGCTTACATATGTATCGGGAGCTGTTGTCAGCGGGTCAGAATCTGGTGCTGATGAATCAGGATCTGTAGTCAGTGTTCGAGACCTTCCGTCATTAGTTCAAATGCAGTAGTCAGTTGGTCGTGCGCTCCCTCGCAGCGTCAGAAACTGTTCTCTAGCGTTGTAGCATTAAAACATACAGCATTGTACCATTGAAACATTGCAGAAATGAAGCATTTTAGCATTGTACCATTGAAGCATTGTAGCAATGAAGCATTTTAGCACTTGTAACTTTGTAGCATTGTCTCATTGAACATTGCAGCATTGAGCATTGTAGATTAGTGAACAGGATCTTTCGTCATTGCGTCAGCAGGATTCGTCAATGCGTCAGAAACTATCGTATAAGCGTCAAGAATTATCAGCTGTGGGTCAGGGCTGAGGTCAGCGTCATAAGAAGTCTAAAGCTGTTAAATTATTCTGAAGCAGAATTCA
>WNGS01162647.1:446075-462608 GCA_020271785.1 Procambarus virginalis | reverse complement strand
ATCTAAATTTGTCAGCTGATTATACAACTCCAGTAGCATTGCACTAAGGAGATTACAATTGACTATAGCAACAGAGGTTGATCATAATAATCATTTAAAGCTGAGAATGTGTTCATGAGGCCTCAGTGGCAAATCAGTGAACAGTAGCCTAAACAGCTACAAGTCGCTGTGACCAACGTCACTGAACCCACTGCAGTCTAAGAACCATACTTGACTTTAATGATTGACTATTCATTAGTCAATCTCCACAATCTCCACAAAAAGCCTCCACAACACTGCTCTGAATCATCTAACTAAATTAAACCCCAATTTGTCAGCCAAATAAACTCCAGCAATAAGCTTAAGGGGGTATGGCTGACTATATAAATCCGATGACTGATTTTGATACATTTATAATTTAATCAAGATGAATTCCATGGACCTCAGTGTTTATATCAGTGACCAGTTACCTGAAAAAGCTTCAAGTTATTATAACTAATGTCACTGATCTCACTGCAGTCCCTGAATCATACTTGACTATAGTACTTGATCACAGTAAGTCCTCTGGTTAAATAATATGTAATTAGGCTAGAATTTTAGCCTCCCAAAGTTTAACAGGGAAATGAAATTACATTAGAATTCTAACCCTCGCAACTGGAGTACGGGATATCCGTCTTCTACGAACTGACGCACACATATGTGATTACTAACTACTAATATCAAATAATCTAATAATTCAAAGGAGGAATACCGGTTTCGTCTGTTCTAAATAGGACTTCGACCCGTGAACAGCCCCAAGGAAATTATGTCGGAAAACCTGACACCATTTACTAATATTATATACAATATGCAGATACTACTGCTGCTAGGTTGTATACACAAGTTAACCCATAGAAAACGTAGCCTGTACTGGAAATTTCGATCAATAGAAAACGGGATATCATTGCCACGTTGCTACTATATTCGCCAGCTATTCTTTTGGGAATTATTCTTAATATAATTATATAGCAGTCTTTGGATTTTTAACATCATAAAACATCTCATTTGAATTAACTTAATTATCAGTACCAAAATAGAGTAAATGTGACCCTTCTATCACATATTGACATCTGGACAAAGAGCCAGGTTGTCAGTGATGCAGAGTCAGCAATTATTATTGTTAAGACCAAAGTCGCTGGAGCAAGTTCAGCTGCTATAATTCTCCCTTGGATGAAGTGTTATGGAGATAAATTAGTGCTTCTACCATCATCAACACGCAGTCAACATCTAAACAAGTGAAGTGTTTCCTCCACACTACATAACACTACTCGCCTTTCCTCCTCCCACCACTACTCACTACACAGCACTGCTCTCCTCTCCCCCTCCCACCACTCCTCCTCACTACACAGCACTGCTCGCCTCTTCTCTCCCACCACTCCTCCTCACTACACAGCACTGCTTCGCCTCTTCTCTTCCCCCACTCCTCCATACCACACACACTCCTCCCACCCCTCCTCCACAACACTGCTCTTCCCACCACTCCTCAACAACACTGCTCTTCCCACCACTTCTCACACCACTGCTCTTCCCACCACTCCTCCACACTCCACAAACAACACTGCTCTTCCCACCAACTCACATCCTCCACACTACACAACTGCTCTTCCCACCACTCACTCCTCCACACCACACAACCACTGCTCTTCCCACCACTCACTCCTCCACACTACACAACACTGCTCTTCCCACCACTCACTCCTCCACACTACACAACACTGCTCTTCCCACCACTCACTCCTCCACACTAACAACACTGCTCTTCCCACCACTCACTCCTCCACACTACACAACACTGCTCTTCCCACCACTCACTCCTCCACACTACACAACACTGCTCTTCCCACCACTCACTCCTCCACACTCCACAACACTGCTCTTCCCACCACTCACTCCCTCCACACTCCACAACACTGCTCTTCCCACCACTCACTCCTCCACACCACACACACTGCTCTCCCACCACTCACTCCTCCACACCACACAACACTGCTCTTCCCACCACTCACTCCTCCACACACACAACACTGCTCTTCCCACCACTCACTCCTCCACACTACACAACACTGCTCTTCCCACCACTCACTCCTCCACACTACACAACACTGCTCTTCCCACCACTCACTCCTCCACACTACACAACACTGCTCTTCCCACCACTCACTCCTCCACACTCCACAACACTGCTCTTCCCACCACTCACTCCTCCACACTACACAACACTGCTCTTCCCACACTCACTCCTCCACACTACACAACACTGCTCTTCCCACCACTTCTCCACACTACACAACACTGCTTTTTGCTTTGTTCTTCGCCTATTATTCCTTACTCTTTACCCTTTTCTGCCTTACACTTCACCTCTTTGTATTTGTATGTTACTGTCCTTCCTAATGATATAAACCAGTTATGCCCAGTACAGTCCCATCACTTGAGAATGAACCATGTTGGTTCGAAACGTTGTGTAAATTTATAACAAGTGTAATACATTCTTCAGTTAATTATTACAAAGATAACAATTGGAGAAATCCTCTTCCAAATAAACCAAGATGCAGGAACACCGCATCAAAATTGTACATTACCTGCGGCAATGTCGAGTACTCGGACGTGTTGACGACGGTCCTCTGGGACCAGCTCAGCCACATGCTCGGCAGCGATGATGGGCCCGTTGAACCTCCCATCAGCCATCATCTGGCCAAGTGAATATAATACCTCTCAGACAAGCTTTACTGTTATTATTATACCTATAAATAAGTGACCAAAAACATCTTTCATGATGGGTAAAATCACGAAATATCTCAAGCTCCTTCATTTAATATATATTCCTCTGAGGTATTTGTTATTTCCGTATAAATATTGTACTTACCTATCAGTACTTACCCAACATACTTACCAGCAGTATTTACCTCTCAGTGACTATGAGGACGAGAGGTCTAGATCTTTATGCCCCACCTATTAGCGTTGTTATACCCATTGCGTAAAAGCTTCACTCTACAAACAATCACTATCTTTGCCGACCATTTCCTTTAAGGTCAGAATGCAGTTGGCTTCCAAAACTTTTTCTCTTAGTGCATTCCACTCGTTAACCACCCGGAGAGGGTACGAGTATTTCCTTACATTTATTCGACTCATTTGCGATTCCGTCGTCCACTTGTGTCCTCTTGTCCTTCTGTCTCTCAACGTAAAGAGGCTCTCCTTGCCCCGTAGGTATCTTATCTTGCGTTGTTATCATATCTCCTCTATTTCTTCTGTATTTCAAGGTTGAGAGATCTCATTCTTTCAGCCAATCTTCATAACTTAACCCATTAAACTCTGGCAGTAATCTAGCAGCAAACCTCTGTTTTTTTCGATTATTAGTTTTATGTCGTCAATTGTACTGAATCTGTGTTTACCTATCAGTGTCTACGGGAGAGTAAGGTCTAGCTCTTTATGCCAACATACTAGCCTTGCTGTACCTTGTCGTATTAATATTTAACTATTCAGTCGTTCAGAGCCTTTGTCAAATCTTCCACAACCACCTCTTGTTCAGCATATTCCACATGTTGAGCACCAGTGCAGAGTACGAGTCTTTCCTTACGTTCCTTCGGGTCATCTGCATTCCAGCTTCCATTAGTGTCCTATTGTCCTACTTTTTCTCATGAGACCAGAAGGAATGGTAGGATGTGCATAATAATAATAATTCACTGTGTCATTCACGTTAGGCTTTTATCGAAGTCTTCCCCCCCCCTCCATTCCCCAGGGTCTAATTACTGACCCCACCCAGGCTGCAACCCTACAACAAGCTGACTAACTCCTGAGAACTTATTTGCTGCTAGGTGAAAGGAAATGTGCCCAACCGTTCTGTCCCGACTGTACTACCTGTCCTTACCCCCGTTGAAAAGCAGGATGGTAATAGGCGGTCTGAGAGAGAGAACGTATTGGGCATAACCTTACCTTACCTTGAGGTGCTTCCGGGGCTTAGTGTCCCCGCGGCCCGGTCGTCGACCAGGCCTCCTGGTTGCTGGACTGATCAACCAGGCTGTTAGACGCGGCTGCTCGCAGCCTGACGTATGAGTCACAGCCTGGTTGATCAGGTATCCTTTGGAGGTGCTTATCCAGTTCTCTCTTGAACACTGTAAGGGGTCGGCCAGTTATGCCCCTTATGTGTAGTGGAAGCGTGTTGAACAGTCTCGGGCCTCTGATGTTGATAGAGTTCTCTCTCAGAGTACCTGTTGCACCTCTGCTTTTCAACGGGGGTATTCTGCACATCCTGCCATGTCTTCTGGTCTCATGTGATGTTATTTCTGTGTGCAGGTTTGGGACCAGCCCCTCCATTATTTTCCACGTGTAAATTATTATGTATCTCTCCCGCCTGCGCTCAAGGGAGTACAGATTTAGGCTCTTTAGCCGGTCCCAGTAATTTAGGTGTTTTACTGAGTGGATTCTAGGAGTAAAGGATCTCTGCACGCTCTCCAGGTCAGCAATTTCTCCAGCTTTGAAAGGGGCTGTCATTGTGCAGCAGTACTCCACTTTAGAGAGCACAAGCGTTTTGAAAAGTATCATCATCGGTATAGCATCTCTAGTGTGAAAAGTTCTTGTTATCCAATCTGTCATTTTTCTTGCAGTTGTGACGGCTACTTTATTGTGTTCTTCAAAGGTAAGGTCTTCCGACATGAGTACACCCAGATCCTTTACATTGCCTTTTCGTTCTATGTTATGATTTGCCTGAGTTTTGTACGTGGTTTCTGTTTTTATATTTTCAATTTTTCCGTAGCGCATGAGCTGGAACTTATCCTCGTTAAACACCATATTATTTTCTGTAGCCCATAGAAAGACCTGATCTACATCTGATTGGAGGTTTGCCGTGTCCTCTATGTTGCCAACTCTCATGAAAATCCTAGTGTCATCTGCAAAGGATGATACAGTGCTATAGGTTGTGTTCTGGTCTATGTCCGATATGAGGATGAGAAAAAGTACTGGAGCAAGCACAGTACCCTGGGGGACTGAGCTCTTCACGGTTGATGGGCTGGATTTTATTTTGTTGACTATTACACATTGGGTTCTGTTAGTTAGGAAATTGTAGATCCATCTGCCTATTTTCCCGGTAATTCCTTTTGAACGCATTTTATGTGCAATAACTTCATGGTCACATTTACTGAAAGCTTTTGCGAAGTCTGTGTAAATTACATCAGCGTTTTGTATGTCTTCCATAGCATCTAATGCCATATCATAGTGGTCCAGCAACTGCGACAGGCAAGAGCGCCCTGTCCTGAAACCATGTTGTCCGGGGTTATGGAGATGCTGTGATTCCATGTATTTTGTGATCTTACTTCTTAGCACTCTCTCAAATTTTTTTATGATGTGCGATGTTAGTGCTATCGGTCTGTAATTTTTTGCCTCTGCCTTATTTCCTCCTTTATGGAGTGGTACTATCTCTGCTGTTTTTAGTATGTCAGGGATAACGCCAGTATCTAGGCTTTGTCTCCACAGAATGTGAAGGGCCTGCGATAATGGTTTTTTGCAGTTCTTGATGAATATGGAGTTCCAAGAATCCGGGCCTGGTGCAGAGTGCATAGGCATACTGTCTGAGGGCAGTCTGAGAGAGAGAACATATTGGGCATAACTGGCCGTCCACTCAAGATATTCATTTTTTTTATTTATGAGTGGTTTGGGTCTTGGAACAATTTGTGTCTCCCCCCCCCCAACGGTGTTCAAAAGAGAATTCGACAAATGATACCCGATCAGCCTGGCTGTGAGTCATATTTCATGCTGCGAGCAGCCACGTCCATCAGCCAGGTTGACCATATCACCAAACGGAAGACGTGGTCAGAGACCGGGCCGCGGGGACACTGATCCTCGGCATCTCTGCAAGGTAACCACTGAATCTTGTATTTTATGATGATACTCTCAATCATTTTAGCATCATCTAGGGGGTGGATTATTTGGTTCTATTAGCCTATCCTCTTAGCTTAACACTGGCAGATCTGGCACAATCTTGTTGCAAAACTTCGCATTTTAAAACTTTGATATTATTCTTCACAATATGAGGATTCCAAGCTGCTGCTGCATACTCCAGTACTGATTTAATAACTGTTGAGTAGATTGCCTCGAAGGCGTCCTGATTTAGGTTTTTAAACGACGTTCTTGTATTTGGGAACGTTTAATATATTGCCTATGTTACCCTGTGTATGTGTGCCGTTTGTGTTAGTATTTTAATTATATCCACTCTGAAATCTTTCTCTTATTCCAATTCTTGTTAGTTGTCTTCCCCTTGTGGGGTTAATGCATGCTGGTCTCTTCTCTTCCTTTTCCATCTTTATAACCTTAGTGAATTCCAGCTACTAATTATTCGCCCACTCTTGAAGTTTATCTTGGTCCTACTGTAACTTCCTGTATTTCTCCTCTGTTTATATACTCCTCGTCAGCTTTGTGTCATCTGGAAGCATTAAATGTACGAGCTCACTCGTACATTTGTACGAGTGAGCTATCATTAAATGTACATTTACATTTAATGATAGAGATGTCTATAACATCACTTAGTATCAGCAATGGTCCCAAGACTGAGCCTTTTGAAACCTATTTGTTACATCCTTCTAGCTTGAAAAATGTCTTCTATGTGATCTTTGTTTCTGTTCTTCAGGTTCTTTCCCATTCAGTTCAGTGTTTTCCCAGTAATTCCAGCCTGCTTCTACATCGTTTGCACCGGCCTCTTATGAGGAAAAACCTGGCAAATGCTTTTTGATCATCAAAGAAAATTAGCCACTCTTCCTCTTCTTGTCATATTTTAATAACTATGTAATAGAACAGAAGGAAGTTTATCATGTACGTTTTTCCATTTCTAAATCCCACATGACATTTTTCTCATCTATTGTCGTCTCCTGATACACCATTCTCGACCTAATACTTTACTTTACACTAAAAAATTGTCGATAACAAGAGTCTGTAATTTAATACATCCGTCTCTCCTCATTTTTTATTTTTTTTTTATAGGGGACACTATTAGCCTTATTCCAGACTTCTGGGAGACCTCCTGCCTAAGGCGTCTTCTTAAAAATTTTAGGTACAGATGACAAAGTATTCCTGCAGGTCCTTCAGCAGCCATGTTGAGATTATGTTGTATTGGTCATTTGCTCATGAGCTTTTGTTATTGGGTCAGAAGCTGCTACTTCGTATCAGGAAATGGAGTTAGTGGATCAGAAGCTGGTGCTTTGTATCAGAAACTGTTGTCAGTGAATCATAAGCTGTTTATTGCGTATCAAGAGCTGTCGTCTGTGGATCAGAAGCTGGCACTTAAGTATAGGAGCTGTTGTCAGTGATTCAGCTGCTGCTGTTAATTATGCATCAGGCGCTGATATTAGTTGATCTGAAGCTGGTGTTAATGTATCAGGGTCTGTTGTCAGTGCATCAGAAGCTAGTGCTTATATATCTGGAACTGTTGTCAGTGGATCCTAGGCCTGTGTTTAATATCAGGAGCTGTTGTCACTGGGTCAGATGCGGTATTTATGTATCAGGAGTTGTTGTCAGTAGGTCAGAAGGTGGTGTCTAAGTATCACGAGCTGTTGTCAGTGGGTCAGAAGCTGGGTGTCTATGTATCAGTAGCTGTTGTAAGTAGGTCTTAAGCTGTTAGTCGTGGGTTAGAAGCTGGTACATAAGTTGGTGTTAATGTATCAGGGGCTGTTGTCAGTGCATCATAAGCTAGTGCTTAAATATCAGTACATAAGGGTTGGACATGTATATGAGTGGGATTGGGGTTGTATAAATAGGAGGTTCCTCGTATGGGCCAATAGGCCTTCTACAGTTACCTTTGTTCTTATGTTCTTCTTAAAAAGCATAAGAGAGCTGCCGTCAGTGGATCAGAAGATGGTACTTAAGAATCAGGAGCTGTTGTCAGTGGATCAAAGATGGTGCTCATGTATCAGGCGCTGTTATTCGTAGGTCAGAAGCTGGTGAATATGTACCAGGAGCTGTTGTCAGTGGTCAGAAGCTGGTGTTTATTTATCAGTAGCTATTATCAGTGGTTCGGAAGCTGTTGTCAGTGAGACAAAAGCTGCTGTCAGTGGATCAGCAACTGTTACTTAAGTATCAGGAGCTGCTATCATGTGGGTCAGAAGCTTCAGCTTATATATGTATCGGGAGCTGTTTGTCAGCGGGTCAGAATCTGGTGCTGATGAATCAGGATCTGTTGTCAGTGTTCGAGAGCTTCCGTCATTAGTCAAATGCAGTAGTCATTTGGTCGTGCGCTCCCTCGCAGCGTCAGAAACTGTTCTCTAGCGTTGTAGCATTAAAACATACAGCATTGTAACATTGAAACACTGTAGAAATTAAGCATTTTGGCATTGTACCATTGAAGCATTGTAGCAATGAAGCATTTTAGTATTGTAACTTTGTAGCATTGTCTCATTGAACATTGCAGCATTGAGCATTGAAGATTTAGTTGAACAGGATCCTTCGTCATTGCGTCAGCAGGATTCGTCAGTGCGTCAGAAACTATCGTCTAAGCGTCAAGAATTATCAGCTGTGGGTCAGGGGCTGAGGTCAGCAGTCATAAGAAGCCTAAAGCTGTTAAATTATTCTGAAGCAGAATTCATTGTCATGACTTGACAGTGGGAAGAGTGGATCAGGAACTCCTGTAAGTCACGAGCTACCGTCTGTGGGTCTTGAACTGCCGTCTGTGGGTCAGGAGCTACAGTCTGTGGGTCAGGAGCTACAGTCTGTGGGTCAGGAACTGCCGTCTGTGGGTCAGAAGCTGCCGTCTGTGGGTCAGGAGTTGCCGTCTGTAGTTCAGGAGCTGCCGTCTGTGGGTCAGGAGCTGCCGTCTGTGGGTCAGGAGCTGCCGTCTGTGGGTCAGGAGCTGCCGTCTGTGGGTCAGGAGCTGCCGTCTGTAGGTCAGGAGCTGCCGTCTGTGAGTCAGCAGCTGAAGAGTGTGGGTGTCGTGACCTCATGAACCCAGCATCGCTGGCCAACCATAGCCTGGCCAATTTCATTCAAGAGTTTAGGGGAATTAATAAAAAAAGGCGTAAAACTAACATATATACATAAATGATGCACACTATAGGTGATACTTTCATCAGAATGAAGAGAGCTTTACACACAGCTCAACTAGTCACATAAATCAATTATCACTCAACTGTCAACTCCACTAGCAAATTAGCTTTAAAGTTTGTGTCACTATACTCCCCTGTTTTCCCAGAGAGGCAGACGTCATACGTCTAGTCCTCTGGTTGTATAGTAGATTATTTTATATTGTGCATTCATTTCTTAATGTTGAGTTTCCGAGAGTAATGCTTTGTAAATGGATCAGGCTAACCGAGTTATCAGTAGGTCATATGGTAGGCGATTGTGGGTACTTAAGGAGTATAGAGTATTGTTACAGTATTACAGAATGTGCCTGATTCCTTTGCCCACCTGTAAATGTCACCCTTCCCAACTGTTATGTAGGATAGTGTCCCACTGCACCAGGTGAGAGCCTGGTGTCAGCTATACCTATGTATAAGAAGTTACTGATATTATGGCTGATTCAATATTGATTTGTTTCAGAGTTGTTAACTGATGTGTAGGTTAACTGATAGTTGACCGAGTTTGACACTAACTTCATAGCTGATTTGGTAGTTGAGTTGACAGTTGAGTGACAACTGATTTATGTGATTAGTTGAGCTGTGTATGAAGCTATCGTCTTTCTGATGATAATTTCTTGAAAGTATTAGCTTCAGTGTACATCAGTTATGTATATATGTTAGTTTTACGGTGACCTAATTATATGACCAAGTAAACTGGCGTTGTTGTATCCAGCCTTTTTTATTAATTCCCCCTAGACTGTTTGATTGAAATTGGCCAGCGATGCTAGGTTCATGAGTTCATGGCATAAGTAAAATGGGTATTTTAGTTATGGTATTTACACTTACCAACGACATCCGAGAATAGGGTGTGATAGATTTTTTTTTGGCGAAGTTTACTTTACACTTAAAACTCTACTGTGAAAAGCTAATCTAATGACGAAAAGAAGCCAGTAAACTATTTTTAAGTTTGCTGAAATCAACGAGAGTCGCCATGGGCGAATATGATATTATGGTTCCTGAACAAGGGGCAAATTAACATATATATATTGGTCTTATGAACAAAAATAACAGTTATTACTAACCTCTTCATAAGTCTTGCACCATTCATTGTATACAGCGATGACCTGATGGGGTTCCAGTCCGGGCTTAAATGCCTTGTCCAGCATCTTTAAAGTAATCTGCTCCATCTCGGTCTTGCTGCACATCTGATGATTCAAAGAAAACGAACATTATCGTTTTAGAAAATCTAAGGTCATTTCAGAGATAAAAATTTTTTTTATTGTTGTTATCAACCATCTAGGTAATTACTCCAGGTTGGATATACATATATGCTTGGTTATATGCACCTGCTCGAAGATGATTTTATACATATGCTACGGGATGGTTATATACACCTGCACCAGGAAGGTTATATACATCTGCACCAGGATGGTTATATACATCTGCACCAGGATGGTTATATACACCTGCACCAGGATGGTTATATACACCTGCTCCAGGATGGTTATATACATCTGCACCAGGATGGTTATATACACCTGCACCAGGATGGTTATATACATCTGCACCAGGATGGTTATATACATCTGCACCAGGATGGTTATATACATCTGCACCAGGATGGTATATACACCTGCTCCAGGATGGTTATATACATCTGCACCAGGATGGTTATATACACCTGCACCAGGATGGTTATATACATCTGCACCAGGATGGTTATATACACCTGCTCCAGGATGGTTATATACACTTGCTCCAGGATGGTTTATACACTTGCTCCAGGATGGTTATATCACCTGCTCCAGGATGGTTATATACACCTGCTCCAGGATATAATATGGATTCTACAACTGCCCTCCAAACAAACAGACAAATCTTTGTATCTTAAATAACACAAGCTCGGCGAGATGGACTGCCTGACTTAGGGGAAGGTCTTGACTCTTTGATTTTCACAGCAACACTAGCTTACTCTCTGGCCTACAAGCTGTGAAATTGAACTAGGATCACTCCACCAGGCTACTGGCTGCCAGACTAGGTAGCAGAGTTAATTGAAAAAGCTAATCTCATTCACTGGATACCCTAGGTGATTGAATTTCTATTGAAACTGATGGTAATTACATGGGTTCTTGAGCACGGATGTTCTCAATTACAATACTGAACAGTGACCTGAATTTATAATTTAAGTATTAGCAACACGGAAGATTGTTGTCTTCCCGGGAACCAGACCTCCTTGACTTAGGATGAGTCAAGAGGCCAGCCAAGCCAGATCGAACTTGTCCCCTATTCTAATGACTTTCTCTTTGACAACATACAAGACTGGATCTTTACTCTACCTTCATGTTAATTAAACTAACTAAGTACTTAAACAAGATTGAATACTGCAATACTCTTTTATGTATGAATTCCTCTAAATTGATGAATGATCCTCACAGGCAAGATATGACAATTGTGCTTAAGCCCTCCAGCACTCAGGTCTCCCTGGGAATGATCCCTTTACCAACTTCCAGTACCAAACTCCCTCTGCCTCTCAGAACTAGAATATGCTCCTGTTGTACTTTGTAATACATTTAAATACAAGACTCCATCATTTATATCAACAGTTAAACTATTACAACCTTCCCCCCCCCCCATGCAAGTAGATTTAATAAACCATGTTTTAATAGCATTAAAACATGAGGTTTCTTATCCAAACCCATTACTTTATAACAAAAATGTTTAACCAATGCCTCAAAAAATCAACCCTTCCTAAATATCACTACAATCAGCAGACTGCAAACAATAACCATAAAAATGTAGATCCCTGCATAAGCGTCTTGACTGTCAGGCTGACAGTCCAGCAATTACCCAATGCATCTGAAAACCAAAACATTCAGACACCAAAACCCTGACCTGAAATAACTAATGCAATATCCCTAATCTTTCAACAAAATCTAAATAAGCTGTGTTGGTAAACAACACAGCTCATTTCCAACACAATGTAATACAAAAGAATTCAATCAAAATGAAAATAAGTCGAAAACTATGAAATTTTATCATATCAATGCAATTGATATGATAAATTGAAATGGAATTGTAACATACTTAATATAGCATGTGATGCTATTACGTGCAACAGATGGTGATGTTTGAAAAAAAGCATGTTTTATCATGTCACAGGTTTGGCATCTATATAGTAAGTATATAAAAGACATGCATATTTGAATGGAATGTTGTGTCACAATTGTAAAATAATTGGTGAAGAGCTTTTGGAGATTACAACGTGTTTGTCTCCTACGTCCAACAGAGGCGCTGTTTTTTTTTAAACAAGTTTTTTCCTGTCACATTAAAGGCATGTGTATATAGTAGGTACATAAAAACATGCACCTATTCAAATGCTACATTGAGTCAAAATTTCAAAGCAATCAATAAAGAAGTTTCGAAGAGTTCCATCACATGAAAAACACATGAAAAATACAGTTTAAAAAAAATGTTTTTCCATCACAAAAGTGACATCTATATAGTTTATATACAAAAACCCGCTCGGATGCGAACGGAACATTGTGTGGATCTTTTGGAGATTAGTAATTTGAACAAACAAACATTTACATTTATCTATGTAAAATGTATGTCGGCGGGGGTGTGGGGTTCAAATAGCTTCGGCTATCACCTCCTTATGTCCGGTCATGATGGTCGAGTGGATTAAGGTGTTCTGCACATATCAGTTGCGTTGCTCCGGGCAGTATGCGCTGGAGTCACTTCTGGGGTGTGAGTTTTCAGATGCATACAGTCCTGGGGACCATTCAGGGTTGTTCACATTTGTGTTCCTCGTGTGTGCCCCAAAGAATGAGGTGATCTGATAAAATACTGCGCCCAAGATTACCATCCGAGTGCCGGCAGGGGGGTGGTTCAAATAGCTTCGGCTATCACCTCCTTATGTCCGGTCGTGATGGTCTAGTGGATTAAGGTGTCCTGTACATACTAGTTGCATTGCTCCTGGCAGTATGGGTTTGAGTCACTTCTGGGGTGTGAGTTTTCAGTTGCATATAGTCCTGCCCAGCAAACAATTTCAAGTTTCCACAACGTTCCTGGAAAGTTTTTGAAAGGATTGGAAACGTTTGTTTTCACGAATTAGATATGTTATTTTGTGTGGTATTAAATAGGTTTCCAAAAGTTTTATTCAAAACCTACGTACCTAACCCTAATTTGAAACGTTGTGACCCCTTTTGTACCCTAATTTGAAACTTTGTGACCCCTTTTGTACCTAATTTGAACCTTTGTGACCCCTTTTGTACCCTAATTTGATACTTTGTGACCCCTTTTATAAAGTGTTTCAAGTTAAAATGCTCAAACATATATACAATAGGAAATGTAAAAATATAAAATATATTCCTACATTTCGTAAAATAAAGCATCATGATAGAGGTGGGGTTCATCATTTTATTCATTTATCATTTGTAGTAACGTAGTGTAGTGGTCTGGTGTAGAAGCTTGGTGTAGTGGCGTGGTGTATTGGTGTGGTGTAGTAGCGTGTGTAGTGGTGTGGTGTAGTGGCTTTGTGTAGTNGCCTGCCACCTACGCGGCGGCCGGTTCCTTTGCCTCTGGGGACGGTGTAACTTTTGCGGGGTTTTCTTTTGTTTTTATTTTCTTGCCTGGTGGGGTCTGCATAGTGGTGCTATAGTTCCACTAGTAGTGTTTGGCAGCCTCTGCTAGGCCCCCGTGCTTGTACACGTCCCGGGTGTTTTCAGTTAAATCTTTACCCTTGTTTTCGGGTTTCTTAACCGTTAGCAACACCTTGCCCGGGCTTCCGTATTGCTAACCTACGGGCCCTGAAACCCCTGTCTGGGCTCGGGAGACCCTTGCATGTGTCTTCCGGTACCAACCCGTCTTGTACGGGATCGTTGGTTGCTGTGTGCCTTTGTCTCTAGGTGACAGTCGCCATTTACCTCCGTCATGCTGCCTTGTTGGTCCCTGACACCTTTGACCCGAGTCTTGCGAGAGAGTTTCTCTGCTTGTTCTCCAGTACTCCTGATGTTATTACTGTTCAGAGTACAGGCGGCATCCGTGTTGCAAGCTAGGTTAGTTGCTGCAAACATGTTCGGTTGGTTTCCCACTCGGATGCCCCGAGGCCGCCCCTTTTGGTTCGGTGCTGTTCGCCCTCCTCCCTCCCTGTTCCCGGTTCCGGACTGTCTGCGGGTTTCGGGGTCGGGCGGGGTTTAGTTGGGGCAGAGGCTCGGGCGGTTTTCGGGGGCTGCCCCCATTCGGGTTGGGGGACGGAGGTTTTAGAGAGCCTGTTCCTCCTGCCAAGGCTTCTGGGGCTTACCAGCGGCCCGTTTCTTGCTGCCTTTCCCATGGACTCTTTTCTTTTCTTTAAGGGCGGAGGGCTTGGAGGACGGCTCTGCCCCGGGGCCTCTTTGCTGGTTCCCGGGCTGTGGGGGATGCCTGCTACAGTTCTGGGGCGGTTTGCCCTGCCGGGGTTTTTCTCTGCTTTTGGGCGGAGTTTTTAGCCCATCCAGTCTGCTTGCTTCCCCCACTTTTGCTGGCGTGTTTTGTCTCTTAGCGTCCACACAGCCCCTGCTGGCGGCCATTTTCGTCTGCCTGTTTCCCGGCGTGGCCACCAGGGCGGCGTTGCGTTTGTTTACATACGCCTGGGTGTGCGAGCGCGCGTCTGGGGTGAGTTTTCACACCCTTTTTTCAGGGGGTTTTCTTCTCCTGTTGTCGTTTTTTTTCTTTTCTTCTGGTTTTCTCTGCCCGTTACTTCCTGTTCCTTTGGGTGTTTTTTTCCACCGGGCTTCTGGGCCCATGGGTTTTGGGCTCAGTGTTTCTGGCTGTTAGGCTTGCTCCCACCCTTGTCCCTCGGTTTTCGGTCTGTCTGACTGTTTCCCAAGGGTTCTGTATGGGGGCTGCGCTTTGCCTTCTGTGGTGTTCTCCGCCGGCAATTGTGGTGGTTTGGCTTCCCCCTGGTTCGATTCTGGGTCCTTTGGGTTCTTTGGTTTCGTTCCAGAGGTTTCTTCTTCTCTTGGGCCCCCTTTTTGTGGGTTCAGGGGCTTTGTTTCCTCATGTGACCTGGTTCTGCCTTCTGGGGTTCCGGGGTCTTCCTGGCTTGCAGACTGCTCTTTTTGGGTCTAGGCACATGTTGTGGTTGCTGGGCCTTTGAGGTTTTGCTGTCGAGGTGGGCCTTTTGATGCAGTTTAGTGCCTTCTTTGCCTGCCGGTGTGGTGCTCTGCCCACTGGTCGGCAACTTGTACTTTACATTTACATTGTATGTACTCGCCTCGTTGTGCTTGCGGGGGTTGAGCTTTAGCTCTTTGGTCCCGCCTCTCAACCGTCGTTCAACAGGTGTACAGGTTCCTGAGCCTGTTGGGCTCTATCATCCCTACACTATAAACTGTGTAGGGAGTCAGCCTCCGCCACATTGCTTCCTAATGCCTGGGTGTACGCTTGTGCATGTGTACGCTGTGTGTGTGTGTGCATGTGTATACATGTCATATCTTGTTTGTGTATATGTATATGCATAATGTGTATGTGTACTTTTATTTTTATATTTTTTTTTCTCTGTTGGCGGGGTGCTGGGGGAGCAGCTTGCTCTATTGCCTCTCGCATGGTCCCGCTGTTGGTGGGCGCTTTGCGTCGTCTTCCGGCCTCTGGTGGCATCGGTGACGGCTTCTCCCCCTTTGGGGGTTCAGAGCTGGCGGGGTGGGCTTCTTCCCCTGCGTTTCGTCGTGTCATCTTCGTGGGTACGTTGGACGTGGTCGGTCCGTCCCATCCTTCTGGGGTCCGGCTTCTGTTGGGGGCCGGGTGCCTGGATGGTGGCCCTGGACCTCCAGGTCACCTCTTGGCGCGTTCCTCCCCGGTTTTTCTGGGTCTGGCATGGTTGGTGGTGGGGCTTCAGGCTGGCTGCTTTTGTTGCCTGCCCTATTTTGTGCTGAGCACTTTGAAATTTTTGCATCTTTCCCGGATCTTGGTTCCCTGTCTGTGTCTGAGATTCGGTGTATGGCCTACCTCGACGTCTGGCTGGTGTGGGCTCCCAGTCAGTCCGCATGTCTGCTCGCCAGGGTGTGGTTCCTTCCAGATCGCCGGGTTTGGTGTCCTGGTGATCGGGAGGTTTTTCCATATGTTTCCATCCCGGGTTCGGGCCTGGTCCTTGTTTAGGGCTATTGGGCCACTCATTCTTTCCCTCCAGAAGTGTTCCTGCAGCTGTGGTCCCGCCTTCGGCGGTGCATGACGGTCTCCGGGTTGCTTGAGTGCGGTTTGCGGGAGTCTGAACTTCGCCGTGCTAGTCTACCCGCCGGGTCGTGTTTGGCTGCGGCGTCTGTTTTGGTTCCTTCGGGGATTTCCTTTCCGCCTCTCTCGCGATCGTTGGGTTCTCCCTTCGGGGTCTTTTGTCGGTTGCTGCGTCACCGGCTTCCTCTTCAGGATTTTTCAGGGTTCGGTGCCTTGGCGCCTTCCCGAGCCCTCGCTCGTTGTGTTCACGGACGCGTCGTCTCTTGGCTGGGGCATTGTG
>WNGS01162647.1:432874-445075 GCA_020271785.1 Procambarus virginalis | reverse complement strand
GGCAGAACTATATGCAACTGAAAACTCACACCCAGAAGTGACTCGAACCCATACAGCCAGGAGCAACGCAACTGGTAGTACAGGACAACCTAATCCACTCGACATCACGACCGGACATAATGAGGTGATAGCCAAAGCTATTTGAAACCACCCCCCTGCCGGCACTCGGATGGTAATCTTGGCATAGTATTTATCAAATCACCTCATTCTTTGGGGCACACATGAGGAACACAAATGGAACAAGCCTGAATGGTCCCCAGGATATATGCAGTTGAAAACTCACACCCCAGAAGTGACTCAAACTCATACTGCCCAGAGCACACACTGGTATGTACAAGACACCTTAAATCCACTCGACCATCATGACCGGACAAAGGAGGTGATAGCCGAGGCTATTTGAACCCCCCCCTTGCCGGCACTCGGATGGTAATCTTGGGCATAGTTATTTTGTCAAATCACCTCATTCTTTGGGTCATACGTGAAGAACACAAATGCCAACAAGCCTGACTGTCCCCAGGACTATATGCAACTAAAAACTCATACCTTAGAAGTGACTCGAACCCATACTGCCAGGAGCAATGCAACTGGCATGTACAGGACACCTTAATCCACTCGACTATCACGACCGGACATAAGGAGGTTATAGCCGAAGCTACTTTATTCACTTCCCCACTGGCACTCGGATGGTAATCTTGGGCATAGTATTTATCAAATCATCTCATTCTTTGGGGCACACGTGAGGAACACAAATGCGAACAAGCTGAATGGTCCCCAGGACTATATGCAACTGAAAACTCACACCCCAGAAGCGACTCACACCATACTGCCAAGAGCAAAGCAACTGGTATGTACAGGACACCTTAATCCACTCGACCATAACGACTGGACATAAGGAGGTGATTGCCGAAGCTATTTGCACCCCCCCCCCTGCCGGCATTTTGATGGTAATCTTGGGCATAGTATTTTATCAAATCACCTCATTCTTTGGGGCACACGTGAGGAACACAAATGCGAACAAACCTGAATGGTTCCCAGAACTATATGCAACTGAAAACTCACACCCCAGAAGTGACTCGAACCCATACTGCCAGGAGCAATGCAACTGGTATGTTCAGGACACCTTAATCCACTCGACCATCACGACCGGACATAAGGAGGTGATAGCCGAAGCTATTTAAACCACCCTCCCGCCGACATACATTTTAAATAGATAAATGTAAATGTTTGTTTGTTCAAATCGCTAATCTCCAAAAGTTCCACACAATGTTCCATTCGCATCCGAGCGGGTTTTTGTATACATACTATATACACTATGTCATTTTTGGAATGGAAGAACATGTTTTTTTAAAATCTGTATTTTTCATGTGTTTTTCATGTGATGGAACTCTTCGAAACTTCTTTTTTGATTTCTTTGAAATTTTGACTCAATGTTGCATTCGAATAGGTGCATGTTTTTATGTACCTACTGTATACACATGCCTCACCTGTGACAGGAAAAAACTTTGTTTAAAAAAAAAACAGCGCCATCTGTTGAACGTAGGAGACAAACACGCTGTAATCTCCAAAAGCTCTTCACCAATTATTTTAAAATTGTGACACAACATTCCATTCAAATATGCATGTCTTTATATACTTACTATATAGATGCCACACCTGTGACATGTTAAAACATGCTTTTTTTCAAACATCACCATCTGTTGCACGTAATAGCATCACATGCTATATTAAATATGTTACAATTCTATTTCAATGATTTCAATTGCATTGATACAATAAATTTTCATAGTTTTCGACTTATTTTCATTTTGATTGAATTCTTTTGTGTTACATTGTGTTGGAAATGAGCTGTGTTGTTTACCAACACAGTTCATTTAGATTTTGTTGAAAGATTAGGGATATTGCATTTAGTTATATCAGGTCAGGGTTTTGGTGTTTGGATGTTTTGGTTTTCAGATGCATTGGGTATTTGCTGGACTGTCAGCCTGACAGTCAAGATGCATATGCAGGGATGTACATTTTTATGGTTATTGTGTTGCAGTCTGCTGATTGTAGTGATATTTAGGAAGGGTTGATTTTTTGAGGCATTCGTTAAACATTTTTGTTATAAAGTAATGGGTTTGGATAAGAAACCTCATGTTTTAATGCTATTTAATTAAAACAAGGTTTATTAAATCTACTTGCATGGGGGGGAAGGTTGTAATAGTTTAACTGTTGATTTAAATGATGGAGTCTTGTATTTAAATGTATTACAAAGTACAACAGGAGCATATTCTAGTTCTCAGAGGCAGAGGGAGTTTGGTACCTGGAAGTTGGTAAAGGGATCATTCCCAGGGAGATCTGAGTGCTGGAGTCCTGATATACTAAAAACAGCAGAGATAGCACCACTTCATAAAGGAGGAAATAAGGCAGAGGCAAAAAATTACAGACCGATAGCACTAACATCACACATCATAAAAATTTTTGAGAGAGTGCTAAGAAGTAAGATCACAAAATACATGGAATCACAGCATCTCCATAACCCCGGACAACATGGTTTCAGAACAGGGCGCTCTTGCCTGTCGCAGTTGCTGGACCACTATGATATGGCATTAGATGCTATGGAAGACAAACAAAACGCTGATGTAATTTACACAGATTTTGCAAAAGCTTTTGATAAATGTGACCATGGTGTTATTGCCCATAAAATGCGCTCAAAAGGAATTACCGGAAAAGTAGGCAGATGGATCTACAATTTCTTGACCAACAGAACCCAATGTGTAATAGTCAACAAAATAAAATCCAACCCGTCAACCGTTAAGAGCTCAGTCCCCCAGGGTACTGTGCTTGCTCCAGTACTTTTTCTCACCTTATATCGGACATAGACAAGAACACAACCTATAGCACTGTATCATCCTTTGCAGATGACACTAGGATCTTCATGAGAGTAGGCAACATAGAGGACACGGCGAACCTCCAGTCAGATGTAGATCAGGTCTTTCTATGGGCTACAGAAAATAATATGGTGTTTAACGAAGACAAGTTCCAGCTCATGCGCTATGGAAAAAATGAAAATATAAAAACTGAAACCACG
The DNA here is from genome assembly GCA_020271785.1 of Procambarus virginalis. Classification (NCBI taxonomy): domain Eukaryota; kingdom Metazoa; phylum Arthropoda; class Malacostraca; order Decapoda; family Cambaridae; genus Procambarus; species Procambarus virginalis. The sequence goes on along the minus strand of WNGS01162647.1, from coordinate 442,005 downwards.
TACAAAACTCAGGCAAATCATAACATAGAACGAAAAGGCAATGTAAAGGATCTGGGTGTACTCATGTCGGAAGACCTTACCTTTAAAGAACACAATAAAGTAGCCGTCACAACTGCAAGAAAAATGACAGGTTGGATAACAAGAACTTTTCACACTAGAGATGCTATACCGATGATGACACTTTTCAAAACGCTTGTGCTCTCTAGAGTGGAGTACTGCTGCACAATGACAGCCCCTTTCACTGCGGGTGAAATTGCTGACCTGGAGAGCGTGCAGAGATCCTTTACTGCTAGAATCCACTCGGTAAAACATCTAAACTATTGGGACCGACTAAAGAGCCTAAATCTGTATTCCCTTGAGCGCAGGCGGGAGAGATACATAATAATTTACACGTGGAAAATATTAGAGGGGCTGGTCCCAAACCTGCACACAGAAATAACATCACATGAGACCAGAAGACATGGCAGGATGTGCAGAATACCCCCGTTGAAAAGCAGAGGTGCAACTGGTACTCTGAGAGAGAACTCTATCAACATCAGAGGCCCGAGACTGTTCAACACGCTTCCACTACACATAAGGGACATAACTGGCAAACCCCTCACAGTGTTCAAGAGAGAACTGGATAAGCACCTCCAAAGGATACCTGATCAACCAGGCTGTGACTCATACGTCAGGCTGCGAGCAGCCGCGTCCAACAGCCTGGTTGATCAGTCCAGCAACCAGGAGGCCTGGTCGATGACCGGGCCGCGGGGACGATAAGCCCCGGAAGCACCTCAAGGTATCCTCAAGGTAAGGTAAGGTGGAGGGCTTAAGCACAATTGTCATATCTTGCCTGTGAGGATCATTCATCAATTTAGAAGAATTCATACATAAAAGGGTATTGCAGTATTCAATCTTGTTTAATTACTTATGTTAGTTTAACATAAAGGTAGAGTAAAGATCCAGTCTTGTATGGTGTCAAAGAGAAAGTCATTTAGAATAGGGGACAAGTTCGATCTGGCTTGGCTGGCCTCTTGACTCATCCTGGGTCAAGGAGGTCTGGTGGCCGGGAAGGCAACAATCTTCCGTGTTGTTAATACTTAAATTATAAATTCAGGTCACTGTTCAGTATTGTAATTGAGAATACCCGTGCTCAAGAATCCATATAATTACCATCAGTTTCAAAAGAAAATCAATCACCTGGGGTGTCCAGTGAATAAGATTAGCTTTTTCAATTAACGCTGCTACCTAGTCTGGCAGCCAGTAGCCTGGCGGAGTGATCCTAGTTCAACTTCACAGCTTGGAGGCCAGAGAGTAAGCTAGTGTTGCTGTGAAAATCAAAGAGTCAAGACCTTCCCCTAAGTCAGGCAGTCCATCTCGCCGAGCTTGTGTTATTTAAGATACAAAGATCTGTCTGTTTGTTTGGAGGGCAGTTGTAGAATCCACATTATTTTGTAGTACATAACATTGCCTCTATTTTAGGAAGAATTTCAGTTAGAATATATTTACACTTCTGGGAGCGTCCCTTTAACATCTTTTCATAAAATAGATGATTAATTGAAGGAAGTCTATTGTGTAGTGAACTTCCCACCCATTTATATTTTCCTTGTGTATTTTTTAGTAACTCCAGTAAGCTTTACAAGCATCCCTCAGTTTTTTTTTAATATATTATATAATACCTTTCGTAACTAGTTAAATCCACACATTTAAAGTAATCTCATCCCTCCCTTTCTGATAACTGGGGATCTACTTTCGGAGATTTGCCAATTGACTTTCTGCTTCACCGTCAATTGGTGAAACTATTCCATGGCTTGAATGAAGACGGTGACGGCGATCTCAGCGTTTTGTAGTGTATGACAGAAGTACAGTGTCCTCGGGTCCGTTAATATTGAGCGATCAAACGTTTTGTGATTCAGGAGTTTGGACGAAGGTTGCATTGAACTTTGGAATAATTAAGAACTAATAACGACCAGCATTTAACCAGTTTAGTGAGGTTATAATAAATAAATAAATAAATATGTTTATTCAGGTAAGGTATATACATACAAGTGAGGTTACATTAATGGATCGAATTATAGGTAGAGCTAGTACATACAATGCTAAAGCCACTATTACGCAATGCGTTTCATGCAGGAAGAACATTAATAATCTAGAACTTAATATTAATAGAGCATAAAGACTAAATGTGTTTGAGAACAATACAAATAAAGATAAAAAAAAAATAAAAAGGGGGAACATGACTGAAAAAGCAGCACAAATACAAAAGTTGACAACAGTGTTGATTAAAAAAATAACAGACATGGGTTTACACTAGAGGGGTAAGGTAGGTTACAGGGAATTTATTAGTATGTGTTTAGTTTTATTCTTAAACTGGTTGAGAGAGGTACAGTCTTTAACATGTTGGGGAGGTCATCCACATTCTGGGTCCCTTGATTTGTAGAGATTTCTAGTTTGATTAAGCCGTACTCTTGGAATATCAAAACTGTATTAATTTCTGGTGTGGTGCTCATGGGTCTGTTACAACCAGCAATGAAGCTTTTGAGTTGGATTGGCATTACCAGTTCAGCGTTTTATATATGTATGATACACATGAGAGAATGTGCAGTGACTTAGATCTAACATATTCAGAGATTTGAGTAGGGGTACCGAGTGATGTCTGGGGCCAGAGTTGGATATTGTCCTAATAGCAGCGCTTTGTGTTGAGTAATTAGAGGTATGTAGAGATTTTGGGTAGTAGAACCCCAAGCACAAATACCATTATTGAGATGATGGATGAGGAATGGCGTGTAATAGAGAGGTCACCAGGCCAGGTCGGGGTACATAGCATATCTGATCTTAGAGAGAATGCCAACAGTTGTTTGAAACTTTTTTTGATATGTTTAGAAAGTGTCCCCGTGGAAGTCAGATTGTGGTCAATGTAGAACGCCAAGGAACTTCCGGATCTAATTTGTTACAAATTGGGTATTGTTAATTTGAGACTTATTTGATTAGAGGATTATTGCCAAACAGAATATAGAAAGTTTTGTCAATGTTAGAGGGTGAGTTCATGTTGGCAGGTAGCCCAAGGATGAACTTTATTTAGCTCAGTATTTACTGTGGTACTTTAGAGCAAGGGGGTCAGGAACTAGAGTAAATAAGAGTTGTGTCGTCAGCAAAAGAATTGGTTTGAGGGGTTTGGGAGGCCTTTGGAAGGTCATTATGTAGATATTTATACAGTTCCATGGTGTTAGTGGTAAGACACTCGCCTGGCGTTCCGCGAGCGCTATGTCCTGGGTTCGTATCCTGGCCGGGGAGGATTTACTGGGTCAAATCCTTACTGTACCTTGTTTAACGTCAACAGTAAAATGTGTACTTGGATGAAAAAACGATTCTTCGCGGCAGGGATCGTATTCAGGACCTGCCGAACGCTTGCGTACTAGTGGCTGTACAAGAATGTAACAACTCTTGTATATATCTAATTAAAAAAAAAAAAAAAAAAAAAAAAAGGAGAAAGAGGAGAGGGCCAAGTATGCTGCCCTGAGGAACACCGATGTGATGGTGGGTAGGGTGGGAGAAATTGAATTATTCACAGAACATACTGGAGCCTGTCAGTAAGGTAATGATTGAGAGGTATTTGCAGGGAGTGTCCTCTGACTTCATAATTATGTAATTTAAGAAGAAGGTTTTGGTGGTTGACAGTGTCAAACAGCCTTACGCAGGTCCACAAATAACCCAACAGGGAACTCATTTTTATCAAGAGCTGCATGAATCAAGATAATCATACTAATAAGTGCATGCATCGTTAGTGCTTTTTTTGGGTCTGAACTCATATTGACAAGAGCTAGTATATTGTGTTTGGCTAGATAAGAGTAAAGCGCTTGTAGAATAGTTTTTCAAATATTTTTGACAAGTTAGGCAGGATTGATATAGGTCTGTAGAGTGTTAACATCGTGTGAGATCACCCACATTTGTGGACAGGGGTCTCTCGCTTTCTTTAGAATATCTGGAAAGGTTTGGAGTTCAAGTGACTTGCTGAAGAGAATGCAATAAGCAGGGGCTAAAGATCTGGAGGCTTATTTTTGTAAATTAAAGTTGGTATCTCATCAAGGGCACTAGACTTGGTTTTGAAGGGAAAGGATTATCTCATTGTTAAAGGCTGGCCCCCCTTTACACAGGAGCAGGTGTATTTAACCATCCTGAAGCACGGTGTATATAACCATCCTGGTGCAGGTGTATATAACCAACCTGGTGCAGGTGTATATAACCACCTGGTAGCAGGTGTATATAACCAACCTGGTGCAGGTGTATATAACCATCCTGGAGCAGGTGTATATAACCATCCTGGTGCAGGTGTATATAACCATCCTGGAGCAGGTGTACTATTACCACCATCCTGGTGCAGGTATATATATACCCATCCTGAGCAGGTGTTATAACCATACCGGAGCAATATGTATAAAACACATCATCGAGCAGTTGTACTATAACCAAGCCTATATATATATCCACTGGAGTAATTACCTAGATGGTTCGATAACAACAATAAAAACAATTTTTTATCTCTGAAATGACCTTAGATTTTCTAAAACATAATGTTCGTTTCTTTGAATCATCAGATGTGGCAGCAAAAGCGAGATGGAGCAGATTACTTTAAAGATGCTGGACAAGGCATTTAAGCCCGGACTGGAACCCCATCAGGTCATCGCGTATACAATGAATGGTGCAAGACTTATGAAGAGGTTAGTAATACACTGTTATTTTGTTCATAAGACCAATATATATATGTTAATTTGCCCCTTGTTCATGGAACCATAATATCATATTCGCCCATGGCGACTCGTTGATTTCAGCAAACTTCAAAAATAGTTTACTGCTTCTTTTCGTCATTAGATTAGCTTTTTCACAGTAGAGTTTTAAGTGTAAACTAAACTTCGCCAAAAAAAAAAATCTATCACACCCTATTCACGGATGTCGTTGGTAAGTGTAAATACCATAACTAAAATACCCATTTTACTTATGCCATGAACTCATGAACCTAGCATCGCTAGCCAATTTCAATCAAACAGTCTAGGGGAATTAATAGAAAAGGCTGGAAAAACAACGCCAGTTTACTGGGGCATATAATTAGGTCACCGTAAAACTAACATATATACATAACTGATGTACACTAAAGCTAATACTTTCAAGAAAGTATCTTCAGAAAGAAGATAGCTTCACACACAGCTCAACTAATCACATAAATCAGTTGTCACTCAACTGTCAACTCAACTACCAAATCAGGCTATGAAGTTAGTGTCAAACTCGGTCAAACTATAAGTTAACCTACACATCAGTTAACAACTCTGAAACAAATCAATATTGAATCAGCCATCATATAAGTAACTTCTTATACATAGGTATAGCTGACAACCAGGCTCCCACCTGGCGCAGTGGTACACTATCTACATAACAGTTGGGAAGGATGACATTTACAGGTGGGCAAGGAATCAGGCACATTCTGTATAACTGTAACATACTCTATACTCCTTAAGTACCCATAATCACCTACCATCTGACCTACTGATAACTCGGTTTGCCTGATCCATTTACAAAGCATACTCTCGGAAACTCAACATTAGTAGATGAATGCACAATATAAAATAATCTACTATACAACCAGAGGACTGGACGTATGACGTCTGCCTCTCTGGGAAAAACAGGGGGAGTATAGTGACACAAACTTTAAAGCTAATTTGCTAGTGGAGTTGACAGTTGAGTGATAATTGATTTATGTGAATAGTTGAGCTGTGTGTAAAGCTCTCTTCTTTCTGATGAAAGTTATCAGCTATAGTGTGCATCAGTTATGTACATATGTTAGTTTTACGCCTTTTTTTATTAATTCCCCTAAACTCTTGATTGAAATTGGCCAGGGCTATGGTTGGCCAGCGATGCTGGGTTCATGAGGTCATGACACACACACACACTCTTCAGCTCCTGACCCATAGACGGCAGCTCCTGACCCACCGACGGCAGCTCCTGACCCACAGACGGCAGCTCCTGACTCACGGACGGCAGCTCCTGACCCACCGACGGCAGCTCCTGACCCACCGACGGCAGCTCCTGACCCACAGACGGCAGATCTGACTCACAGACGGCAGCTCCTGACCCACCGACGGCAGCTCCTGACCCACCGACGGCAGCTCCTGACCCACAGACGGCAGCGCCTGACCACCCCCCACGACGGCAGCACCTGACTCACAGACGGAGCTCCTGACTCACAGACGGCAGCTCCTGACTCACAGACGGCAGCTCCTGACCCACCGACGGCAGCTCCTGACCCACCGACGGCAGCTCCTGACCCACAAACGGCAGCTCCTGACTCATAGACGGCAGCTCGTGACCCATAGACGGCAGCTCCTGACCCACAGACGGCAGCTCCTGACTCACAGACGGCAGCTCCTGACACACAGACGGCAGCTCCTGACATCACGACGGCAGCTCCTGACCACAGACGGCAGCTCCTGACCCACCGACGGCAGCTCCTGACCCACCGACGGCAGCTCCTGACCCACAAACGGCAGCTCCTGACTCATAGACGGCAGCTCGTGACCCATAGACGGCAGCTCCTGACCCACCGACGGCAGCTCCTGACCCACCGACGGCAGCTCCTGACCCACAGACGCCAGCTCCTGACCCACAGACGGCAGCTCCTGACCCCCAGACGGCAGCTCCTGACTCACAAGACGGCAGCTCCTGACTCACAGACGGCAGCTCCTGACCACAGACGGCAGCTCCTGACTCACAGACGGCAGCTCCTGACTCACAGACGGCAGCTCCTGACTCAAAGACGGCAGCTCCTGACCCACCGACGGCAGCTCCTGACCCACCGACGGCAGCTCCTGACCCACAGACGGCAGCTCCTGACCCCCACAGACGGCAGCTCCTGACCCACCGACGGCAGCTCCTGACCCACCGACGGCAGCTCCTGACCCACAGACGCAGCTCCTGACCCACAGACTGCAGCTCCTGACCCACAGACTGCAGCTCCTGACCCACAGACCGCAGCTCCTGACCCACAGACGGCAGCTCCTGACCCACAGATGGCATCTCCTGACCCACAGACGGCAGCTCCTGACCACAGACGGCAGCTCCTGACTCACAGACGGCAGCTCCTGACCCACCGACGGCAGCTCCTGACCCACCGACGGCAGCTCCTGACCCACAGACGACAGCTCCTGACCCACAGACTGCAGCTCCTGACCCACAGACCGCAGCTCCTGACCCACAGACTGCAGCTCCTGACCCACAGACGGCAGATCCTCCTGACCCACAGATGGCATCTCCTGACCCACAGACGGCAGCTCCTGACCCACAAACGGCAGCTCCTGACTCATAGACGGCAGCTCGTGACCCATAGACGGCAGCTCCTGACCCACCGACGGCAGCTCCTGACCCACCGACGGCAGCTCCTGACCCACAGACGGCAGCTCCTGACCACAGACGGCAGCTCCTGACCCACCGACGGCAGCTCCTGACCCACCGACGGCAGCTCCTGACCCACAGACGGCCGCTCCTGACCCACAGACGGCAGCTCCTGACCACAGACGGCAGCTCCTGACCCATAGACGGCAGCTACTGACCCACAGACGGGAGCTCCTGATCCTCAGACAGCAGCTCCTGACCCACAGATGGCAGCTCCTGACCCACAGACGGCAGCTCCTGACCCTCAGGCGGCAGCTCCTGACCCACAAACGGCAGCTCCTGACTCATAGACGGCAGCTCGTGACCCATAGACGGCAGCTCCTGACCCACAAACGGCAGCTCCTGACTCATAGACGGCAGCTCGTGACCCACAGACGGCAGCTCCTGACCCACAGACGGCAGCTCAAAACCGACAGACGGCAGCTCGTGACTCACAGGAGTTCCCGATCCAATTTTCCCACTTTCAAGTCATGACAATGAATTCTGCTTCAGAATAATTTAACAGCTTTAGACTTCTTAGACTGCTGATCTCAGCCCCTGACCGACAGCTGATAATTCTTGACGCTTAGACGATAGTTTCTGACGCACTGACGAATCATGCTCACACAATGACGAAAGATTCTGTTCAACTAAATCTACAATGCTCAATGCTGCAATGTTCAATGAGACAATGCTACAAAGTTTTAATGCTAAAATGCTTTTTTGCTACAATGCTTCAATGGTACAATGCTAAAATGCTTGATTTCTACAATGTTTCAATGGTACAATGTTGTATATTTTAATGCTACAACGCTAGAGAACAGTTTCTGACGCTGCGAGGGAGCGCACGACCAACTGACTACTGCATTTGAGCTAATGACGGAAGGTCTCGAACACTGACAACAGATTCCTGATTCATCAGCCCCAGATTCTGACCCGCTGACAAACAGCTCCCGATACATATATTAGCTCAAGCTTCTGACCCACTGATAGCAGCTCCTGATACTTAAGTAACAGTTGCTGATCCACTGACAGCAGCTTTTGTCTCACTGACAACAGCTTCCGAACCACTGATAACAGCTTTGATAAAGATAACACCAGCTTCTGGCCACTGACAACAACTCCTGGTATACAAGCACTAGCTTCTGACCTACTAATAACAGCGCCTGATACATAAGCACCATCTTTTTCATCCACGGAACACTTCTCCTGATTCTTAACTTACCATCTTCTGATTCCACTGACGGACAACTCCTTACATTTTTAAGAAGAACGTAAGAACAAAGTAACTGCAGAAGGCCTATTGGCCCATACGAGGCAGCTCTTATTTATCACCACCAATCCCACTCATGTACATGTCCACCCTTTATGTTGCTGATAGATAAGCACGAGCTTATGATGCACCTGACCAAGGCCCCTGATACATTAACCCCAACTTATGTACCAGCTTCTAACCCACGACCAACAACTTAAGACCTACATACAAAGCTACTGATACATAAACACCAGCTTCTGGACCCACTGGACAACAGCTCGTGAATACTTAGACACCAGCTTCTGACCACTGGACAAGCATCTGTGATACTTAGGACACCACCTTCTGACTCCTGACAACAACTCCTGATACATAAATACCCGCATCTGACCCAGTGACAACAGCTCCTGATATTTAAACACAGGCCTAGGATCCACTGACAACAGTTCCAGATATATAGTATTAGCTTCTGATGCAC
>WNGS01162647.1:403178-422420 GCA_020271785.1 Procambarus virginalis | reverse complement strand
CCCGCTATTTATGTATCATTGTTACGGACCGTCACCCTTGTCCGGGCACAGAGTGGCAGTTCCAGCGCGATCTACGAGTCCGCACCGAACTGCCCGGAATCGTATGTAATATGGACAATGCCATCTGGTGGTGCTATTTAAAACCTGTAATGGCTAAAGATTCCTGCCTGGTCGCCAGAGGGTCGTTGTGAATGACCTCTGGTGAGTGACGCATCAAGACCAGCGCCACCTAGAGTGTGCTACAGAGCACGATGTCAACTCCCAGTGGGTTAGTAGTATTTCTTAGTTCACCAGTATCGGCTAGGTCATTGATGACGATTATGTGCCCACAGAGGTGATGTCTGGGGCAGCGGTACTGAGGTGTGCAATTTATCTGGGCAGTCCAGTCTCCCCACAGGGTCCTGGAAACGACCGAGTAAGTCGCCGCTGATGAAGCAGTGTGTAGCTGCAAGTGCTTAAGTGTGGAAAGGATCAGCGTACCTTTGGGACTGGCTTAGGGGAGAGACTGACGACAGGGTTGGTGCCTGTTGAGTAGTGCTGCTAGCTGTCGCTAAAGACTGCTGCCAGGGATCGCTACCCATGAATTGGTTGTGACCCTGCTCAGCGTGTAGCTGAGGTACTTTGCCAGCGAGTAGCTGGAGAGCGGTCATTGGGGTACAGGCACCTCATGAGACTGTCAGGGGCTGGCCCACTATAGGTGAACTCGCCGGTGTTCTTCCCAGTAAGGTTGGAATGCTACTAGACGGTGAAGAAATACTGAATTGATGAACTCTGCACGTGAACACGTTTGATATCCTGAGCGAAAGAATTGTACATAGGTGTAGTAATAGCCTATCGTTTCTTTATATATTCCCCCTCACTGTCTGGCCCGTTGCCGCCGTGAGGGGGCTTGGTGGGCAGCTGCCGGAGTGTGATGCTCCATCGGTCAGTCCTCTGTCCTTTTGCGGCCTTATGCTCCTGCTGCTGCCTTTACCATTTTGCCAGATCCCTTTTCCTTTTCCTTGCGTTTCATTTTCTCCCCCCTCGTCTCCTATGAAATTGTCATTTCCTGCCGACCTTTTGCCTGTTTTGATTATTCTTTCGACCTTCTTTTGTTTTGACGCCCGGGTATTTGAGGAGGCATACTCTTGCACCAGTAGAACTGTAGTACCCAACGTCTCGAGCGAGGGACCCTTTTATTGTCAATCCTCCTTTCGTCACTGAACCCGCTCTCGACGGACTGACGGTTCTTAAGGTGGCGTTTGTGGGCGTATACTCACGACGCACCCCTGGGGGGGCCCCGGCAAGATCGGCGATAGATTCTTGTTGGTGTCCTGCCTCTAATTGTGGCTCCATAATATGTGTGGGGGCATTTCGTGAATGAAAGTTTTCCCTCGTTTTCATTCTGATAATGTTTCCCTTGTACTTTCTGAGGCTCGTGGGGTGGGCGACCAAGCCCCCGAGTCGGACTATGTTGGATGACCAGGCCCTGTAGCCCTGCTGCATTGGGCCACGACGACCTGACTACTCCCCTCAGCTCCCCTCCCTCCTCTGCGGTAGTGTCGAGTCCCCAGCCCCCAGTGGTGACCACCTCGTCCCCTGGTACGGCTACGTCTCTCATTGTGACTACTACGCCTCTTACCCCTCTCTCTCTGGGGGCTCTCAACGCCGTTCCCGCCACGGCCACACTCGCACGATCCCTTCCTGTAATACTAATTACAACGCCTTGTTCAGTCCCACTACGTGGGCTAAATACTTTGATCTCCACGATCTGGATTCTACTCCTCCTGACGATTTCTCCCTCCATAAACACCTTGTTGATTCAGTAGATGCCTCTGTTACTTTTAACTCCACCAGTTATGGTACGCGTGTCCTCGCTGCTCCTTCTCAGGATGCAGCTACTCGCTTAGCTGCTTTGTCCTGCATTGGAGAGACCCGTGTTCGGGTCTCCAAAAAACGCTTGGTTAAATACCAGTGTTGGCACTATTCCCCTCCCACACCATGTTGCAACTGATGTTCGGGACCTCAAAGATTGCCATGAGGATATGAAACATATCCTCGAAGCCCAAAGCCATTCTGTCCTCCAGGGGGACACGTTTACTCGACCCCCTCGTGGTCGTCGCCGTCGGCCCCTTCGAGTTGTAAAAATCACCTTTGATAGTAGGACCCTTCCGCCCTCTATTATTCTTGCTGGTTATTTGGGGTTATTCTTTGACACTCGTTTGTCTTGGTCGCCCCATGTTTCTTACCTCCGTGTTGAATGCTCTAAGGCCTCTTAACCTACTTAAGGTTTTGTCCAATACTTCTTGGGGAGCAGATAGGCGCACGCTCCCCATGCAGGGGACTTCCTTTTGGCAGTCCCTATGTCTGCAACAGGCACACGTCTTGATCCGCAGGAGCTCCGTATTGCAGTCGCTCTCCGTCTTGCTGCCCCTATCCACACCGTTCATAGGTGTATTTGCGGCGAGGCAGATGCTGACGAATATGAATTGCATGGCCTGCACTGTGGAAAATCTGGTGGTTGGCACACTAGACACGACGAAGTCAATGACATCATTAAAAGAAGCCTTGCCTCTGCTCAGTGTCCAGCGGAGAGAGAGCCCCGCAACCTTCTGAACCGTGACTCTGTTAGCTTTGCCGGCCGACTAGACGGAATCACACTGTGTCCGTGGAAGGGTGGCAGACAGTTGGCATGGGACTATACTTGCGTATCCACCCTGGCAGCCACATACATCAACCTCTCTGCCGGCACAGCAGGAGCCGCGGCGACACACAGAGAAAGAGACAAGTCAGCCAAGTACAGGCAATTAGATCATCGGTACAACTTCGTTCCAATAGGGTCTGAGACCCTAGGCCCATGGGGAGAGAGTGCAAGAAGGTTTCTTAAGGATCTTGGTTCCAAGCTCATTGACACCACAAGAGACCCTAGAGCGGCAAGTTTTCTCTTTCAGCGCCTCAGTGTCGTGATCCAGAGGGGGAATGCTCGCTGCATCCTTGGTTCCTGCCCGACGTCGGAGGAGTTCGAGGAAATGTACAGCCTCTAGGAAGCGAACTTTTTTTGTGTCCTCTTAATGTTCATTTTTTGTATACAATCAGATATGTAACTGTATAACCTTGCATAATAAAGTGTACACCATAAAAAAGGGGGGTGGTAGGAGAAGCGAACACTCTTATGTATTCAGAGTTAAATGGCAAGTTTTTCCCTGAATGCTCTGTGTTCCCTTCTCTGAGGCTGTGGGTCCCTATAATTGCACCAGTGGTGGTACCCCCCTATATATATAAATATATATATATATATATATATATATATATATATATATATATATATATATATATATATATGTGACGGTGTTCCCCCCCTTATATTTCTCCCACGCCAGCTGTAAGAGTCATATCCACTTTACCCGAACGTTCTCTACGTTCCGGGGAACAATTTGACATATGTGGGAGCATGATGTGTTCTCGCGTTGGCGAGAAATTAGTTAATGAAGAGTGTTTAGGCCAGTGGCTTAGGCACTTTTGGACGCCAAGATGGCGCCGGCCCCTACGTTTTCCCGGCAAGACGTCATGACGTGAGTGGCACCAGATTGGTCAAGAACGGTGACGTGGCACAGGGAGCCAATGAGAAATGCCGCTGGCAAGTATGACGTCATGAGTGGCAGTGGGGGTCCAGGCAGCGCGCCCATTGGCACCAGGAGTTTGACACGACACGTCGTAGAAGTCGGAAGTGTTACAGGGGGTCCTGTCAGTCTGACAGTTTTCGCCCCTCTCCGGTGGATATACGCATCACCAGTGGTCTGCAAGGACCCTGTGAGGTCTTCCTGAACTCCATGAGTCGGACAGAAGAAGGAATTGACGGGAAACGAGCAACAAGTGCTCCAGTGACAGGTGCTTAGCAAGAATGAAGTCTGGGCAGTGACATCAGGGACGACTGACAGCTTCACCAGTCGGGTGATGACGTAGCGGCTGGGCCAATTCACCGTGAAGAAGGAGAAGAACGAACTAGCTGGGAATATGCGCAACTGCAGCCGAGAATAAGGACTGCAGACATAGTTGTGAGGAGAAGTCGATGGCCAGGAGACCGACTCCAACCCTTCAAGAGGTTGTGGAGGAGCACGGAGCCTTGCAGAGAGAGCAGCATGGAGAAGACACGTTTTTGGGTGTTGGTTGGGTTCCTGGAAAGAGCATCAGTGTGTGAGTGGGGGTGTTCCCTACAAAGAGTCGAGGGCTGGGACCAGGAGCTTCAATTCAACTCTCAACAGAAGACGAGTCCACATCATTGATGGTGGAAGTAGGTAATTCAGTTTTCCCTCCCATTCCCCTTTAGTTAGCTATTTAGCCAGAGTTCTGGTAAAACTCCAGGCAGTATCTCCCTTTTTAATTGACTTCAATAAAATAAAGTTTATCTTATTTATTTTCTTAGTAAGTAAGAATTAATTGAGTGGACTGTATGTACTTGTTAAAACTGCCTGAAATTAACTCACATACCTGGGGGGACAATTTATAGCTTAAACCACTTTAAGATGGCTCCTTCTTAATTAAACTACCAATTGTTTACCTAAGTTTAATTTTATATCATACCACATATGGTGGTCTAATCTATTATTATTTCAATAATTATTACTAGTTATGAACACTACTTCTACAATAATTAGAATGGGCTTAGCTGAGCCTGTAGTATGGGCCTGCTAAGGCTGTGTAGCTTTAGCATCAAATGGGTGTGGCCCTGTGCCTCTGGGTGCCACGTAATGGCGGCTGTGGGAGGCTACAAGCGTTGGCAAACAGCTAGGTTAATTATGTGTATGGTCCAACTGTCTGCACAGCATCTTGTTATTCCAAGTCACAATTTACATTGTGGTGGTGTTATTCATTCATTGTAACCGCCTATACACTGTAAATGATTAAAATGTGTACTCAATAAATCAAAACAGATACTTGGTAAGACGGATACTGGAGTGCTCTTATTTGTAGTAGTGGTGTTGCTATGGTAGTTTCTTGTGACAGAGTAGGTCTATCCTATGTGACCATTATCGCAACACACGAGCACTGTTTGTTATTGTTGATGTGTGAGAGCAGCGTCAGTAAGTGACGCTGGCTTTGTGTACTGTTCCAATGTTTTGTTGGTTCTACCTCTAAAGTAATTCTACATTAACAAGGGAATCAAGGTACATTTTGGTGTTAGTAATTATATTCAGTCTTGTTGAGTACTTTTTTGTTCAACTTTGACATTAAACTGCTATAGAAACAGTATTATAATTTGTAAATATACGGCGACGTCGATGATGTCACAGTCTCCCATTTTCTATCCTGAAGGGACTACAGACTAAGGGAGACTATGTTATTATCTGTGTGTGTGTGTCTGATTCCCGACATAATTCCGGGGGGGAAGAACACGGGTCGAAGTCCCGGTAAGGACTGCGATCACTTTATTCTTCTCCTTCAGAATTATAGTGCTGCTTTAATTTGAGTTTACATTGTTGTGCTGCAGTTCTTTGGGGACGTATGTCCCGTAGTGGCATATCGGGTGCTGGAAGTCGTTGAACTTCTTCTTTCCTTGCCAGTTCTAAAGGAACTAATTTCTCTAAAGTTTTGAGAGTAGTGTTGCCTCGGCATTTTACTTTCACTATTCTCAAGATGCCCTGGCTGTCTGGATGAACAGAGACTATTTGACCTACAGGCCACTCTGAGCATGGTCCATCACTATCCACCAGAACTATGTCACCAGGGTTGAAGTTAATTCTGTTGTAGGGGTTGTTTGCCCCGTAATGATACTCCCTCAGAGCTGTAAGATATTCTCGAGTCCATACGTCATTCACCGACTTATCACCCTTGATAGATGTTTGAAACGTTGAACCAAATCACTCTCTTGGACATATGAAGGATCCTCTGGTTCCTCGTCCGTAAGGGACACAAGTGTTTTGAGAGGTCTCCCATACATCAAATGAGCTGGACTTAATGGTTCACGCTGCAAAACATCATCAGAGAGGTAGGTAAGTGGTCGGTTATTAACTCGTGCTTCTATCTCTATGACTACGGTTTGAAGCTCCTGTAGGTCAATCTTTTGGCGGTGTAGGGTTTTCCGTAGAGAACGTTTCACCGTACCAACCATGCGTTCATAGAAGCCTCCGTGCCATGGTGCTCTGGGAGGTATGAATTTCCATTGGCACTGCCGTTGATTTAGGGCTGTGCGTACCTTTGGGTGTGTCCAGATTTTCCTCAGACATGCTTCTCCTGCCACTAAGTTGGACCCATTGTCTGAGATCATTAACTTAGGACAGGATCTACGTGAAGCAAACCTGCGAAAAGCCTGTAAGAATGCTTCGGCACTCATATCGGGAGTCACTTCTAGATGGACTGCCCTTGTTGTGGCACAAGTAAAAAGACAGATGTAAGCTTTTACTGGTTTCTTGTCTTTAGTGCCTGTCAGTGTTAGTGCTCCTGTGAAATCTACTCCTGTTGTCTCAAAGGGACGAATATGTACGACTCGTTCCTTCGGAAGTGGAGGAGGGCCAGGATATGGACACACTCTGGCATCGTATCTCCGGCAAATAACACAGGATTTGATTATTGATTTTACTGTCTGTCTACCTTGGGGTAGCCAGTACTGTTGTCTTAAGTCTGTGAGAGTATCTAATACCCCACCATGCAGAGTGCAGTATTTGTGTATATGTAACACAATTAGTTTGCTTACTATGTGGTGACGAGGGAGCAATATTGGATTTTTTGCTTCCAGATCTATGTCAGCGTGCTGTAAGCGGCCTCCGCATCTGATTATGTTATAATTGTCAGTGTCTACCCAGAGACCCAGATCATGTTGTAGCTTCTTTGGAACATTGTCAAATTCTGTCCCGAATGTGTCGATCTGAGCTCTTTTGACCCAATACCTTAGGGCATTAGGGAATTTATGCTTGATTCCTATTTTCTTTAGAAAATCAAACACTACTTGGGTGACACCTATAAGTTTGTTCAGTTCAGAGTACCGAGTAGGATCAATTACCAAAGTCCGAGGTGGTTCTGGGTTCTCAGTGGGAACAGTGACATTGGTCACAATGACTTGTGGCTTTTGTTCAGGCCACTGGTCGCTGATTAGCCACTGAGGTCCATTGAACCACATCTCTGCCTTTGTTAATTGCCGTAAAGTCAGTCCTCGGGAGAGATAGTCAGCTGGATTCTCTTTAGTGGGTACATATCTTAGTTTATACCCTGCTGACAACTCTCGTATTTCCTTAACGCGGTTACTCACGTAAGGATTCTTACTGTTATTGTTCTTAACCCACTGTAGCACTGCCTCATTATCTGACCAAACTACTGTTTCTTTAAAGTGGATGTGGCTTAAGGCCTTGATCAGATAATGAGCCAATCTTACACCTAGCAGTAAGGCTGTTAATTCCAGTTGTGGCAGTGATCTTTTCTTTAAAGGTGCCACTCTGGCCTTTGATGTGAGCAAATTGGCTTGCCCATTTGAGACCAGGTAAGCTACTGTGCCATAAGCCTTTCCTGAGGCATCACAAAATACATGTAGCTTAATTGGTTCTTTTTCATTTACTACTGTGTTCCTAGGGAACTTGACAGACTCTAGGGTACTTAAATCTTTTACTAACCCTTGCCATTTTTCTTGTAAGGCAGGTGTCAGAAGATCATCCCAGCCTATCTTTTGTTGCCAACATTCCTGTATTATCAACTTCCCATTAATTAGGATTGGGCTTAATAGTCCTAATGGGTCGAAGGGTTTGCTGACTTGTGATAGTAATTTTCTCATTGTTAAGTTAGTGGTATTTGGCTCCACCGACTTGATTGTCAACTGATCTGTTGTCGTGTTCCATTCGACACCTAGTACCTTTGTCATCTCGGGTACCTGGTAGTCGGGAAATTCAGTTGAGATCAGTTGATTTAATTTGTCATTGTTAGAGACCCAAGACTGGAGAGGCATATTGGCTCCCATTAATTCTCGATTGGCCTCATGGTATATGTCCAACAGTTTACTTTCACTGTTGGTTGTTCCTTGAAAATTATCCACATACAGGTTTTTGCTAATTTCCGTCTTGTTCGGGCTATTGGACTTCTTCAAGTGCGTATCCAAGGTAGCTTGGAGCAGAAAGGGAGATGACGTGGCGCCAAACAAGACGGACGCAAACCGGTAAGTGATTAATTCACTGTTCGGATCGTTAGGATCCTTAATCCATAGGAACTTTGTGTAGTTCCGGTCTTCTTCTTGAAGACCTACCCTAAGGAATGCCTTGCTGATGTCGGCCGTATATGCATAAGTCCCAATACGGAACTTTAACAGCACGTCGTAAAGCCTTTGTGTTAGGCTAGGGCCAGTTTGAAGGCAGTCATTTAACGAAACACTACTCGGCCTCGTTTAGCACTGCAATTAAATACTATCCGTAATGGGGTAGTTGCAGAATTTTTCTGTACAGGATGATGTGGTAAGTAGTGACCTTCCTTTGGGTTATCATTTGTAACAACTTCGATAAATTTGTCATCGAGTTGCTTCTGTATTATTTCATGGTACAACTTCAAGTTCTCAGGTTGTCTTTGTAAGCGCAACACCTGTGATCTCAATTGGTTTTGTGCCATAAAATGGTTGACGGGTAGCTGAGGGTGATTCAGCTTCCATGGTAACCTGACCCAGTATTGATTATCTCTGTAGATAACTGAGTCCAGGTATTGTTTGTAAGTCCAGTCATCATCTGGGCTAGGTTGTTCAGGGACAATGCCGAGAGTTGCCAGGTCCCATAACTTATGTACAGGGGGATCAAGCTCTTCCTCGGACATGTCTCTGAGTTGCAGTGGAGACTGGTCTCCTAGTCATGCAACCATTACTGGGTTGGCATGTTGGTGGTCTACAGGTGCGGGTTGTTTTAGCCGTAATACTGGGCCTGTTAGCAAATAGCCACCTGCAGATGGTAACACGTTCATACCGTGTTTGTCTTCCTTTCCTTTGATAAACTTATGGTAGACATCTGATCCCATAAGGATTCCAATATTGGAAAGGTTGTCTGATTGATTTTATCAGCCAAATGAATTCCCTTTTTTTCTAGGAATTTGGCTGTTGTCCCCAGACCATATACATACAGATCTGTTGGGAATCTATCTACTACTAGAGCTTGTACCTTTCGTTCGTAACCTCCTAATCGTACTTTGGGTTGTACTACCTTGAAGACTCGGGCTCCTGAGTCAGTCAGGAATCCTGCTATGTTTATTCGTGTCTCCTCTACAGGTGTAAGTTTCAGTGTATCTACCAACTCTTTGGATATAAAGGTCAATTGGGACCCTTGATCAAATAATCCACGTACGGTGGCTTTGTTCTCTCCATTTCTAATGATCAATCGTGCAGTAGGTAGAGCTGATTTATGTTTAGACCTTGTTGAGAAGACACTTATGTCAGGTAACACAGTACAAAGCTGTACTGAAGTGGTAGTTCCTTCCTCCTCCTGTGGTTTGGCAGACTTTGTACTTGAGTCCCCACAAAGTGCTGTATGGTGTTGACCCTTATGGCACCTATTACAGGTGCGTATTGTAGATGTGCAGGTGTCGGGATGATGTTCCCTTATACACTTGGTACATCTATGTAACTCCTTGAGTCGTTTTATGCGTGTTGCACGATCGGGGAAACGTCTGCAATTGTACATGGAATGTGATTGTCACAGAACAGACATGGTCTCCAGACGTTAACAGTATCTTGAGGAGTCACCGATTTGGGTGACGCGTTACTGTAGGTTTGGAGGTACCAACTGCATATGTGCCCACACTGCCTTGTTTCCACTTTGGGGAGGGAGAAGTTGTCTTTGATTTGTTTGGAGTACTGTTTGTACTCTGTTGTTTACTATTAGTAGTAGACGAAGGTTTAGATGTCGCTTTTCCATCTGGGTTAACTCTTTCTCGTTCTATGATGGTTTGTAACCCTTTTGTAATCTCTGTTACGGTCAGAGAGGACTTACCATATAACACAAACAGCTTATCCAGTATGTCACTGGGTAATTTGCGTGTCATATGGACTTGGATTATCCAGTCTGACGCATCTAAGTCCACTTTATTTTTAAGTGCCTTGAGCAAAGACTCAAGCTCCAATCTAAAGGCTTGGAGTGAGACTGCTGTATTATTTGGATGCTTAATATCTAACAGCTTCTGGGTTAGAATTCTGATAGTCCTTTCTGGTTTTGCATAATTGTCCTTAAGGAGTTGTACGGCATTGTCATAATCGTCATCTGTGTGATTCAGATTACAGACCACCTGAAACGCTTCATCCTTCAAGACACTCTGTAAATATGTAAACTTTGTCGTCTTTGGTACATTGGCATTAGAATCCACAGAATCGACAAATTTGCTCCAGAAACTGTCCCAACTCTCGTCCTCTGTTCCAGAAAAAGTTGGGAGACTGAGTGATGGTAATTTGACTTCTGGTGCTGTCTGATTCTGGGTAGTTGTGGCTGCAATATTTATATTGGCCTTATGGGCGTTTATCAAATCGTCATAGTGTTGTAATTTTACAAACATTGCATCTTCGTAATCAGAGGTTCTGGGAGAATGTCGTTCATCGTAACTTCATCATCTACTTGTAATGTTAAGTAAATCTTGATATTTTTCATTTGTTGCAACACACGGTCATATTGTTCCGTGTAAGCTTAAGATAGTTTTCCAGTGCTGCATAATTAACTGGAGTTTGGTTACTCAGTCTTCACATTGTTAATCTGCCTTGTAAGGTGACCCTTCAAGCCAGTTAGGGTTAATTTACATTTTGACAGTAGACATCTTGGAAGTACTTGCTAGTCGTATGGACTTTAACTATTCTTTCACTTGAATTAGTAGAGCAACTAGTTTCCAAACTAGAGCTGTTTATCATTTAAAAAAATACACTATATAATCATACACTCTATAATTTGAGTGGTAAGCGTGTATCAATGCTGGTATCCGCAAGTTAGCCCATCATTANAGGGAAAGACGGAGGTCTTAAATTACAGACCCGTGTTATTGACAATTATTTAGTGTAAAGTAAAGTTATTAGGTCGATAATGGAGAATCAGAGAGGAAAACTAGCTGAGAAAAACGATTCATAAATGGAAAAGACGTATATGACAAGCTTCTATGTGTTCTATAACATGGTTACTAAAATATGACTGGAAGACGAAGAGTGGCTAAACTGTATTTCTTTGATGATCAAAAAACATTTGTCAGGTTTTTCCTCGTTAGAGGCCGGAACAAAGATGGAAAAGCAGGCTGGAATTACTGGGAAAACACTGAACTGAATGGGAAAGTACCGAGGACAGAAGCAAAAATCACATTTTTCAAGCTAGAGGAATGCAGCAAATGGGGTCTCAAATGGCTCAGTCTTGGGACCACTGCTGATATTAAGTAATGATATAGACCTACGTGAGAGGGTGAGCTAGTACATTTAATGCTTAGAGATGACACAAAGCTGACGAGGAATGTACAAAGAGAGGAGAAATACAGGAAGTTACAGTAGGTAACTTCATGAGTGGGCAAAGAATTAGTAGCTGAATTAACTAAGGTAATAAAGATGGAAAAGGAAGAGAAGACGCCAGCAGGCATTAACATCATATGGGGGAAGGCAACTAACAAAATCTGAATAAGAGAAAGATCTGAGAGTGGATATAATTACAATACTATCTCCGGGGCACACATAAACAGGGTAACATCGGCAGTATATTAAGCGTTGCCAAATATAAGAATGTCGTTTAGAAACCTAAATCAGGACACCTTCGATGCAATCGACTCAACAGTTATTAAATCAGTACTTAACTATGCAGCACCCGCATGGAATCTTCATATAGTGAAAAATAATGCCTAACACACAGAAATCACACTAACGTGATGCATCAAATGAACAAAAATCGACTGTCGTAGCTCAGTCGATTAAGACAGTGTCTGGGATGCTCCCGGACGCAGGTTCAAATTCTTGTCACGGCCCTTGTGGATTTGTTAATAATGCCTAAGTTTAAAAAATACGAAGTTTTGCAACAAGATTGTGCCAGATCTGCCAGTGTTAAGCTATGAGGATAGGCTAATAGATCCAAATATTACACCCCTAGATGATGCTAAAATGAGTGATAGTATAATCACAACATACAAGATTTATTGGTTACCTAGCAGTGATTCCGAGGATTAATGTCTCTGCAGCCCGGTCTCTGACCACGTCTCCCGTTGGGGATTTGGTCTACCAAGCTGATGGACGTGGCTGCTCGCAGCATGAAGTATTAATCACAACCTGGTGATCGGGTATCATTTTGAAGGTTTTTGTCGAATTCTCTTTTGAACACAGTAGGAGTCCGGCCAGTTATGCGCCATATGTGTTGAACAGTCTTGATATCTCTCTCAGACCGCCTATTGCCATCCTGCTTTCAACGGGGGGTAAGGACAGGTAGTACAGTCGGGACAGAAATACTTGGGCACATTTCCTCTCACCTAGCAGCAAGTAGGAACTCAGGAGTTAGTCATCTTGTTGTAGGGTTGCATCCTGGGTGAGGTCAGTAATTCGACCCTGAGGAATGAGTTGGGGGGGGGGGAGACTTCGATACAAGACACATTGAATTATTATTAATATTCTGCACATCCTACCATGCCTTCTGGTCTCATGAGAAAAAGTAGGACAATAAGACACTAGTGGAAGCTTCCTAATGGAAGCTGGAAATGCAAATTAGCCGAAGAAACGTAAGGAAAGACTTGTACTCTGCACTGGTGCTCAACATGTGGAATATGCTGAACAAGAGGTGGTTGTGGAAGATTTGACAATGGATTTGAACGACTGAATAGTTAAATAGTAATACGACAGGTACAGCAAGGATAGTAGGTTGGGCATAAAGAGCTAGACCTTACTCCCCCGTAGACACTGATAGATAAACACAGATTCAGTACAATTGACGACATAAAACTAAAATCGAAAAAATACAGAGGTTTGCTACTAGATTACTGCCAGAGTTTAATGGGTTAAGTTATGAGGATTGGCTGAAAGAATGAGATCTCTCAACCTTGGAATACAGAAGAAATAGAGGAGATATGATAACAACGTACAAGATACTGAGAGGGAATAACCTACGGGGCAAGGAGAGCCTCTTTACGTTGAGAGACAGAAGGACAAGAGGACACAAGTGGAAGCTGGAATCGCAAATGAGTCGAATAAATGTAAGGAAATACTCGTACCCTCTCCGGGTGGTTAACGAGTGGAATGCACTAAGAGAAAAAGTTATGGAAGCCAACTGCATTCTGACCTTTATGGAAAGGTTCGACAAAGATAGTGATTGTTTGTAGAGTGAAGCTTTTACGCAATGGGTATAACAACGCTAATAGGTGGGGTATAAAGAGCTAGACCTCTCGTCCCCATTGTCACTGAGAGGTAAGTACTGCTGGTAAGTTCTGGTGGGTAAGTACTGTTAGGTAAGTACAATATTTATATGGAAATAACAAATACCTCAGAGGAATATATATTAAATGAAGGAGCTTGAGATATTTCGTGATTTTACCCAACATGAAAGATGTTTTTGGTCACGTATTTATAAGTATAATAATAACAGTAAAGCTTGTCTGAAAGGTAATTATATTCATTTGGCCAGATGATGGCTGATGGGAGGTTCAACGGGCCCATCATCGCTGCCGAGCATGTGGCTGATATGGTCCCAGAGGACCGTCGTCAACACGTCCGAGTACTCGACATTGCTGCAGGTAATGTACAATTTTGATGCAGTGCTCCTGAATCTTGGTTTAATTGGAGAAGGATTTCTCCAAATGTTATCTTTGTTTGAAGTAAACTAAAAGAATAATTAACTGTAGAATGTATTACACTTATTATAATTTACACAACGTTTCGAACCAACATGGTTCATTCTCAAGTGATGGAACTGTACGTTGTAGTGGTTTTAGATTTAGCTACTCAGAACGAAATGTACATCTGGCACGGGCTATGGTGAACCCGTAATCGAGTTCGGTTATTCGCGATAACCTTGTTACTGTGATAATTGGGTCAACTTTATAAATAGAGGTGGGGTTTCCTCCTTTTTTCCCTTTTTCTTTTTTCGCTTCTGTTTTAGTGTACTGGTTTTAGTTTTTTCAATAACATTATCTTGGTGGCGGATGTATATGCAGAATGTTCACTAGTGAGTCCCATTCTTCAACGGCTTTTCTAATCATTGTAGTCGCTGTGGAATGTGCATCAAATGCAGCTGCTGTCATTGAATTAATGTTGAGTTTGATGCGCAAGGCTTCAGTTGCTTCACATTCCAGTAAGCAGTGCAATAGGGGCGCCTCTGCTCCTGTTACACAGATATGACACTCTTTAACTATTGGGTTTATTACCTCCCAGCAGCACTTGTAACCAAGTCTGAGTCTGTGTATGGCTACTGTAATGTCTCTGGATATCTTTTTGTCAGGCTTGAAATAGTAGTACCCAGAGTAGTACCATATCACAATGGATCTTCCTTCTGCTACTTTGGCTCTGTGGCGATTTTCGATAGTTGGGAGTATTTTCTTCTTGATTTGATCCTTAATCTGTGAAGTGGAACTGTACTGGGCATAACTGATTTATATTATTAGGGAGGTCAGGTACATACAAATATAAATAGGTAAATATTAAGGCATAAAAGGGTGAAGAGTAAGACGTAAAGGGCGAAGAACAAAGCAAAAAAAATCAGTGATGTGTAGTGTGGAGTGGCGGGAAGAGGAGAGGCGAGCAGTGTTGTGTAGTGTGGAGGAGTGGCGGGGAGAGGAGAGGCGAGCAGTGTTGTGTAGCGTGGAGGAGTGGTGGGAAGAGGAGAGAAGAGCAGTGATGTGTAGTGAGGAGGAGTGGTGGGGAGAGGAGAAGCGGGCAGTGTTAGTGTTGTGTAGTGAGGAGAGTGGTGGGAAGAAAGGTGAGCAGTGTTGCGTAGAGTGGAGGAGTAGTGGGAAGAGGAGAGGCGAGCAGTGTTGTGTTGTGAGGAGTGACGGGAAGAGGAGAGGAGAGCAGTGCCAACAGCAATGTGAAATTGGATATTTTATAAATCACTGGGGAGAGAGGAAGCCAGAAAGAGTTGGTTTTGACGAATGTTAGAAAAAACGTCGTCAACTTGCAAGGAGGTTGAGTGAATAAGTTCTTGAAAAGGAAGGCGGCCATGAAACGTAAGCTTTTTCTTGCAACGTCTGGCGGTGTTATGACCACACATACACTAGTGTAAATATATGATATAAGTGTATGTTGCGGGCAAACTATATTGTCACATATTACTTGTTTAGCTTACTCTTGTGTTAGTAATCTTTTGTGGAATAGCAGAAGCTTATGGTTGTTTATACACCTATATACTTGAGGTATATGAATATATGGTACTTTAAGTCGTAAACGATCGATCGACCGATAATTGCTCGAACTCCTCCCATAGGTGGTTGCTCTCTAGCTGCCGTGAGGTGAGGACGTATCGCCTGGCCTCTCCGGCAGTTTGGGGTGTTTGCCGTTTTCGTCGGCAGGGGGTGTGGGTGTCTCTACCCTTTCTGCTGTTCCTAACTGTGTGGACATGGCGCTTTTGACATGGGCGGCCATCTTCCCCCTGTTGTGAGGGTAAACTCCGTGGGTTTGGAGTTTACGGGGCGTGGTGGTTATCCTGTCGTAGAAGTGGTCATGTGTGACATGCTCTGTATCCCAGTAACGGAAATATACGGCGTTGAGCTGGTAACTGCTCATAATTAACTTTGTGGGGGAAGCGACGTACCGTGACTTTCTACGGTGGTACAAGGGACGTACCTTGCAGCTGCCGAATGGCACCGGATATGTGTCTATATCAGATCGCAGCGGTGCTATGACTTATGTGAGTGTCCATGGGGCCCCAATGGAGTTTCCCGAGACGCTCCTCCGGCGTTTCATCCAGCGGTTTGGCACCGTCGTCAGTGTGCGAATGCACTCACTGTCTTCTGGCCAGTATGCGGGTGTGATGCCAATATATCCAGGGTACCAATATTCGTACCCTGGGGATGCGCTTGTGGTCGGACATTCCTTCATCGGTCCGGCTTTTAGGGTACTACATTCGGGTGTACTATGCACGGCAACCGCGGACGTGTTTTCGTTGTGGGTTGTTGGGCCATCAAGCTGCCGGGTGCACTGCGGATGCGGTTGCCCCTGTGAACATGTTCAAGGAAGAGAATTTCCCGCCGCTCCCTCTGGAGGAGGACTCCGGGGGTGAGGAGGTGAGTGTGCCGTTGGATGCTGCGGCTCCCCCTACATCGCCTGTCCTTCCTTCGGTTGTTGAGGACCCTACTCCGGTTGTTGCCGTGCTGTCAGATGTTCTTCCTGATCCTGTCACTGTCTCCGCTGCTCCCGATGACCATCAGGGCGATCTCTGTGCGTCATCGGCGCTCTCCTCTTCCTCATCCTCTGCTCCTGCGCCTGGTCCTGCGCCATCGACTTGTGTTCCGTCTGTGGTGGGTGCTGGGGTGGCGGTGCCGCTGCCTGCCGTGTGCAGTCCGGTTCAACCTGTGGTTGAGACTTCTGCTGTTCTGCATCGGGCGGCGGTTCGTCCGGCTGGCAGTGCCCGTGTTTCTGGATCTGCATCCGGCTCGGACGATGTCCGCCCGGAGCCCAAGTGTTCCCGGCGTTCGTCTTCTGCCTGAGCTGATGTGGGTGACTTCAGTGACTGTGGGTCTTCGGGTGCTGAGATGGATCCGGGTGCATCGGTGTCTACGAAGTTAGTGGTGGCAGAGGTCCATGTGCCTACTGGTGCTGGTGCCCGTGTGTTGGCTGTGCCTTCTGTTCATTCGCTTCCAGGGGCTCTCCGCGCAACCCGTCCTCTTAAAAAGAACGTCACATTTGTCTCGTATGTGCGATATGGCCAAATTTGGACGTAATTTGAAATGAAATCGACTCACAAAAGTGACGTTCTGTTCCGTTTTCTATTTGAGTCGTCCAACGTACGCGCAGAGGTTATAAGAGGACACTTTAAATTAACGTTTTTCATAACGTTTTGAAACTTTATGAGAATTTCCTGCCCACCTAACATATCAGAGGACCCTTAACTTACTGTTGTTGAAAAAAAACTCCTAAATTTATTTTCATATTTTTTTCATTTTCAAATTACGTCCAAATTCAGTCATACGGGCAAACGGCCAAATGCGACGTTCTTTTTAAGAGGACAGGTTGCTCCGCGGTGGGGGGTGGTGGCTTCCGCCGCCAGGAATGGTATGGATACTGGTCCTGGGCGTGGCCTAGTGGCTACCTTACGGAAGGATGCGCGCCATCCGGTGCCCGTGGCCGCGGGTGTCCCTGTGGTGGTGCCCTTTGTAAAGCGTGCTCCTGTGAGAGTGTGCGTTGGAGATCTGGAGGACATGTTGCTGGCGTCTGTGACGCCGCCAGGTCACTGGGCGTTGATTGCCGAGTTTTTCCTGTCAGATGAACCGGACTGCTATCATGCTGGGCAGGTTCCTGTCATGTGGAGCCGTGTGGTGACTAAGTGCCTCGTCAGCGCTACCATCTGGGTCCCGTCTGTGCGTGTGTTTGTTTCCAGGGTTCCGGAGGTTATGGCTTCACCTGTGGATGAGCTGGACCCTAGGCGGTGGTTACTCTGGGAAGCGTTCAATGTGCAGTTCCCGCGGGCCCGGTTCCCGGGCAAGTATGTCCACTGATTATCTGTTTCTTTGATTATGTAGTGCTGTGTGCCCCTCTGGCTTTACATGTTTGCTCTATTGTGTTCTGTGCTCCTGCCTCTCTATTTGTTTACATGTGAGGCCGGTGTTTAGTTGTGAATGTACTTGTTTATATGTTTATGTTGAAATTGTGCCCTGTGTTTTTTTTTTTTTTTTTTTTTTTTTTTTTTTTTTTTTTTTTTTTTTTGAGATATATACAAGAGTTGTTACATTCTTGTACAGCCACTAGTACGCGTAGCGTTTCGGGCAGGTCCCTGGAATACGATCCCCGCCGCGAAGAATCGTTTTTTCATCCAAGTACACATTTTACTGTTGCGTTAAACAGAGGCTACAGTTAAGGAATTGCGCCCAGTAAATCCTCCCCGGCCAGGATACGAACCCATGACATAGCGCTCGCGGAACGCCAGGCGAGTGTCTTACCACTACACCACGGAGACTGTAAATGGCTTGAGACTTTATGGCTTGTTGTATATGTTGATTTTCTTGGTACATTTTATGTTATTATATTTATGCTTTACCTGTACGTCATGATGCTTATGTTTGTTTGTTTCATGTGTTATTATGATTTGTGCAATTGCTTGCTTGTTTACATTGTTTTCTCTTGTGTTCTGTTTTGTCTTGATATATGATTTTTTCTCTTGTCATGCTTGTTGTTTGTACTGTGCTGTCGGTCCTTCTGGCCGGTGTTTTTTTTTTGTTTCTGCTTTGTTATTCTGTTTCTGAAAAAAATCCTCCCACATCCCCCTTTCCCCCCCCCCCTGGTGAATTGTCCCCAGCTAGTATTGCCAAATGTACATAGAAATGACTCCCTTATGTGTTTTGCACATATTGTTATATATTCTTATTACCTTAAGGTTTTGAATATATTTTATTGTATTATGTATATGTAATTAGGAACAGTATGAGCTAAATGTAAATATTTGTGTTTGAGCTTCTGTTATGCGAACAAGGAAGGTTGGAGTGACTTGCTCTGTTGGCAACAAAGTCGCTCTCGGGCCGGCATGGCCGTTAGCAAGCCACTACTTCCTGGTTTCTCAGAGAGACGGACGTAAGAAGTCCAGTCCTTGGGTTGTACTATATTTTGTTGTTTTTTACTAAGGTATATATTTTAAGAGTACTGCTGTTGTAAATGGATAAGGCTAAGTAGATATATCAGTAGGTCAGGTGATAGGTGATTTTGGGTACTGAGGATCATAGATTATTATTATTTGTTGCAGTACGTGACAGATTCCTCACCCGCTATTTATGTATCATTGTTACGGACTCGTCACCCTTGTCCGGGCAAAGAGTGGCAGTTCCAGCGCCATCTACGAGTCCGCACCCGAACTGCCCCGGAATCGTATGTAATATGGACAATGCCATCTGGTGGTGGTTATTTAAAACCTGTAAATGGCTAAAGATTCCTGCCTTGGTCAGCCAGAGGGGTCGTAGTGAATGACCTCTGGTGAGGTGACCCATCAAGACCAGCGCCACCTAGAGTGTGCTACAGAGCACGATATCAACTCCCAGTGGGTTAGTAGATTTCTTAGTTCACCAGTATCGGCTAGGTCATTGATGACGATTATGTGCCCACAGAGGTGATGTCTGGGGGCAGCGGTACTGGAGGTGGCAATTTATCTTGGGCAGTCCAGTCTCCCCACAGGGTCC
>WNGS01162647.1:346974-401674 GCA_020271785.1 Procambarus virginalis | reverse complement strand
CCTTTTCCAGCTGATATATGGACACAGGTGAGAAGTCCTCTGTCCATGCTGAAGGAACAATGGACACCAGGGGTGACCGTGGGAGCGGTAATGAGTACGTTCTGAAGTTCAAGGAGCGGCTCACTTAGCAAAGGAACTGGCTGGAAAACATCTAAAAGAAGCGCAGCGCAAGATGTCGGAATGGTACGATAAGAGCGCTACGCCGAGGGAGTTCCAAACTGGGTCCCAGGTGATGATATTACTGCCGGGTAAGAGCAGAGTGAATGAGCCACGGTTCGAGGGACCGTACCATGTGCTACGGCGGTTGGGTCCTGTGACGTACGAGATTGGTAAGCCGGATAAACAAACCGAAAGAAACAGGTGTGCCATGTCGACCGCCTAAAACCTTTCTTCCTTGAAGGAGGAGGAGCCGCCAATCTAGACCGGACGGCGACTCGAGAGCCCCAGGAAAAGGTGATCCTGTGTGTACAAGTGGACCAAGAGCTTCCAGAGGAGGAAGGGAAGTGGTCTAGGGCGGATGGTACCCGACTCACCAATTCAGAGAGTTTGTCTAAGATCAGGGACAAGCTACAACACCTGAAAGAGCAACAGAGCGCGGAACTGACGAACCTGTTGATGGAGAACACCTCCCTCTTCACCGACGTGCCCCGACGTCACCGTAGTGTAACGCACGAGGTGGAAGTGAGGGACGCCAGGCCGTCAAGCAAAGCGCGTACAAAGCCACAGGGTAAGCCGGAGAAGGGGAGCTAATGAGGAAGGAGGTGGAGTATCTCCTTGAGAACGACCTCGCGGAGCCCAGTAACAGTGAGTGGAGTTCTCCATGCCTGCTGGTAAAGAAAAGCGATGGAACATTCCGCTTTTGCACGGACTACAGGAAGGTGAACTCCGTCACTGTGGCCGATTCCCACCCCATGCCAAGGGTGAGTGATTGCATTGACCAGGTGGGCAGTGCGAGGTACGTATCCAAGGTCGATCTGCTCAAGGGATACTATCAAATCTCTTGACTCCCGCAGCCAGGAAAATATCGGCCTTTGTGACTCCGGATGGGCTGTACCAGTATAAGGTGTTACCCTTTGGAATGAAAAAAACAGCGGAGCTGTTTCCAAAGAATGATGAATGAGTTGCTCAGGGGCGCCGAGGCTGCACAGTATATATAGACGACATCGTTGTGTACGCCGATGATTGGAAAACGCACTTGGAAAGGCTCGGAGAGTTGTTCAGAAGGCTCGAGGAGGCAAACTTGACTGTGAACTTAGCAAAAAGCGAGTTTGGGAAAGCTCGCCTTGAGTACCTTGGGTTCGTGATCGGCCAAGGGGAAGTAACCCCGGTAGATCATAAAGTGCTGGCCATTAAAGAATACCCCGTGCCCAAGACGCGCAAAGAATTGTTAAGGTACCTCGGGATGATAGGATACTATCGCGGGTTTTGCAGAAATTTTTCCACGGTAGCACATCCTTTGACGGAGCTCCTATCCAAGAATGTGCGATGGAGATGGGGAGAGGCTTGTCAGGAGTCTTTCGAGGAGACCAAGAGACTGTTGACAGAGGCTCCAGTGTTAATATCTCCAGACTTCTCCGCCAAGTTTATCCTGTACGTGGATGCCAGCGACGTCGGAATAGGAGCCATGTTGGCTCAAGAGAGGAGTGAAGTGCATAGGCCGGTAGCATTCTACTCTAAGAAGTTTGTGAAATACCAGCGGGCCTATAGTACCGTTGAAAAAGAAGCTTTGGCGCTGGTTATGGCCCTAAAGCATTTTGACGTGTACGTGGGAGGAGGGGCAAGACCTGTTCTTGTCTTCACAGATCATAACCCTCTAACCTTTTTGCACAAAATGAGGAACTCCAACCAACGGCTAACGAGGTGGGCTCTACTGCTGCAGGAGTACTGGCTGGATATAAAAACACATCAAAGGAAAGGACAACGTAGTCGCAGATGCGTTGTCCCGCATGCACTAACCAGACATGACTCTTATTTTAAGGGGAGGGGTATGTGACGGTGTTCCCCCCCTTCTAATTCTCCCACGCCTGCTGTAAGAGTCATGTCCACTATTCCCGAGCGTTCTCTACATTGCAGGCAACAATTGAACATATGTGGGAGAGAACAGTATTCTCGAAGAGCCGAGAAATTTGAGAAAATGTAGTATTTGGCCTGTGGGATAGGCCCTTTAGGGAGCCAATATGGCGCTGGCAAGTCTGTTCTCCCGCCAAAACTGTGTGACGTCAGTGGCGCCAGATTGGTCACCGTCAGCGACATGGCACTGGGAGCCAATGAAAACCAACTTTGGGAAAAGTGACGTCACATAGGCATAGGGGGTCCGCCCGTGTTGGCGCCAGGCGACATCAGTCTTTCACGACACGTCCGAGAGGTAGGACGCGCGATCGGTCATCCTGTCAGAGTGACGGATTTACCGAACTCCGGTGGATTTAAGCGTCTCCAGTTGTTGGCACGCACTCTGTGAGGTCTTCCTGCAACCCAGAATGGCTCAGATAAGGAATTGACAGAATATTGAGCAACAAGTGCTCAGGGGACAGGTGCGTTGCAAGAAGTGGGCCGGGCATCGACGTGTGTCGTCGTTGGCAGTTCACCAGTATAAGAGACAGCTTAGTGGCCGGGCCACCCACCGTGAGTGAACCAGGTTGACAGCCTTGTCAACCAGGTTGAACGTGTGATCGACGATCCTGTCAAGTTTGACAGTAACCCCACCTTCGTGGAACCCTACGAGTCAACAGTTGGATGCAAGCACGTCGAGAAGTCTTCCCAAATACCTAGCGATATATCTAGACGACGAGGGAATTGACAGTGTTGTGAGCTTCAAGTGCTCTGAAGTCGGGTGCTGTGCGTGTGTCGTCCGGGACGGCTGATAACTTCAGTGACTTCGTAGTGGTGAGAGGCAGTTCCTCTGGGAGTACAGTGACAAGAACTAATTGGGAAACGTACGACGACCGCCGAGACGTAGGCTGGCTGCCGTAGTTGGGAGGAAAGTTGACGGCCAGGAGACCGACTTCAACCCGCGACGTACTGTAGGGAAAGAAGCACGGACCTGCTGTGTACAGAAGCGGCGAGACGCGACATCCTAAGGCGTGGGGCTTGTGTTTCTGGATGAACGAGGCGAGAGCCTGGACCAGGAGCTACAACCCAACTGTCATCCTAGGATAGGTGAAGTAGGTGTTTACAGTTCCCTCCCATTTCCCCTTTAGTTAGCTATATATATTCTTGTCAGGATATTTTGTATGTCGTGAGCAAGTCTCACCTGAGTTTAAGTCACAGAGTGCACAGTATGTGGTGAGGCTGCCCAGAGCGCTCACAGTATCAATTTACATATATATCTATGTGTGGGTGTGTGCAAGCACCAAGATTCATCAGAGAATTTACTGTGACTATTATTATTGATCTGTGATTATTATTATTATATATATATTGGTAGTAAACCAGATATTGGTGTATTGATCTCTATAATCCATTGATATAAATGCCTGTTGATTGATCTCTATAATCTATTGATATCAGTGCCGTGTGTTGATCTCTATAATCTATCAATATAAATGCCGTGTGTTGATCTCTATAATCTATCAATATAAATGCCCGTGTGTTGATCTCATAATCTATCGATATAAATGCCTGTGTGTTGATCTCTATAATCTATCAATATAAATGCCCGTGTGTTGATCTCCATAATCTATCGATATAAATGCCTGTGTGTTGATCTCTATGATCTATTGATATATATATGCCTGAAGTTTGATTACTGATTTATATATGACATGATTGTGTGCTGAATAATATCATATACGTGAAGTGTTTGCCAGTGATATCTCTGTGAGAGGAAGTATAATATAAAGAAAAGTTCAGTGATCAAGTGAGTGCATTCACAGTAAATATTATTAAGAATAGAGTAATCTTTTGGTACAGTGAAAAGTCACTGTGAGAGTATTGTGAATATAGATGTTGATCGTGAGGCCAGTGAAATCATAAGTAAGCCATGTGAACGTTGATTAGTGTTTTGGAAAAAGTTAAATAAACGGGGATCGTGACAATTAGAAAACAAGTACTAGTCTGTTCCCACGATCGCGAGGGCCCGGTCAGCTGGCATTCTGACAGGTGACACGTGCCGATGTTGCCATATGGTGCGCTCTAGAATATTATGCTATGAATGGAGCGATTGTCATATATTAATTCTGATACATTGATGCATATATATTTCTCGTTGTCTTTTAAGTAAAATACCAAAACTCTTTGGTGTTTGATATCATCCCCTCCATTTATCTTGTGACCGTGTAATGATATAAAGTAGAGTGACCTGCCTGATACCATATTATTGGAATTTGCTCTTGCCACAATTACACCTAACCACTGCAGTGTTACTGGACATCTAAAAAAAACAGTTGGCGACCTTGAAGGCTGTGTAAGAGTTCGGTGTCGGGAGGGCCACAGATTGAGGGAACGATCTGTGCTCCCACTCATCTTACAAATCTAAGGCCGGTTGTGAGATCGACTGGGATACTCTCCGAGGCCAGCAGTGGAGCCTAGAGGATTTGAGGGAAGACCCGCCGAACGACGGTGAGTAAGGGTTATTGTTGGAGCAACCACCTGGAAAGGAGATCCAGTCTACTGTTGCTTTAACCCTTCTCTAACGAGAACACCGTGAAACCCCGACAATATGCAGGCATACCAAAGATTGCAAACAACTGCATCAGGCACTGAATTACTGTACCAGTAGTCATATCTGAACAAGGGAATGCAAAAGGGAATCTAGAGAATTCATCTACAACAGTAAAGATATATTTATTCCTTGAATGTGATGGAAGTGGTCTTTTAAAATCTATGTTGAGTCTTTCAAATGGCTGAGTAGCTTTAATCAAATGCCCAGAGTCAAACTTGCAAAACCGAGGTTTAAGTTCAGAGCATGCAGAGCAAGAATTAGTCATCTTCTTCACTTCTTCCACAGAATAAGGTAGATTTCGACATCGGACAAAATGAGCCATACGAGACACTCCAGGGTGACACAGATTGTCATGCAATTCCTTTAATTCATCCATACTGGTAGCACCACATACACGTGAGAATGCATCAGCTGGTATGTTCTTTTTACCTGGGCGATATATAATGTCATAGTGATAACAGGAGAGTTCGACTCGCCATCTAGCAATTTTATCATTTTAATCTTACCAGCTGATTTAGAGTTAAACATAAAAGCGACACTGCGCTGGTCAGTCACAAGCCGAAAATGGCGTCCAATAAGATAGTGTCGCCACTTCCTTAGGGCTTCCACAATGGCATATGCTTCCTTTTCCACTGATGAGTGCCTTTGTTCACTATTTGAAAGTGTTCGGGAGAAGAAAGTTACTGGTTGTTCATTCTGGGTTAGGGTAGCGGCAATAGCATGATCTGAAGCATCGGTTTCCACAGTGAAAGGAGTTGTTGGGTCGATTGCTCGAACAACTGCCTCAGCAATGTCTTGTTTCAATCCTTCAAAAGCTTTCGCAGCAGCAGCTGATAAGGGAAAATCATTGGCATGAGAGAGAGGACGGATCTTCTCAGAAAAACTCAGCACCCAACGAGAGTAATGTGCAAGCATTCCCATTGTTCTGCGTAAAGAACCTGTTACTTGGTAGTGGAAGTTTTAACAGTGGCTCGAGGCGTTCCGGGTCAGGTCTAATTTCTCCTTCTTGTATAAGATATCCCAACAGCTTTATAGACCCGAGTCGAAAACTACACTTTTCAAGATTCAGGGTCAGGTTATACCTTCTCGCAACGTCCATAAAATGTTTCAGATTTTTATCATGGTCTTCCTCAGAATCTCCACACACAGAGACATCATCAACATAAGTGAAGGTACCCTCCACTCCTTCTTTCTCAAGGATGCCTTCAATTACCCTTTGAAAACTAGCCACTCCATTAGTGACCCCAAAAGGGATACGATTAAATTCAAAAAGCTTCCCACAAGCTTCAAAGGCTGTATAGGGTTTTTCTTCCTCTGTTAAACCCGCTTGATGGTAAGCACTTCTCAAGTCTGGCGTGCTGTATACTTTAAATCTAGCAACATTATTCACAATCTCATCTATGTGTGGTAAGGGGTAGGCATCCAGCCCCGTGAATCGATTGATTGTTTGTGAATAATCTACAACCATTCTTTTCTTGTGATGTTCTCCTTTAGTTACTAATACCTGGGCTCTCCATTGAGAATGACTGGGTCTAATTATCTCTTCACGTAGCATCCGAGCGGTCTCAGATTTAATAAACAACTTGTCAGCCTCAGAATAGCGTCTGGATTTTACAGCAATCGGCTTGCAGTCTGGTGCTAAATTACTGAAGAGAGATGGAGCCGGAACTTTGACGGCAGCTAATCCACATATTCTAAGAGGAGGTCTATCTCCTCCAAAAGCCATCTCAAGCACAGAATGATTTTGTAAAAAGTTATGACCTAAAATCACATCAGCACACAAATCGGGTAACACTTTGAGATTCACACCATGGTAAGTTTCTCCTTGTAATTCTAAGTCTACAGAACACTGACCCAGGAATTTTGAAGAGAACGATACAGTAGCCATAGAAACTGCCCCATTGTCAGGATAGACGAGTAACCCACTTTGCTCGGCAATATTCTTATGAATAAAGTTCTCATAGCTACCAGTGTCAATCAGTGCACTGACTGGAATACCATTGATCTTAGAGCTAAGCACTGATTTATTGAGGCATGCGGGCGAGGTCCCAGCTAAAGTAGCAAGCATAGCAGCGGAATGTTGGGTGTTTGAAGCACTATTAGTCTGTTTCAGAGATCGGCAGACCTTAGCATAATGACCCTTTTTCTTGCAATTCATACACAGAGCCTCTCTAGCCGGACATCGACTGCGAGGATGTCGAGTGTAACCGCAAAAGAAGCACTTTAAACCACTAGTTGCAGCTGCAGAAACTGTGTCAACTTTTTCTTCTGCACTTTCTTGTCCTCCTAAGTCCTCCAGGTCTAATGAGAGTGCCATGGCAGCGTTTGTAACCCCTGGCTGAGCATAAGAGGCAGAAAGTTTCTGTGCCGTTTCTAGAGTGTGAGCCTGGTCAAAGGCTGACTGTAAGTCTAAAGTTCTATTTTCAAGTAAGCGCTGCCTTATTGTGGCAGAACCTAGCCCATTAATGAAAGCATCTCTCACATAGTTATCACTGGCTTCTACAGCAGTCACTGCTTTGAACTGGCAATCTTTAGCTAATAACTTTAAAGCCTGAAGAAACTGATCAAGTGACTCACCGGGTTCTTGGCGCCGTGTTGCAAGCACATACCTTGCGAATACTTCATTCTTGGGCTTCACAAACAGTTCTGTTAGGGATTTTTCAGCAGCATCATACGTAGTGCAGTCAGCTATGTAGTCGAATACACGTGGAGCAACGTAGTTTATTAAGAGACGCAGCTTGTCCACGGTGGGAGTATTTTCTTCTACTGCAAGAGTGAAGTTTTGGAACGTCTTGAGCCAGTGACGCCATTCCTGAGCGGCGTTGGTGGCGTTTGGGTCAGTAGCAAACCGCTCGGGCCGTAGTAACCGCTCCATGTTCACTGGCTGAATTATTTGTTCAATAAATTGAGGTAAAGGAGAAGCATTGCCAGACATGTGGCTTGTAACGTACGATTATGTTACGTTGTTGGGTTGATTAGATACACAGTGTTTAGTGAGTTTTCACATTTATTTAGTAGTCCTGGATACAGCAGTGTCGTAGACGTTGAGACGAAGCCTGGAGCAGAGCAGAGAGCTGAGTGAGGCCGGAGTCGTGGAGCTCTATGTGGGAGAGCGTGGCGGCTCAATTGTGAGTGTCTGAACTCGGGGAGTGAGAGCGTGGCGGCTCAATTGTGAGTGTCTGAACTCGGGGAGTGAGAGCGTGGCGGCTCGATGCGGTCGTAGTCTGCTGTCTGCACTGTGTCGAAGCTGTAGCGTCTTGGGGTCGATTAGGACTGTACAGGCCGAGTGCTACATTGTTGACTGTGGAAATTGTACTATCTTCTATTCGATTGATTGATTAAGATTAAGCCACCCAAAAGGTGGCACGGGCATGAATAGCCCGTAAGTGGTGGCCCTTTTGAGCCATTACCAGTATCAATAGATGATACTGGAGACCTGTGGAGGTGCGCCTGCACCCTGCGTGACGGGAGATGTCTCCCGTCTTTCTTCTATTCGATTGATTGATAAAGATTAAGCCACCCAAGAGGTGGCACGGGCATGAATAGCCCGTAAGTGGTGGCCCTTATGAGCTATTAACAGTATCGAGAGATGATACTGGAGATCTGTGGAGGTGCGACTGCACCCTGCGTGACGGGAGATGTCTCCCGGACCAAATGGTGACCAAATGGTGTTTCTTCTATTCATCAAATCGTTGTTTATATGGTGATTACACCTCAGCTTCCTCCAACAAGGTGAGGAGAGTATTGGGGAAAGGCTTATAGCTTCTGTAATTAGTTATGCTATGAAGATAATGGAGCGAGTATAGGATTAACTCCCTACAGGCTTTATTGAACAAATAATTACAGTAGAGTTACATCCTGCAATACACAAGCCGTATATTATACAAAACTTATAAAGACTAACAGTGCTTAAGATATATAATATAATAAGCAAAGTACATATGACTAACGCTAGAACAAATAGAAATTAACTAGGAGTGAACACAAACTAACCTGTACACAGGCACGACACAGCTGGTCTGACAACAAAACAGTCAAGCGAGCATCCAAACAAAACAGTCAAGCGAGCATCCATCCGGGTACAATAATACAATAACACTTTTACTACAAGTGTCATAGTTGATTGTATCCCAGACGACAGATCTGTTTTAAAACCTTAAATTATAAACAGGAACCTATGTTCCTTGGGGGCCGGGCCTAATTGTGTCACTACCCAGTTACACCTGGATTCTAACCGCTTGCCCTTACATCCATATAACACTAGGCCACATAGTACAGCCACCCATCTTTTTGTAACAAGTGGTTGGCCAGTCCGGGATGAACTTTATTATTGTAAAAAAATAGATTTTTGAGTGCCAAAACTAAAAATTCTTGTTTTCCGCAGAACGGTTGTGTGCAAGCCTAGGGTCCAGCTCATCTAGCGAAGGACATTCTTTGCACTGACTGGACACCCAGCTGGATCCCTTCACGATTAAGGTTAGTGTGGCCTTGTGTTAGGGGCCGTGCAAATTTTTGTTTTTTTCCTATTTTTATTTTTTTATTTTTTTCTGTGGCTAGGAGCTAAAATTATTAGTGATGGCATTTGAAATGCAGGAACTAGCAATGGAGCCTTCATTGGTAGAGATAAAGAAACTTACCAAGTCTAAGTTAGTATTGTTAGGCAAGGAATTTGGCCTAGAATTAAATGCCGCAAATAAAAAGTGGACTTTGGTGAATAAAATAGTACAACATTGTATCGATGAAGGACTATTGGCAAGTGATACTCCTTTATGCCAGCCTAGCCAAGCAGAAAGTGCCGCTCATAGTGACAGAGTTAGCTCTAGAGTTAGCAAAAATAAAATTATAGGAGCAAAGACTCAAAACCGAGGAGGCTAGAAATAGAGCGAATGCCACTGGACCACCACCTGCCGGGGATTCAAACCCCAGGCATTATGAGAAAAAGCATAACTTGCCTGAATTTTTAGAGTCGGATCCTGAAAGGTTTTTCAACCATTTTCAGAGATTGGCCCTGTCCATGACCTGGACAAAGGAAGAGTGGGTGGAAATCCTACAGGGAAGACTTAGGGGTAAAGCCCAAGATATTTTTATAAATATGCCTGACGACGAGTGTTTTGAATATGATAAAGTCAGGGAACGAATTTTGAGGGCGTATGAAATTACTCCTGAAGCTCACCGCCAAGCTTATCGCAACCTTAGGCCTACACACAACCAACCGTTCACTGAATTTGCTAATGATCAAATTAGATTGTTTGATAAATGGATTCGCTCGGCTAAAGCCGAAACATACGAGACACTGAGGAATGTAATTTTAAGGGAACAGTTTATAGATAGTATGCCAGATAATGTAGCACAGTATATTAGAGGAAGGGTAGAGATAGATTCTAAAATAGGGGATTTGGCCAAGATGGCAGAAAACTACCAGTTGGTGGGCAAAAGGCCCAATAAAAATAATTTTACCCCGCAGAGTAGCAAAACTTATACCCACAGCCAGTCCAGACCAGCTCATTCTAACCCTTTACCTAATGCACCTTCTGTTTCAGACATAACTAACCCTGTTAAATTGTCTAGCCCCACGACGCCTAAGAGTGAACTGAAGGGTAATTCTGTTAGTAATGTCTCTTCTCCCCGACGTGTCTGTGGTCACTGTAAACGTTCAAACCACAATATTAGCCGTTGTTGGCAACTGTACCCGGAAAAAAGACCCAATGCTCTCGTTGTGACAGAGGGCTTGAGGCCGTGTGAAGGGTTAGGGAGTAAGACCTCCAACCCACAGTGGTTGGACCTGCTTACCCCATTCTTATCGAAAGGGAGACTACTTTTGTCTGAGGGCTCTTCCTGGAGGGACGTGGTGATCTTCCGAGACACCGGTGCCATCCAGACTTTAATTTTAGAGAGTGCTTTCCAAGGTGCCAACACTCTCGACACTGGAGAGGTGGTACTGGTAGAGGGTGTCACTAGTGATACTCGAGCAGTACCCCTCCGTAAGGTTACCCTGGAATCTGATTTCCACAAGGGAGTTTGTACAGTCGGAGTCACTTCGTACCTACCTTTCCCTAATGTTGATGTAATATTGGGTAATGATTTAGCCGGGGATAAGGTAGGGGACTCCAGACTGCCTATTATGTTGCCTACCCCTAAGGTTTGCCTGGATCCACCCGCCGCAGAAGATAATGTTGTGTACCCTTTTCTGCACATCCTGCCATGTCTTCCGGTCGCATGTGATGCACACAGAAATAACATCAAATGCGACCGGAAGACATGGCAGGATGTGCAGAATACCCCCGTTGAAAAACAGAGGTGCAACTGGTACTCTGAGAGAGAACTCCATCAACATCAGGGGCCCGAGACTGTTCAACACGCTCCCGCTACACATAAGGGGCATAACTGGCAAACCCCTCAGTGACAGACACAGATATAAATACCTTGAAAAACGCAAAACCGGAACACATTTGCAAATTCTACGCTAAAGGAATATGCAAATATGGAAAATTAGGAACAAAATGCCATTTTCTGCATCCTCGAAAATGCAGGAACATGTTGGCGAGGGGTACATGCCGTTTTGGAACAGGGTGTAGATACTTCCACCCCAAATTATGTCAATTTTCAATTAGGGACAAAAAATGCTACAATCTTCAGTGTCCGGAATTCCACGTGAGAGGTACACAACGTTATAGACGGGAAAATCAGTACACTACTGGCAATTTTTTAGAGGAAGGCAGAAACAGAGCAGAAAATATAAGAGAGAGGAACAGTCAGATGGAACCACCACAGGATTACAGAGGGGAAGGGAGATACCCACAAGTCTGGAATACACATTACCAACAAACACACAGGTACTACACCACACAACACTCGCCCCACTACCGAAACTGGACGAATCACTTCGAAAACAACACACCCTGGACGCAAACACAGTGGCCCCCTTACCAGAGCCTCAGATATTAACACCAAGTAAGGCATACAGCACTTCCACTACCACGATAACATCATTTATATTTGCCAACATTCAAGGTATAAAAACACGCAAATCCAACAAAGTTCACTTTTTAGATGGTCTCCTTCATGAGGCAAATGCAGTGTTTGCAGCCCTAACAGAAACCCACACAAAGGACTACCATGATGGTGAAATATGGATCTCAGAGTACAATCTTTTCAGATGTGATAGGAAACACCGGCTTCAGGGTGGGGTCAGCCTATACATCAAAGACACACTCATCTGTACTGAGCTGCTAAACACCTCAAATGATATGGTGGAAGTGCTGATAATCAAAATAGAGATTATAAATGTAGTTATTGTCCTTGTATATAAGTCACCGGAGGCAAACCCTCAGCAGTTTAAAGACCAACTACTGAAAGTAGAACACTGCTTGGAAAACCTCACAAATCCAGCTCCGAACATCATCCTGCTTGGGAACTTCAACCTACGGCACCTGAAATGGAAGCACCTGGCTAATACAGTAATATCAGAAAGAATACCAGGAAGTAGCCTTAATGAACAGGCACATGCAAATGACCTGCTACGGATGTGCGACAGGTTTGCCTTAAACCAGCAAATAGTAGAACCAACTAGGAAGGAGAACACGCTGGACCTCATTTTCACTAATAATGATGAATTGATCAGGAACATAATGATTACAAATACCTGTTACTCAGATCACAACTTAATTGAAGTTATGACAACCATGGGGAATAGACCTTCAAAACCAGTCCAGATTCCCGGTGGAGGAGATTTCAGCAAATTCAACTTCAATAATAAACAGATAAACTGGGAGCAAATAAACCAGGACTTCACAGAAATAAACTGGAAGAACAGCTAGAAAAAGCGAACCTGAACCAGTGCCTGGAAAAAATAAGCTCAGTAGCACTAGAAATATGTTCAAACTGCATCCCCTAAGAAAAAAGAGGAAGAGATGCAGATTGGAACGAGAACGTCGTTCCCTATATAGGCGAAGAAAACGAATCGCGGAACAACTTGAGAGTCGCACCCTATCTCAAGAACGGCAAAGAAGGTTAGGTAGAAAAATAGGAACAATTGAACTCAAGCTACAAGAATCATACAAAACCCAGGAGAGGCAAAGAGAGCAAAAGGCCATCAGTGAAATAGAGAGAAATCCGAAATATTTTTTCTCCTATGCAAAATCAAGATCAAAAACAACATCTAGTATCGGGCCCCTGCGAAAGGGAGATGGAATTTCACCGATGACAACAAAGAATGAGCGAGCTACTGAGGAAGCAGTACGACTCTGTCTTCAGCGAGCCATTAAACGAACTAAAGATCGATAACCCAAATGAATTTTTCATGGATATGATACCAACATCAAATCATATATCAGACGTCACCCTATCCCCACTGGATTTTGAAGAAGCCATAAACAGTATGCTATGCACTCTGCACCAGACCCGGATTCCTGGAACTCCATATTCATCAAGAACTGTAAAAACCACTATCGCAGGCCCTTCACATTCTGTGGAGACAAAGCCTAGATACTGGCGTTATTCCTGATATACTAAAAGCAGCAGAGATAGCACCACTTCATAAAGGAGGAAATAAGGCAGAGGCAAAAAATTACAGACCGATAGCGTTAACATCACACATCATAAAAATTTTGAGAGAGTGCTAAGAAGTAAGCTCACAAAATACATGGAATCACAGCATCTCCATAACCCCGGACAACATGGTTTCAGAACAGGGCGCTCTTGCCTGTCGCAGTTGCTGGACCACTATGATATGGCATTAGATGCTATGGAAGACAAACAAAACGCTGATGTAATTTACACAGATTTCGCAAAAGCTTTTGATAAATGTGACTGTGGTTTTATTGCACATAAAATGCGCTCAAAAGGAATTACCGGAAAAATAGGCAGATGGATCTACAATTTCCTGACCAACAGAACCCAATGTGTAATAGTCAACAAAATAAAATGCAGCCCATCAACCGTTAAGAGCTCAGTCCCCCAGGGTACTGTGCTTGCTCCAGTACTTTTTCTCATCCTCATATCGGACATAGACAAGAACACAACCTATAGCACTGTATCATCCTTTGCAGATGACACTAGGATCTTCATGAGAGTAGGCAACATAGAGGACACGGCAAACCTCCAGTCAGATGTAGATCGGGTCTTTCTATGGGCTACAGAAAATAATATGGTGTTTAACGAAGATAAGTTCCAGCTCATGCGCTATGGAAAAAATGAAAATATAAAAACGGAAACCACGTACAAAACTCAGACAAATCATAACATAGAACGAAAAGGCAATGTAAAGGATGTGGGTGTACTCATGTAGGAAGACCTTACCTTTAAAGAACACAATTACGTAGCCATCACAACTGCAAGAAAAATGACAGGTTGGATAAAAAGGGGCACACTAGAGATGCTATACCGATGATGACACTTTTCAAAACGCTTGTGCTCTCTAGAGTGGAGTACTGCTGCACAATGACAACCCCTTTCACAGCTGGAGAAATTGCTGACCTGGAAAGCGTGCAGAGGTCCTTTACTGCTAGAATCCACTCAGTAAATCATCTAAACTATTGGGACCAAGTAAAGAGCCTAAATCTGCATTCCCTTGAGCGCAGGCGGGAGAGATACATAATAATTTATATGCGGAAAATATTAGAGGGGCTGGTCCCAAACCTGCACACAGAAATATCATCACATGAGACCTGAAGACATGGCAGGATGTGCAGAATTCCCCGTTGAAAAGCAGAGGTGCAACTGGTACTCTGAGAGAGAACTCTATCAACATCAGAGTCCCGAGAATGTTCAACACGTTCCCCCTACACACAAGGGGCATAACTGGCAAACCCCTCACAGTGTTCAAGAGAGAACTGGATAAGCTCCTCCAAAGGATACCTGATCAACCAGGCTGTGACTCATACGTCAGGCTGCGAGCAGCCGCGTCCAACATCCTGGTTGATCAGTCCAGCAACCAGGAGGCCTGGTCGATGACCGGGCCGTGGGGACGCTAAGCCCCGGAAGCACCTCAAGGTATCCTCAAGGTATCCCACTCGTCTTCAGGCTACTAGGCCGGCCGGAGATAGACTGGGAGACTCTCCTGGTGAACAGTGGCACCGTGAGGAATGAGTTAAGACCCGTAGGGCTACAGTAAGTAACAGTTATCACTACTAATACTTGGTGGTGACTGGGTAGAGAGAGAGACACCCCGACAATATATATATATATATTATACTTAACGGTGGTGGAAAGATATTTAATACATTGACGACAGGAACAGTGTTTTGTTCATCCCCTCCTTTTTTTATGCACTACATAGCCACTTTCTTGAAAGTGTACTACCACTTGGGGTCGGATACTATAATTTTGGTTCTACCATCAAAGAACCCGGTTGCGACCCATAGTGGCCATAACAATCATACCTCCATATTTGTAATTAGGTAAGTGTACTACTGCACCAGGTTGGAGCCTGGTGTCAGCTAGTCCTAAGTATTAGCGGTTCCGGATTTGATAGCTGATGTGATAGCTGTGATTAAGTTCTTGAAGTTCATTGATGTGACTAGTTGAGCTGTATGTTGAAGCTCTGTTCTGATAAAAGTATTAGTTGTATACTAGTGTATATCAGTTGTATAAACAGAATGTTAGTTATCAGTATTTTATGTTGACCTGTTTGTCCCAGTAAACTGATGTTGTTTTAACCATTCTTTTAAACTTACCCCAGACACTTATTGAAAATTGGCCAGGCTTTGGTTGGCCAGCGATGCTGTGGCTCTTGAGGTC
The DNA here is from genome assembly GCA_020271785.1 of Procambarus virginalis. Taxonomy (NCBI): domain Eukaryota; kingdom Metazoa; phylum Arthropoda; class Malacostraca; order Decapoda; family Cambaridae; genus Procambarus; species Procambarus virginalis. The sequence goes on along the minus strand of WNGS01162647.1, from coordinate 386,277 downwards.
ACGACAGGCGGTAACAAGGGAAGACTCGAAGTAGCGAAAAAGCTGTCTAAAGAAAGGTAACGAATTGAAGAAATTAAGCAGAGTAAGAAGTTTACGTGTGGCATCCATATGCAGACAATGAGGCACAATAACGTGGCTGAAAATATGATGACCAATCCACACACCAGAAGATGAAGAGACGACGACGTGTAAGTTCATCATGGACCATTATCAAATCGATTGTGATGGGAGCGAGGGTGTTGTTGTTGTTTTAGATTTAGCTACTCGGAACAAAGTCCCAAGTAGCACGGGTTATGGGGAGCCCGTAAGTGGAAACTCTTTGGAGCCCTTATATGTATCAGTAGCTAATAATAGAGATCTGGGGATGGATTTGGGGGAGGGGGTCTTCATCATGGTTTTCGTGTTGGTTTTGGGTGCTTCTGGAGTCTGTGTTGAAATCGACCTCGTGGTCGTCCTGGTGGTAGTCTCCGGAGTGGTAGTGGAGGCAGTGAGGCTTGCACCAGGGGCCATGATGGGGTCCTGGCCATTGGCCAGGTATAATGCGTTCAGTTCGCTGACAAATCGGTAGTTGTCTGGCTAAGAAGTCTTAGTCTAAGAAGTTGTCTAAGTCTAAGAAGACCAAGAATAGTGCCTGCACTTGATGCAGGGGGGCTGCCAAGAGCCTGTGAGGCCTTGGGACCCCAGTGTGAAGGCTGGGTCGCCTGGTGCGAGGAGCCACAATTTGGTAAGACTGGAAAATCTTCAGATCGGTTGGCGGGAGCTGAGGTGGTGGGGTTGAGCGCCTGGTTCTCTGGCCGCGGAGGTAAAAGGGTTGTTTCCCTTGGCTTCAACCTGGGCCTTGATGTTTTCCTGTCTGCGGGAACAGCGGTAGGAAATTGCGGGGTGATTTCAATCGCAGAGCAAGCAGCGATGGATTGTTGCCTTGCATATGGAGTAGTGATGGTCCAGTGCACACAGGCTGCACCTCTGGACGGGGTGCTGACACTTGTTGGTGGGGTGGGAGAGCTCGTAGCACTTGAAGCACCGCTTGAGCTCATGGTAACGATCCTTTTTTTTTCTTTTTATTTATTTGTAAGCCGAAGCAGTAGAAACCTTGTATGGTACCCTGGCCGCAGCTATTGTGGGAGGTAAAATATATAACTATTATTAGTGTGAGTACTCGCCTATTTGTGCTTGTGGGGGTTGAACTCTGGCTCTTTGGCCCCGCCTCTCAATCGTCAATCAGCTGGTGAACAGATTTCTGAGGCTACTGGGCTCTATCATATCTACATTTGAAACTGTGTATGAAGTCAGCCTCCACCACATCACTGCCTAATGCATTCCACCTGTTAACTACTGACAATGAAAACGTCCTTTCTAACGTCCCTGTGGCTCATTTAGGTATTAAGTCTCCCCCTGTGTCCCCTTGTTCGCGTACCACCCATGTTAAAAAGTTTATCCTTATCTACTCTGTCAATTCCTGAGAATTTTGTAGGTAGTGATCATGTCTCCCTTTTCTCCAGTCTTCCAGTGTCGTGAGGTGCATTTCACTCAGCCTTTCTTCGTAACTCATGCCTCTTAGTTCTGGGACCAGCCTAGTGTCATACCTATAAACTTTTTCCAGCTTAGCTTTGTGCTTGACAAGGTACAGGCTTCATGCTGGGGCCACATACTCCAGGATTGGTCTTGCATATGTGGTATACAAGGTTCTGAATGATTCCTTACACAGGTTCCTGAAGACTGTTCTGATGTTAGCTAGCCTGGCGTATGCCGAAGATGTAATTCTTTTTTAGTGGGCTTCAGGAGACAGGTTTGGTGTGATATCAACTCCTAGATCTTTCTCTTTGTCCGTTTCATGAAGTACTTCATCTCCCGTTCGGCATCCTGTGTCTGACCTCCTGTGTCCACTGCCTAGTTTCATTACCTTGCACTTACTTGGGTTGAACTTTAGTAGCCATTTATTGGACCATTCATTCAGTCTAGGTCGTCTTGTAACCGCCTACCATCTTCCTCTGTTTTAATCTTCCTCATAATTTTTGCATCATCAGCAAACATGAGAGGAACGATTCTATACCCTCTGGGGAGAAAATTTACATATATCGGGAACAGTATAGGTCCACAGACCGAACCCTGCGGGACTCCATTGTCGACGTCTCGCCAATTTGAGACCTCACCCCTCTCAGTGACTCGCTTTTTTTGTTACTTAGGTACTCCCTTATCCAATGGAGTTCCTTCAGATTCACACCAACCTGCATCTCCAGCTTTTTCACTAGCCTCCTATGTGGTACTGTGTCAAAGGCTTTCTGGCAATCCAAAATATGCAGTCTGCCCTCCCCTCTCATTCTTGCCTGGTATTTGTTGCATGGTCGTAGAATTCAATTAATCCTGTGAGGCAGGACTTGCCATCTCTGAACCTATGTTGATGTTGTGTTACAAAAGTTCTTTCGCTCCAAATATTTCACTAGCTTTTTTCGCACAATCTTCTCCATCAGCTTGCATGGTATGCAAGTTAGGGACACTGGCCTGTAGTTCAGTGCCTCCTGCCAATCCCCTTTCTTGTATATCGGGACTACATTAACCGTCTTCCAAATTCATTGGAAGAACAATCACTGGGAAGGTTGCTGCCTACAACATTATATATATATATATATATATATATATATATATATATATATATATATATATATATATATATATATATATATATATATATATATATATATATAATATATATATATATATATATTATATTATATATTATATTATTATTATTATATATATATATATATATATATATATATATATATATATATATATATATATATATATATATATCTATCTCTTATGTCAAAGACCTATTATTTTACTATTTATTAACTGAGTGGAATATATTCCACAGGTACCGGCGCTGTCGGTTGCGAGCTGCACAAGAAAGGATTCACGTGAGTATAATGGGAAACTGTACCAGACAACAACTTCTCTACTGAAGTTCTGAATAATTCATTTACATATAGCAAAGTGGTCAGCGTAGTCTTCTAACAGAAACGTCCTGGGCTCGATTCCCATTTAACATAACTACCTATGAGTTGGCCAACTACTGTGAGTTACAACCTGTGGGAGGTCAGTAGTGGTATAGGGGGCATCGGTAATCCTGACTGGATTCCTGTCCCCATTTTGGGGAAGCTAAAATCATATGTCATTTCAAGTTACACAGAGAAAGCAATTCTTCTCATTCAAATGTATGAACATAAGATTGAAGGACCATGCCTGGCAGCTCTTATTTATTTCAAACAACTAAAGGTCATATATTTGTCTCACAAAGAATATAAACTTTCCAGTGCCTTTGTCTCTCTGACGTTTCACTGTAACTTGTTCCACATTACATCTAAATTTCCTAGCCAATGTTCCCTTATTTATATTTTAAATCTAAATTTGTCCAACTGAAATTTATTATTTAGTTATTTTTTAGTAGATATTTTTAACATCTAGTTTATATCCCCTTGTGAAAATCTTTCTTTCACGTGAAAGAAAGCAAAAATAGAGAATTTTCCCATTCTTCTAAAATTATAATACTGAGGAACTTACTACAATGCCATAGTGCTTGAATGAGGGAAAAGGAAAGATCCAATGTATGTGTAATTGTATTTAAAACAAATTTTCAGATTTAATCTACATCCTTTCTCAAGATGTTGTTTACAATATTCTGAACACAATACTTCTTCGATAATACTCACTGAACCAAATACACTATTTGGTCGAACGTACCAGAGTATACTGTTGGACCTAAACTTTTTCACGTTTTGAACCATTAGGTTGATAGTCCGAGAAAAAGTAAACTCAAAATTAAACATTCTTAGACCTAACATAGTACGTATAGGTATTATATTATGTCTAAAATAGCATGTAGCATTACTTGCAGATGTTAGGTTAGGTCCTTTAGCTACATTTCTGATTTATTGGAATCACATTTCGGTTAATTCAGTAATACAAAAAGTATTTAGATGATGAGTCACAATAACGTGGCTTAAAATGATCACACATCACAACAGGCAGAGACGACGACGTTTTGGTCCGTCTTTCACCATTATCAAGTCGTATCATGGAAAGAGAGTGGAAAAGATGGACAATATCAGGAAAAAAATGAAATGAAAGGTGTAATGAATGAACAAGGAAAGTAATAATAAGTTGAAAGGTAAGAATAAGCTGAAAGAAAACTAGGAAGAAAGGAAAGAATACGAGAAAAAAGTTAGAAAAAAGAAAAGGTAAGAATAAAGACAATAGGTAAATGTTATGTGGAAAGGAAGGGAACGAAAGGAAGACGGAAAAGAATAGAAAATAAAGTGTAAATAAGCTAACATTAAAAAAACAAAGGTAAAAGTAATAAAAGAGAAGAAAACTGCAACGATAACTTGGTAACGAAGAGAAAAAATCTAGTAATGAAAGAGAGAGACAGGAAAGAGAGCCTAGACGGGGCAAAGCTACGTCAGATCACACAATTACAAACGTAATTATCCAGGACAAACCGAAACGTCGTCGTTTCTTCATTGTCCGATGTGTGATTTGGACGTTATACAAGCGTCTATATGGACGTCGCTCTATCAAATATTAACTAAGATTTATTGATCTCTGCCTTAGGGAGGTTTCTAGCCATAGATTTAATATGGTTATCACTATATTTAGCTTTCAGTAAATTTACATTCATTCTACGAAAGGGTTCCCAGAACACTGGAACTCTTATGAACAGTGAGTCAATGACCTTTGTCATACACGGTTCCTTATAAGTATGGCGACAGAACCTAATGAACAGTGAAACCTTTTGCATCATGAAATCATTAAATGCTGTGCATTATTAGTAGCTTTAATGCAAATTATAAGACTAAATTAACCGGAAGTGTCTTTCATTACTCAGTCATGTAATGAAAATTACTCCACTTACAATAGTTGATGCATTACATCATTTTCAGTGACTCTAACCATACACTATTTTTACCTTCTACAGTGATGGTACACATATCTATAAGATCAACTGCTGGCGGCCGTGGAGTGAGGATGTCTTGCCGACCCTCCATGGCTGTTGGGGTTGTTTGCCATTTTGGTCGCCAGGTGGTGTGGGCGTCTCTACCCTCCCAGTTTGTTGCCTGCCTGGCTGCGTGTTGACGTGGCAGTTCTGACATGGGTGGCCATCTTCCCCCTGTTGTGTGTGTGAACTCCATGGGCCTGGAGTTCACTTGTAAGGCTGAATGTACGACCATCGAGATGGTGATGTGTGACATACTTCGTATCCCGGTGGAGGCTATCTACGGTGTAGAGCTTGTTACAGCCCACCAGGTTGTTATTAAGTTCATGAGGGAGGAGGAGTACCGGGACTTCCTCCGTCGGTACGAGGGACATACATTGCCGATGCCGGATGATGCCGGCTCTGTGGCGATTTTGGGCCGCAGTGGTGCCATGACTTATGTCAGTATCCACGGTGCGCCCCGGGAGTTCCCTGAAGACCTCCTCTGGCATTATTTCGGGAGGTTTGGTACTGTTGTCAGCGTGCGGGTGAACACGCTCTCCTCGTGGCGGTATGCTGGGAGGCGAACGAACATTCGCACGTTGGGAATGCACCTGCAGTTGGATATACCTTCTTCTGTCCGGCTTATGGGATACTACATCCGGGTGTATTATGGCCGGCAGCCTCATACCTGTTTCCAGTGAGCCCTGTTGGGGCATCAAGCTGCCGGGTGCTCTGAGGCCCCAGCTGCTCCTGTCAACTTGTTCCGAGAAGAGGATTTCCCGCCGCTCCCACTGGTGGCAGTCCCTGGTGATGATGAGGAGGTGCGCGTCACGTTCGCTGCTGCAGCTCCCCCGGCGACGTCTGACGTTCCTCCGGTTGTTGCCGACCCTCCTCCGGGTATTGCGGTACCGTCGGTTGGTCTGCCTGATCCTGTCACTGTCCAAGCTGCTCCCGGGGGCCTTCCTGGTGCTCCCTGTGAGGCGTCGCTGTCTTCTCCCTCGTCTTCGGATGCTGCGCCTGGCCCTGTGTTAGTGACCTGGGTCCCGGATGTGCTGGGTGTTGGGGTGGTTGTGGAGCCTCCTGCTGTGTGTGGCCTGGTTCCCCCTGTGGTAGAGGCTGCTGCCGTTCTGTGTCGGGCGTCGGTTCATCCGGCTCGTGGTACCCGTGTTTCTGGGTCAGCTTCTGGCTCTGACAATATCCGGCCGGTGCCCAAACGTTCCCGGCGTTCGTCTTCTGCTTGGGCCGATGTTGGTGACTTCAGTGACTGTGGGTCTTCGGGTGTTGACGGTGTGGTGTCTCCGCAATTAGTGGTGGCAGAGTTCCATGTGCCTGCTGGTGCCTGTGTTTCGGACGTGCCTTCAGTTCTTTCTCCGCCAGGGGACTCTCCGCAGTGGGGGGTTGTGGCTTCCTCTGCCAGGGATGGTGTGGACTCTGGTGCTGGGCGTCGCCTGGTGGTGACATTACTGAAGGATGCGCGCCGTCCGAGTTCCCTGCTGTCGTCTGGTGGTGTGCCCGGGGCCGTGGGTGCCCCTGTGGTGGTGCCCTGTGGCCCCGTTCGCTCCTGTGAGGGTGCGCATTGGGGACCTGGAGGACGTGTTGCCGGCGTCTGTGATGCCGCCAGGTCACTGGACGGAGATTGCTAAGTTACTGCTGTCTGACTGACCGGAGAACTTTCTTGGTGGGCAGGTTTCCTTCATGTGGGGGCGGGTGGCGGCTACTCGCCTAATGGGTACTACCATCTGGGTTCCCTGTTTGTGGGTGTTTGTTGCCCCGGTTCCGGATGTTATGGCGTCCCCGGTGGACGGACGGGACCCTTGGCGGTGGGTGCTCTGGGAAGCGTTCAATGTACGGTTACCGCGGGCCAGGTTCCCGGGCAAGTATGTCCACTGATTTCCTGTGTATTTCCTACATGAAATGCTGTGTGCCCCTCTCGTTGTTTGTTTGCCCTGTTATATTATGTGCTCGTGCCTCTCCCTTTGCGCGTTTCTTTGCCGTATGGCATATTAATTTCTAGTGCTTAGCGTCACTCGTTTCGCGTTGTGGCTTGGCGTTTCACCTTTCCTGGCTTGGCGATTCACCCTTAACGGGTACGCCAATGCGCATCTGATCCCACGATCGTCGTCGCCCCTAACTCAACAACAACAACAACACATATCTATAACATTAGGCAACTGTCAGGTGATGACTCTCTCAGTCTGTCTCTCATACATCTCCAACATCTTCTTATTTGTCAAATAATTTTGTAAGGATAATTATTCTGCAGTTCAACAGAAATAATATATTTTGTTTGAACAATTGATTTTGTATTCACTGGAAAAAAATTGTTTTGTGGCACTACAGACACAAATATTTCATATATAAACTCTTATATTTCATAATTAAAATGTAAATTAAAGATTCTTGTCATGAAAGTTAGAGACCGTAACCTTCCAGGAACATAGATGCCCTGGATCCCTCAGAAGGAATGCTGAACGTTCTTAGAGACAAAGGAGTGTACAACCTTACGTATCAGGAGTTCATAAGCCAGAACCCGACAACCATTCCTCAAGGTGAGAACACATCCCCGTCCTCATCCTTAATGCTTTAGGCAATAAGTAACAAAATCTAGTGTATGGAACTCTTAGTGTCATCACTTGTACAATATAAAGTAAATGAGAAAATCCATAGGAGCCTTGATGAGGGTTTGAACCTATGCGGTGGGTGTTCCCACGCACACGCCCTAGTCAACATGGCAACGGCATGGTCAAAAGAATTGCAACCTGGAGATGTAATGAACTCACAAGGGTTTTCTGAGGCATCTACTGAAGCTGTACCTGGATTTTCATACATTCCCCCCATGCACTCTGGCTCTGTCATCCAGGAATGTTCTTCTGATACTCCTCTTTCAAAACTTTCCTGGATGACAGAGTGCATGGGGTGGGTGGATTGTGTGAAAATCCTGGTCCGGCTTCAGTGGAAGCCTCAGGAAACCCTTGTGAGCTCGGTAGAACTCCAGGGTTGCAATTCTTTAGACCATGTTGTAGCCTAGTTGACTAGGGCGTGTGCGTGGGAACACCCACCGCATAGGTTTGAATCCTCATAACAGTTCCAACGAGTGTTCTCATTGACACATCATGTTAGTGTGATTACACTGTGTATAAGGTAAATGGTAATATATGTATAAATACTTACCTCCTACCTCACATCCATGTACCTAGACTCAATTACCAAAGCCAATCTACATAAATAAAATTGTAAATGTTTGTTTTGTTCAAAATCGCTAATCTCCGAAAGTTGTTCACCGATTTCTTTGAAATTTTGACACACCTTTGCATTCGAATATGCGCTTGTTTTTTTATACCTACTATTAAGATGTGAAACCTGTGACAGGTAAAACAATATATTTTTAAGCTGTGTTTTTCAAGGTTGGGAATGATGAATAGGACGAGGGGATGGGGGAGGGGTGAATGGCGGGGAGGACGAGGGGCGGGGGGGGGGGGGGATGGTAGGAAGCACAAAGGGGACGGGGGGGGGGGGAATGGTTGGAAGGATAAAGGGGACAGGGGAGTTGGGAATGGTTGGGAGGATGAAGAGATGCGGGAGAGGGGAATGGTGGGGGGGGGTGGACGGGGGAATGGGGAAGGGATGCTGTGGCTCAGCAACGCGCACGAGTTCCTGAGACTCCTTGATAACTGCTCAACTAGTAAACCTGTCCTCTTCCCCACCCACATAGACTTGTTCAGTTGAAGGCATAGTGTTAGGTTCCGCTTTAGTAAACAGAGATAAAATATTTTTTAAAATACTACTCATCTCTTTGTAGTTATCTGACCTCTCTCAGCTTTTAATGAACCAATCCTTTCCATAATCTTTGTTCGATATAACTGAAAAAACCTTCAGGATTTGTCTTTATTTGCCCTGCTATGCAAACTTCAGTTTTTCCCCTCCTTATCTCTTTTTGAACTTTTCTAACCACTTGGACGAATTCTTGTTCTAAACTGACTTCCCCATTCTTTATCCTTTTGTTCTAAGCTCTTTTCTACCTATAAGGTTCATCAAAACCTCTGTTATCCGTTTCAGGTCATTAGTATTTGATCTATCAAATTTGTATGGTATACTACGTTCCTGTGCTTTGCTTACAATATTTTTAAATAAGTTATATTTTGAGTCCGCATCTAAATCCCTTTTTATATCACCCATCGCTGGGTTCCCGTCTCACTCCAAGACCGGCCTGCCCCCAATGCCCAAGACTTTCCAATCTATTTTACCCCCCAAAATTCTTAGGCTATTAAAATCAGCTATTCGAAAATCTGGCACTTTAACAGAATTTTCCCCTACAAATCTATTCCATTCTATACTAAATCTGATTTCTTTGTTATCACTATTCCCTAGCTCGTTCCCTATTTCGATGTTATTGATTTGGTTTCCCTGTTCGTTAATACTAAAATATTATTTTCCCGTGTTGGTTCCTTAATGTGTTGGGTAATGAAGCAATCGTCAATTAATTCTAGAAATTCTTCTACTTCATTTTTCCATGTTCTGTTTAACCAGTTTATTCGACTAAAATTAAAGTCACCCATAACACAATTACTTTTAGACCTAGATGCTCCAGATATTTCATCTCATAGATGCTTTGTTTCCATCCTGTCTAAATTTGGTGGCGTGAATGTAACTCCTATTATAAGATTATTTGCTTTTTCGTTTAATTCTAGCCAAATAGTTTGTGTGTAGCTCGGTCTTGATTTCCTCTTTGAGGCTCCATTTAAATTTTTTCCTAACATATATGGCTACTTCCTCCCTCCTCGTCTAATATATCTATCTGTGTGAAATAATTTAAATCCATTTATTTGATATTCAGCTAATAGTTCTCTATTTTAAACAGTCATACACGTTTCGGTAAATGCAATAATATCTATTTTTTTGTGTGCAGACAAGAGCATTTAAATAGTTTATTTCGTTTCTTAGACTCCTACTGTTCGTGAAATATAACCTAAGTGTATTGTTATTTTGAGGCCCTTTTTCCCTGTTTATTTTCCCAATTTGTTTCCCCTACAAACAAACACATATGCAATTGACCCAAATCCACCCAAAGACATTTTACCATCCTCAAGTAGGATCCCTTGATTGTTTCAAGCTTAGGTTAGACATGTATATTAATGAGTTTGGGTGGACATAAATAGGAGCTGCCTCGTATGGGCCAATAGGCCTTTTTCAGTTATCTTCATTGGTATATTCTAGAAAGGCGAATAATCAGGGGTGACATGATAGAGGTGTACAAGTGGATGAAAGGGCATAGCAAAGGGGCTATTAATAGGGTAATAAAAGTATCAGCAATATAAAACAATCAATCATTAAAATTATAGAATAATGGCTATAAATTGGATATGTTTATATTTAGGTTTATTATTTATTATTAAGTACATCATACCATCCTGAAGTACATTCTACCTTCATAAAGTACTTCCTACCATCCTCAGTACATCATAGCATCCTCTAATACATTATACCAACCTCAAGTACATCCAACCATCATCAAGTGTATCCTATCGTCCTGAAGTATTTCTCACCATCCACATGTACATCCTAGCATCTTTAATCGCTTCCTACCATCCTCAAGTATATTGTACCATCTGTGGAAAATTTACCATTGGGATTTTATTTTAAAACATTTATTTATTTTAATGATTAAATCATTTATGTGGATTTTACCATTACATAATTTCTTTAGTAAGTGGACTGTATAAGATAATTTTCTCCCACTAATAAACTCCTCACAAGCTTGATGGTGTTTTATATATAAGTTCAACTAGACAGGAATTAGCTTGTTAGTTGCCATTATTTTATTTAAATGGTTAAATAAAATAATTAAACCTATACTCTGAGAAGTAAATTAATCAATTGAATATTTTTACTACGAGATAATGTCAGCTTAGCTTAACAAGAAGTGTAGATTATCCTTCACGTAAGCCAAACATTCAGGGTGATATATGGTAATGGCGTCTCACAGGTGGTGAAGTAGCTATTGTATAATGCTACGTTGCGACTATTTTTCCTTTTACCTGTCAACACACAATTTTGTTAATTGGGCTACAACACCAGTTAAATGTAAGCAATAATTATTATGTGCCAATTCAGATTTGATGCTTGAGATTGAGGTTATGAGACAACACTTACTTGTGTTGGCTTACTTGGTATGATGCTCGGGTGTGTCCAGGGTACGGACACACTCGAGCATCATACCTTCGGCAAACAACACAGTATTTAAGTATCGACTTTTCAGTCTAGCGACCCTGGGGAAGCCTGTACTGCTGCCTTAACACTTTGCCTAGCTCTGCGTACAAGCTCCAGCCCACTCCAAGGTCGGCCAGGCGTTTCCCGTGAGCACTCTGGCACTAAAATGTGTATACTCTCTTCAGTTTTCGCATCTCAATTTCCGCGCTACGTCGTTAATTTTGGTATCATATTGTTCGCAATAGAATTCTCTAATGGAATATATGCATATTAGGTCACAAAGCCCGGCGTGTAACCAGCAGCAAACTCGAAAATCTGGCGAGTGTTACCAGTGAGTGAGCACTCATCCGTTCACTGGCACAAAAATTTTTATACTCTTTTTTCAGATTTATCGTCTCAATTTTCGTGTTACATCGTTTATGTTGGTATAAAACTGTTTGCAATATAATTCTCTAAAGGGATATATGCATATAAATTCAAATGGAAGAGCAACATAATCAATGCAATAAGAATAACTTACTTCATCATGTGAAAAAAATGAATAACATATCTGTACTTACCACCCAATAATGTTTGTAGAGCACGAGTTGAGCATTTGGTTGAACCACTCCACCTTTTCCAGGACAAAGTTTTCTGAAGTTTCTCAACCCATGTTTTATAAGTGAAGTGGATGGGGAGTAAGCATTGCTGCTTATTCACCCAGTATGTCCTCTTGCGATAGTACAAGCCAGAGTATGGTGCAACACACAGTGACACAACACACGACTTGCACTTACACCTGGTGTCCTTTTTTTTACCAGACTTGTAGCAAACACGACACTTCAGACCTTCATCGATGCGAATTAAGGAATGGTTAAAGTTCCTGTTCAGACGTTTTGGTTTATCAACAATACGAGGGTATCTCCTACCAGCAGCACCACAAGGAGTAATCTGAACCTCATCTGAGTCAGATGATGGATTTTCATTTTGAGGAGAAAAAGGAAATAGTGGCCGCCTCACACCTGATGGCACAGGTGTTGCAACATTGTCGCCAGTAGGTCTGCTCTCATCGTCATGTACAGCACCCGCATGTATGATGTTGCGATTTTGGAGAGGCCAGTTCTTATACTCAAAGTTCAGTAGTGACCAAATGATTACTTCGCGGATCTGGAACAATGAGAGTTTCTTTGTATCAGTTGTGTAGTAATTGTATAACAGAAAAGCATTATGGATAGCCATTTGCAGAAAGTAGAACGTGAATTTCATCGTCCACTTTTGACATTTCCGTGTGAAATGATAATATATGACCATTTGGTCGAAGCGATCAACATCTTTCAAGTTGTTATTGTTGTCACAGATTGCCTTTGGTTTGTTCAGAGTGACCTGTTGCAATGAAGATGTTCCGTCAGGTTTGCGTACTCGTTCCTTCGTTCTTCTTCTTGTGTATCTGCATTGTGGCAAGTTGTGATGAGTGAAACAACTCTCTCATCTTTCCACATAATTATAAAAGTATTGTCCTTCCATTTATAAAGGTTTATCTACTAGCAGTTTACCCTTTGCTTGTAGCTGAAAATCTTTTGGTGTACCACGCTGTAGTCTGAGAGTACCACAGGTGTATACACCTTGTTCAAGCAGCTTTTCATCAAGTTGAACCGAGTTATAGTAATTATCCATATATAAATTATAACTTTTGTTCTTCAGTGGTTCAATGAAGCCCATAACCGCTTGAATTGTTATCTTCCCAATTCCTGCATACACTTCAAAATCATAGATGTAACCAGTATGCGATTCAGCCAGCTTATGCAGCTTTACTCCATACTTATCAGGTTAATTTGGGTTATATACCATGAAATGTAGACAGTGGCATTGTGGCTTCTTCCAAACACAGATTTTTCTAAGGATTGTATACTGCTTTATATTTATATGTTAGATATTCCATGAGTGTTTTAATTTTTATTAGATTGTCTTCATTGTCTTTGGGAATGGCATTATTGCTATGAGTATGAAAACACTTTCCTATCAGTATATATTGTTTCGCAGTTATAAAAGTACTGAAAAGAAATACATGCTACAATTTACATGTTTGCCTGTACATACTCATCGTTGGCATTTTCACAATGGCCACCAACATTGTTAGTCCAAATATCTGGCAAGCTCTTTTTACACTCACTTCATCCCACTAATTGTTTGTGGTTTTAAAAGCATTCGTCATGCTTTGTAATGCGTACAAGTTGGTTTCATATACCATAAGTTTCAGACAATCTTGCGTAGTAAATGACTGTAAAAATTCCAGAGGAGTGCTGGTACTGGCAAAGTCAGGCCTGGTGCTCCAGTACAACTGGGTTAAAAGGGGGGAGTGTTGTCAGTAGACCAGGCTTCACCAGAACTGGTACATGGGGTAAGAATGGAATGCATTCTAATAGCAGGGGCCAGCACGTGTGATGGTATAAACATCATCATTACTCCACTCGCTTTCAGTTTCATCCTCACCTACTGTTTCAGTTTCAACCACCTCACTATCTACATCACTGTCACTTTCGGCACTTTCAAGATCAAGATCATAAAATTCGTCAACTAGAGCCTGGAATTTTGTTGGAGTGAGTTTCCCTTTGCTGTACTTTTGGCAAACACTACTTAGCTTTTCCCTCAGGCGTGTTTCTTTACCGGCTTTCGTCATCGAATGGCTCTGTTCTTGATCACTATCAGTCTTGGAGTAAATGTAAAGAGTTTATAAAGGCAGTAACAAACATAGCTGAGGAAAAATTGCCGGAACGGGCGTCCTCACCCAAGATCCGTAGATTTATTTAGGGACGCAACATGCGTCCCAGCCCAGGCAAAGTGTTGCGAGGGGTATCTAGTACCCTCACCATGGAGTGTGCAGCGCTTGTGAATATGAAGTTCAAACAGTCTGTATAACTAGTGATTCCGGGGGAGGAACACAGGATGTTTAACTTCAAGGACAAAATGTTTTGATTGTCTGGGTCAATCCAGAGACCCAGATCATTGACGATTTTAGCACGGAGGATTTCGAATTCATTGCTGTATGTTTGTACCTGGACGTGTTCTAACTAGTACTTTTGAGCACTAGCGAATTTATGTTTGATTCCTACCTTTTGTAAAAATTCAAACACCCTGTGTGTGTGACTCTAAGAAGCTTATTTAAATGAGAGTACTGAATGCATTTAATTACTGAAGTCAAGCATGGCTCTGGTATCTCAGTGGGAGCACTGACAATGGTCGCAATGACTTGCAGCTTTTTGTTTAGGCCACTGGTCACAGAATTGTCATTGAGGCCAATGGAACTACAGCTCGGCTTTAGATAATTGTTTTAAGGTCAAACCACTGGAGAAACGGTCAGTTGGGTTCTCCTTAGTGGGTACATTCCAGAGTTTGCATCTGGCTGACAAATCTCGATTTTGTTTACTCTGTTGCTAACATATGGGGGTTTTGTTATTATTATTGCGAACTCAATGTAACACTGCCTCATCATCTGACCACACCATTGTTTGTTCAAAGTGGATGTTACTCAATGTTTTGACCAGATAATGAGATAGACTTACCTACAAGTAGTAAGGTAAATAATTTCATTTGTGTCAATGATCCTCTGTCCTCTCTATGTATGATGTACATCCTACCATACTCAAGTACATCCTACCGTCCTCAAGTACATCCTACCATCCTCAAGTACATCCTACCATCCTCAAGTACATCCTACCATCCTCTAGTACATCATACCGTCCTCTTGTACATCCTACCATCCTCAAGTACATCCTACCATCCTCTAGTACATCATACCGTCCTCTTGTACATCCTACCATCCTCTAGTATATCCTACCATTCTCTAGTACATCCTACCATTCTCTAGTACATTCTACCATCCTCAAGTACATCCTACCATTCTCTAGTACATCCTACCATCCTCAAGTACATCCTACCATCCTCAAGTACATCCTACCATTCTCTAGTACTTCCTACCATCCTCAAGTACATCCTACCATCCTCAAGTACATCCTACCATTCTCTAGTACATCCTACCATTCTCTAGTATATCCTACCACCCTCAAGTACATCCTATCATCCTCTAGTACATCCTGTCATCCTCTAGTACATCCTATCATCCTCAAGTACACCCTACCATCCTCAAGTACACCCTACCATCCTCAAGTACATCCTACCATTCTCTAGTACATCCTATCATCCTCAAGTACATCCTGTCATCATCTAGACTAAGACTCGGCTCAGGCTTTATCTCATGCCTCAGCCATCATCATTATTCCGTAACATGGAGGTCTGGTAAACCTTTATTGATTGATTTGTAAAGATATGTTTATTACTTTAAAAATATAATCATTTGACAAATTGAGAATATAATAGTTTGGATTTCGTCAAAATGTCAAAATGTCAGCGACTGTATAGTCTCCTAGCTAAAAAAATAATCTTTAATTAATTAGATTATATAAAAGTGTAATTAAACGCTTTCAATTTGATGATTTTTATTTACCACTAGCTGTACCTGCCCACGCGTTGCTGTGGCTCAGCAACGCATGTGCGTTGCTGAGCCACAGCAACCATCCTTTTCCTCCAGTCTTCCCCACTATTCTCTCCTCACCATCTCCTCGGCCTCCCAATCATTCCCCCCTCCACCATCCCCTCTTCCTTCCCACCATGTCCCACTCCCCTGTCCCTTTGTCCTCCCCACCATTCTCCTTTCCCCTATCCCCTCGTCCCCACCATCCCAAACTCCCCCGTCGCCTCGTCCCTCCCCACCATTACCCCCTCCCTTGTCCTCTCGTCCTCCCCACCATCTCTCACTTCCGTCCCCTCGTCATCCTCACTATTCCCCACTCCCTTGTCCGATGCCTTCCCAATTGGTCTGATGTTCCCATCAGAAAATTGGGAACATCAAGTTATCTGATGTTCTCATCACTGAAATATAAGAAAAAGTTAAAAATGATATGAAAATATGAAAAAATAAAAAAAATAACTATACTCACGAAATGAACGGTATGGTAAACAACACAGCTCAATTTCAACGCAATTCACACAAAACAATTAAATCAAAACGAAAATAAATAAAAATCTATGAAAATTCAGTTTATCAATGCAATCAGAAACATTGAAATGGAGGTTATCTTGAGATGATTTCGGGGCTTTTTTAGTGTCCCCGCGGCCCGGTCCTCAACCAGGCCTCCACCCCTAGGAAGCAGCCCGTGACAGCTGACTAACACCCAGGTACCTATTTTACTGCTAGGTAACAGGGGCATAGGGTGAAAGAAACTCTGCCCATTGTTTCTCGCCGGCGCCTGGGATCGAACCCAGGACCACAGGATCACAAGTCCAGCGTGCTGTCCACTCGGCCGACCGGCTCCCTAATTGGAATTGTAACATATATAGTATAGCATGTGTGTGTGTTGCTCTTTCAGGCAACAGATGGTACTGTTTGTCAAGGAAAGCATAGTCTTACATGTCACAGGTGTGGCATCTATACTTATACTTAAATGAACGGCATGGTAAACAACACAGCTCAATTCCAACGCAGTCACACAAAATAATTCAATAAATAAAATAAAATAACTCTAAATCTATGAAAATATAAGTTATTAATGCAATCGGAAACATTGAAATGAAATTGGTGACATATTTAGTATGTGCAACAGATGGCACTGTTTTTCAAAAACGCATGTTTTACCTGTTACAGGGGTGTCCTCTATATAGTAGTATATAAAAACACGCGCCTATTCAAATGCAACGCTGAGTCAAAATTTCAAAGCAATCGGTGAACAACTTTCGGAGATTACAGCGTGTGTTGCTCTTACGTCCAACAGATGGCGCTGTTTTTCAAAATCGCATGTTTTTTCCTGTCACAGGTGAGGCATGTATAAAGTAGATATATAAAAAGACGCGCCTATTCGAATGCAATGTTGTGTCAAAATTTCAAAGCAATCGGTAAAGAGGTTTCGAAGATTTCCCTCACATGAAAAACACAGTTTTTCAGAAAAAGCATGTTTTTTACCGTCACAGACGTGATATCTATATAGTATGTATATAAAAACCTGGCCGGATGCGAATGGAACATTGTGTGAAAACTTCAAAGCAATCGGTGAAGAACTTTCGGAGATTAGCGATTTTGAACAATCGAACATTTTCATTGATTTAAATAGATTAATAATTTGTTATCGTAACAGTTAATTGAAGACCATCCAATGACATGTTGAGTGTGATCATGTACCAACATATGTGCTTATGACTTGGAGCAGCCGTGGAGTGCGGACGTGTCCCTCCGTGACTGCTGGAGTTGTTCGCTGTTTGGTCGCCAGGTGGCGGGGCGTCGCTGCCCTACCAGTGTTGTTGCCTGGCTGGCTGCTGCTGACGTGGCGGAACTGAGTTGCGATGGGGGTCCCCCTCCCACCGGTACTGCGGGCTCAGTCTGTGGGCCTGGAATTTTCCAGCCGGGCTGGATACCCAGAGATTGCACGGGTGTGTGAGCAGCTGCAGGTACCTGTGATGGATATCTACGGTGTCGAGCTGGTGACGGCCCGTCGGGTGATCCTGAAATTCACTGCAGACATGGCGTATCGCGAATTTCTACGTCGATACGAGGGGCGGACATTGCCTCTGCAGGATGGTGCGGGCACTGTGTCCATATCTGATCGGAGTGGTGCCCTCACATACGTCAGCGTCCATGGGGTTCCTTTGGAGTTTCCGGAGGGTCTGCTCCGGCGGTACTTCGGCCGTTTTGGCGCCGTCGTTAGTGTGCGGGTGAATGTGGTGTCCTCGAGCCCACTAAAGGGTGTCCGCACAAACATTCGTACCCTGGGCATGAGGTTACGGGAGGATATCCCGTCCTCTGTGCGTCTGCTGGGGTACACAGTTCGGGTGTTTTACGCCCGCCAGCCCCGGACATGTTATCGCTGTGGCCTGTCGGGCCATCAGGCTGCTGAATGTTCTGCGCCGGCCTCTGCGCCTGTGAACCTCTTCAGCGAGGAGGACTTCCCACCGCTTCCTGTGGAGGAGGTTTCTGTGGGTCTGGACGCCTCCCCGGACGCGGCTAAGCCCCCTGTGTCGCCTGATGCGCCCCCTGTGGTGGACGTTCCCCCGAATGTCGCCGACCCTCCTCAGGATGTTGCGATGCCCTCGGTGGATACTCCTGCTCCTGTCCCTGATGCTCCCGTGGGCCTTTCTGATGCTCCCTCCTCGCCGTCTGCTCACCCGTCTTCAGTTGCTGCGCCTGGCCCTGCGTGCTCGCCTGCATCCTCGCCTCGGGTCCCGGCTGCGCTGAGTGCTGGGGTGGCTGTGGGGCCTCCTGTTGTATGTGGTCCGGTTCCCCCTGCGGTTGAGGCTGCTGCCGTCATGAGGCGAGCGGTGGTTCGCACGGCTTGTGATGCCCGTGGTTCTGGGTCCGCCTCCGGCTCTGAGGATGTGCGCCCGGTGCCCAAGCGGTCCAGGCGTTCTTCTACTGCATGGGCTGATGTGGAGGGTTTCGACGCCGATGGGTCTTCGGGAGATGATGTGGTGGTCGCTGACGTCCATGTACCTGCTGATGCCAAGGATTGTGTGTATGATTCACCTCCTGTTTCTTCTGTAGGCGGTTCTCCGCAGTGGGGGTGGTTGCTCCTCCGGACGTTGGTGCGGGGGGTGCTGGTGCAGGCCGCGACCTCGTGTTGTTGCTAAAGAAGGATGTTCAGCGAGGGGGGCCCCTGCAGGTGTCCCGTCCGGTGGTTGCTGCGGAGCCCTGTGGGGCTGCCAAGGTTACAAGTGCGCTGCCCGTTGCCCGCGCCTGTAGGGGGAAGCCCGTCCCGATCATCTTGGCCTCCGGCGTGGCGTACGATCAGAAGACCAACCCTTTGGAATTTGGCTTTATTGACCGAGTGCTGCCTGTTCCATGGTGCCCCTCGACTATCTGGGTTCCACAGGCTCAGGCTTTTGTTGAGGGTGTGCCGAATTTGATGCCCGATCCTCGTACGGCCCATAGTCACTCTGACAACATCATGTTGCTTTGGGAGGCGTATTGTCTTCGTTTCCCGGCAGCTGAGTGGCCGGATAAGTATGCGCACTCTTGATAGTTTGTGTGCTTGCTGAGTATTTCGCGTCTGTATGTTCTGTGGTATTTATTGTGTGCCCTTCAGGCCGGTGTCGTATTTAGTTTTCTCAATGTCCCTGTTTATTGTAATTAGTGTATTGTGTGCCCTTCAGGCCGATGTCGTGTTTAGTTTTCTCAATGTCCCTGTTTATTGTAATTAGGCTATACCTTTTCATGATTATCTGTTTCTTTGATTCTGATGTATTATGTGCCCCTATGGCTATGCTGTTTGCCCTCTTACGTGAGTGGTTGTGCATGTTTTTTGTTTGTTTATTGGTTTGTTTATGTTTATGGTTTTTTTGTTTTATGATTTTATTATTTATTTGTTTATTTTTTATTTTTGTTCTCCTCTGCTTTCTATGTGTATTATGACCTTGTTTTATGTGTTATTGTAATTTGGGTATTGTTTGCCTGTTTGCGCTATTTGTTTATTGATGTTTTTGTACTGTGCTGTCGGTCCTTCTGGCCGGTGGTTTGTTTGTTTTGCTCATTTTGTTTTCTTATGTTAATTTTATTGTATTTATTGCTTATACTTGCATGCTTGCATGTAAAAATAAATAAATAAAAAAAAAAAAAAAACATATGTGCTTATAATGCTCCTGGTGGTAATGTTTATCTTGTGTTGTGTTGCCAGATACGTATGATGTGGTGGTAACGCTTGTGTTTAAAATGTTCCTGGTGGGAATGTTTATCTTGTGTTGTATTTCTATATATGTATGACATGGTGGCAACACTTGTGTTTATAATGTTCCTGGTGGGATTGTTGATCGTGTGTTGTGTTGCCAGATATGTATGACGTGGTGGTGACCTGTGGCGGCATGGTTGAGGGCCATTTGCCTGTTCAAGGCATCAATGAATTTATCCGGGTAGCCAAGCCAGGTGAGAACGCAAACTGTATTCCCAACACACAAAGTAACCCTTACAGAATAGTTTCCAAAATAGATAACAAACCAATAATTGCTTTACTACAAGACTGAGGAATTGTTCGTAGTTTGTTACTGTTGACTGCATTTGTGATATTAAAGTGGATGAAGCTCCTACAGCGTTCCACTGAATGAGTGGGGAATACTTATTACATATTCCCATGTATGAATATTGAAGAATCTGTCTTATGAGCCCATACCCATCAGAGCTTCATAGGTGGGATTACACAACGGGTTCCCTGAGTGGGGCTTCACATTAGGGCCTCCCTGAGTGGGCTACACCTCAGGGCTCCCTGGGTGGGGCTACACCTCAGGGCTCTCTGGGTGGGGCTACACCTCAGGGCTCACTGGGTGGGGCTACACCTCAGGGCTCACTGGGTGGGGCTATACCTCAGGGCTCCCTGAGTGGGGCTACACCTCAGGGCTCCCTGAGTGGGGCTACACCTCAGGGCTCCCTGAGTGGGGCTACACCTCAGGGCTCCCTGAGTGGGGCTACACCTCAGGGCTCCCTGAGTGGGGCTACACCTCAGGGCTCCCTGAGCGGGGCTACATCGTAGGGCCTCCCTGTGTGGGGCTTCACCTTAGGGCCTCTCTGAGTGGGGCTTCACCTTAGGGCCTCCCTGAGTGGGGCTTCACCTTAGGGCCTCCCTGAGTGGGGCTACACCTCAGGGTTTCCTGAGTGGGGGCTACACCTCAGGGCTCCCTGAGTGGGGCTACACTTCAGGGCTCCCTGAGTGGGGCTACACCTCAGGGTTCCCTGAGTGGGGGCTACACCTCAGAGCTCCCTGAGTGGGGGCTACACCTCAGTGCTCCCTGAGTGGGGCTACACCTCAGGGCTCCATGAGTGGGACTGCAAATTATGTGAAATGCATTTATGTTATTGTGGAAATGTCTGTACAGTTACAAACCAAAGATAATCAGGTGAGTGGCAACTATTCACAAAGATAACCAGGTGAGTGGCCACTATGCACAAAGATAATCAGGTGAGTGGCAACTATGCACAAAGATAATCAGGTGAGTAGCAACTATGCACAAAGATAACCAGGTGAGTGGCAAGACTGGTTTCTTGAGGCTGGACATGAGGTACCAATGAGACTGGTTATTTGAGGCTGGTCATGATTTATCAATGATACAGGAAACTTCCCAGGAACTCAGTCAGATGCATTGACTTGAGGATTAATGTAACATCGAACTGTACAATATAATTCCATATGTCAAACACATAAGTAGCAAACATAACTCACTTTATGAATACTCACAAAAAGTGTATGTGAACATCTTATACCACAAAAAACATATATATTAAAAATCATGCTGGACTATTGTGGAGTCCGTATTATATTAAACACAACATGAAGTAGGAGAATGTCCAGAGGACAGCCTCATCACGATAGTCACAGAACTGAGAGATATAAGTCTCTTCCATTCTAGTTGTGTGAGTCAATGGGAAACAGACGGAAGAAAACATACTTAGGGAAGGTTAGAGTCCACACATAACCGGCTACACTGTAACGAGGCATATGACCGGCTACACTGTAACGAGACAAATGACCGGCTACACTGTAACGAGACAAATGACCGGCTACACTGTAACGAGACAAATGACCGGCTACACTGTAACGAGCCAAATGACCGGCTACACTTTACCGAGACAAATGACCGGCTACACTGTAACGAGACAAATGACCGGCTACACTGTAACGAGACAAATGACCGGCTACACTGTAACGAGACAAATGACCGGCTACACTTTACCGAGACAAATGACCGGCTACACTGTAACGAGACAAATTAATTAATGGTTCTTGTTTTATTAACAAAGTATGAGAAATGAACTTAGAAGGAAAATAGTGGAAGTAAACTTCGTACACAGTTATGCTTTGATGGTATAAAGGTGCTCACTGAGAGAGCTCACAGGCCGAGCTCATACGGTCCAAATCACACCCCATGAGCAGAGTGTGTACATGTACACAAGTGAGGAAAGATGAGTAAAAGTACACCAGTGAGCAGAGATGAGTACAATTACACCATTCATCACTGAGTGTTGAACGCCTGCTATTACTGGGTGTTGAACGCCAGCCTCTGCTGGTTGTTAAACGCCGATCATCACTGAGTGTTGAACGCTTGCCATTAATGGGTGTTGAAAGCCTGTTATCACTGAGCGTTGACAGCCTGCCATCACTGAGTGTTGAATGAGTGCCATCACTGAGTGTTGAATTCCTGCCTTCACTGAGCGTTGAACGCCGGCTTGACTGAATGTTGAATGCCTGTCATCACTGGATGTTGAAAACTTGCCGTCACCGGATGTTGAATGCCAGCCACCCCTGGGTGCTGAACACCTGTCATCCCTGAGTATTGAACGCCGGTCATCATTTGGTGTTGAACGTCTGCCATCACAGAGTGTGGAACACCTGTCATCACTGGGAGTTGAACGCCTGCCATCACGGATGTTAAACGCCTGCTATCGCTGAGTGTTGAACGCATGCCATCAACTGCTTGTTGAACACCTACCATCACTGCGTGTTGATCGATTGCAATCACAGGGTGTTGAACTCCTGGCATCAGTGTTAAATGCCAGCCATTACTCAGTGTTGAACGCCTGCCATCACTGGATGTTGAACGCCTGCCATCACTGGATGTTGAACGCCTGCCATCACTGGATGTTGAACGCCTGCCATCACTGGATGTTGAACGCCTGCCATCACTGAGTGTTGAACGCATGTCATCGCTGAGTGTTGAACGCATTTCATCACTGAGTGTTGAACGCATGTCATCACTGAGTGTTGAACACATGTCATCACTGAGTGTTGAACGCATGTCATCACTGAGTGTTGAACGCATGTCATCAGTGAGTGTTGAACTCTTGCCAAAACTGGACGTTGAACGCTTGCCATCACTGGATGTTCAACGCCAGCAACCGCTGGGTGTTGAACGCCGGTCATCACTGGATGTTGAACGTCTGCTTTCACTGAGTGTTGAAAGCCGGACATCACTGAGTGCTGAACACCTGCCATCACTGAGTATTGAAAGCCTGCTATTACGATGTTGAACGCCTGCCGTCACTGGGTGTTGAACGCCTGCCATCACTGGATGTTGAACGCCTCTCATCACTGGGTGTTGAACGCCTGGCCTCAGTGTTAAATGCCTGCCTCATTGAGTGTTGAACGCCTGCAGTTACTGAGTGTTGAATGTTGACCAGACCACACACTAGAAGGTGAAGGGACAACGACGTTTCGGTCAGTCCTGGACCATTCTCAAATCGATTGGCAATCGATTTGAGAATGGTCCAGGACGGACCGAAACGTCGTCGTCCCTTCATTTTCTAGTGTGTGGTCTGGTCAAAATATTTCAGCCACGTTATTGTGACTCATCGCCTGCACTGAGTGTTGAATGCCTGCAACCAATAAGTGTTGAACGCCGTCCATCGCCGAGTGCTGAACGCCTGCCATAACTGTGACTTGAACACCTACCATAACTGCGCGTTGAACGTTTGCTATCACTGAGTGTTGAACGCCTGCAATCATAAGGTGTTGAACTCCTCGTGTCAGTGTTGATCCCTTGCCATTACTAAGTGTTGAACGCATGTCATCAATGACTGTTGAACGAATGTCATCGATGACTGTTGAACGCCTGCAATCACTGAGTGTTGGACACCAGCCATCACTGTGTGTTGAACGCCTGTCGTTACAGAGTGTTTAATGCATGCCATCACGATGTTGAACGCCTGCAGTCACTGAGTGTTGAACGAATGCCAAAACTGGATGTTGACCTCTTGCCACAACTGGATGTTAAACGCCTGTTACCACTAGATGTTGATCGCCTGCCATCACTGCACGTTGAACGCTTGCCATCACTGAGTGTTGAACGCCTGTCATCATTTGGTATTGAACGTCTGCAATCACTGAGTGTTGAATGCCTGCAACCACTGAGTGTTGAATGTCTGCAATCAATAAGTGTTGAACGCCGGCAACCGCTGAGTGTTGAACTCCTGCCATTACTAAGTGTTTAACGTATGTCATCGTTGAGTGTTGAACGCATGACATAACTGTGTGTTGAACGCACGTCATCACTGAGTGTTGAACGCTTGTCACCACTGAGTGTTGAACGCATGTCATCAATGAGTGTTGAACGCCTGTCGTTACCGAGTGTTGAACGACTGCCTTGACTGGATGTTGAACGCCTGCAATCACTGAGTGTTGAACGCCTGCCATCAATAAGTGTTGAACGCCGGAAATCACTGAGTGCTGAACTTCTGATATCATTAGGAGTTGAATGCCTGCAGTCACTGAGTGTTGAATGCCTGCAATCACTAAGTATTGAACACTGGCCATCACTGAGTGCTGAACGCCTGCAATCACAGGGTGTTGAACTCCTGGAATCAGTGTTGAACGTCAGCCATTACTGAGTGTTGGAAGCCTGCCATCAGTGGATGTTGAACACCGGCCATCACTAGATTTAAAACGCCTGTCATCACTAAGTGTTGAACGCATGTCATCACTGAGTGTTGAACGCCTGCAATCACTGAGTGTTGAACGCCTGCAATCACTGAGTGTTGAAAGCTTGCCAAAACTGGATGTTGAATGCATGCCATCACTGGATGTTCAACGCCAGCCACCGCTGGGTGTTGAACGCCGGTCATCACTGGATGTTGAACTTCTGCATCACTGAGTGTTGAACGTCTGCCATTACTGAGTGTTGAACGTCTGCCAACCCTGAGTCTTAAACGTCTGCCATCACTGGATGTTGAACGCCTGCCATCACAATGTTGAACGCCTGCCATTACTGGGTATTGAACGCCTGCCATCACTAGATGTTGATCGCCTGCAATCATTGGGTGTTGAACACCTGGCATCAGTGTTAAACGCCTGCCATCAATGAGTGTTGAACGCCGGCTATCGCTGAGTGTTGAACGCCTGCCATCACTGCGTGTTGAACGCCTACCATCACTGCGTGTTGAACGTTTGCCATCACTGAGTGTTGAACGCCTGCAATCACAGGATGTTGAACTCCTGGCATCAATGTTCAATGCCGGGTATTACTGAGTGTTGAACCCATGTCATCACTGAGTGACGAACGCCTGTTGTCAATGAGGCTTTAATGTCTTCCATCACGATGTTGAACGCCTGAAATCACTGAGCGTTGAACGAATGCCAAAACTGGATGTTAAACGCCTGCCCCTCACTTAGTGTTGAACACATGCCAGCAATGTGTTGAACGCCGGATATCACTCGGTGTTGAACTTCTGCAATCATTAAGTGTTGAATGCCTGCAATCACTGAGTGATGAACGCCTTCCATCATTGAGTGTTGAACGCCTACCGTCATTGAGTGTGGAATGGTTGTCATCTCTTGGTGTTTAATGTCTGCCATCACTGAGTGCTGAACGCCTGTTACCACTGGATGTTGACCGCCTGTCATCACTGTGTGTTGAACACCTGCTATCAATGAGTGTTGAACGCTTGCCATCACTGAGTATTGACCGCCTGTCATCACTGTGTGTTGAACACCTGCTATCAATGAGTGTTGAACGATTGCTATCACTGGGTGTTGAACGCTTGCCATCACTGAGTATTGAGCGCCTGTCATCATTGGATATTGAACGTCTGCCATCTTTGAGTGTTGAACGTCTGCCATGACTGAGTGTTGAACGCCAACGTGACTGGATGTTGAACGCCTGCCAAAAATAAGTGTTGAACGCCTACCATCACTGGGTGTTAAACGCCAGCCACTGCTGGGTGTTGAACGCCAGTCATCACTGGGTGTTGAACGCCTGCCATCACTGGGTGTTGAATGCCTGCCATCACTGGGGTGTTGAACGCCTGCCATCACTGGATGTTGAACGCCTGCCATCACTAGGTGTTGAACGCCTGCCATCACTGGATGCTGAACGCCTGCCATCACTAGGTGTTGAACGCCTGGCATCAGTGATAAATGCCTGCCGTCACTGAGTGTTGAATGACTGCAATCATTGAGTTTTCAATGCCTGCAATCACTGACTGTTTAATGCTTGGTAGCAATAAGTGTTGAACGCCGGCTATCGCTGAGTGTTGAACGCCGGCTATCACTGAATGTTGAATGCATGTCATCGCTGAGTGTTGAACGCATGTCATCACTGAATGTTGAACGCCTGACATCACTGAGTGTTGAACGACTGCCTTGACTGGATGTTGAAAGCCTGCAATCACTGAATGTTGAACGGCTGCCATCAATAAGTCTTGAACGCCGGCCATCACTGAGTGTTGAACTTCTGCAATCACTAAGTGTTGAATGCCTGCAATCACTGAGTGATGAACGCATATCTAGACTGGTGTTGAACGCCTGTCATCACTGGGAGTTGAACGCCATCCATCACTGGTGTCGAACGCCTACCATCACCGAGTGTTAAACGCCTGCAATCACTGAGTGTTGAATGCCTGCAATGACTGAGTATCGAATGCCTGCAATCACTGAGTGTTAGATACCTGCAATCACTAAGTGTTGAATGCTGGCCATCACTAAGTGGTGAACGCCTGCAATCACTGAGTGTTGAACGCCTGCAATCACTGAGTGTTGAATGCCTGCCATCACTGAATGTTGAATGCAATCCTTGACTTGATGTTAAACGCCTGTTACCACTGGATGTTGACCTCCTGTCTTCACTGTGTGTTTAACGCCTGCTATCAATTAGTGTTGAACGGTTGCCATCACTGGGTGTTGAACGTCTTGTATCACTGAGGGTTAAACACCGATCATCACTGAGTGTTGAGCGCCTGCCATCACTGGGTGTTGAACGTCTGGTATCACTGAGTGTTGAACGCCGGCTTGAATGGTTGATAAACGCCTACCAATAATAAGTGTTGAACGCCTGCTATCATTGGGAGTTAAACGCCAGCCACCGCTGGGTGTTGAACGCTGGTCATCACTGAGTGTTGAGCGTCTGCCATCATTGGGTTTTGAACGCCTGGCCTCAGTTCTAAATGCCTGCCGTCACTGAGTGTTGAACACCAGCCTTGATTGGATGTTTAGCGCCTGCAATCACTGATTGTTGAATGCCTGCTATCACTAAGTGTTCAACGCCTTCCATCACTGAGTGTTGAACGCAGGCTTTGACTGGATGTTCAACGCCTGCTATCACTGGATATTGACCGCCTGTCATCACTGAGTGTTGAACGCTTCCTTTAAATGAGAGTTGAACTGTTGTCCTCACTGGGTGTTGAACGCCTACCATCACTGAGTGTTGAACGTCGGTCATCACTGGGTGTTGAACGCCTACCATCACTGGGTGTTGAACGTCTGCTATCACTGAGTGTTGAACGCTTATGAAACCTGGATGTTGAACGCCTGCCATCAATAAGTGTTGAACGTCGGCCATCACTGAGTGTTGAACGCCTTCCTTCACTGGGTGATGAACGTCTGTCATCACTGAGTGTTGAACACCTGCAATCACCGAGTGTTGAATGCCTGCCATCAGTGCAAAGTGCCGGTAGCACAGGCACTCAGTATAGTGAGGAGGAAGAGCTTGGACATGGGGAAGATACCAGATGTACTTAAAGTAGGAGACATAGCCCCTCTTCACAAGGGAGGGAGCAAGGCATTGGCAAAGAATTATTGACCAGTTGCACTAACGTCGCACATAGTAAAAGTATTTGAGAGAGTGATTAAGAGTCAGGTCACCAATTTCATGGAGACCAAAGGCCTTCACAACCCAGGCCAACATGGATTTCGAGCGGGAAGATCGTGCCTCTCACAGCTACTTGATCACTACGACAAAGTCACTGAGGCATTAGAAGAAAAACAGAATGCTGACGTGATATACACGGACTTCACAAAGGCTTTCGATAAATGTGACCATGGCGTGATTGCACACAAAATGAAGTCAATGGGAATAATTGGTAAAGTAGGATGCTGGATACTCAGTTTTCTGTCAAGCAGGACTCAGCGAGTAACAGTCAACCACATAAAATCTAATCCAAGTGCACTTAAAAGCTCTTTACCTCATGGTACAGTCTTTGCACCACTGCTTTTCCTTATTCTCATATCAGATAGAGACAAAAATACAAGTGTTGGAAAGTTCCAACACTGATACATTCCTATTGTATCATAATACATCACTACTGCATATTAAGCATAGTAGCTATTAACCCTACTAACTCTAGTACTAATATAAATTAATATTTTCTATTTGCGTGTCATTTACTAAAATTCTAACCACATCGAGAGGTGGTATTGCGTCAGATAGTATCCAGCAAGACATATTTATTGTCAACATGTTAGAGAATTGAATAATATTCTCAACTTTTATCAGTATTCTTTAAAAAAATAATATCTGATAATATAACAACTAGTGATTCAATAACTACGAGTTATCAACTAAAATATTACTATATAATAAGTTTATCTGTTATATCCAAACGTCATGGAGGAAATAGAAATTCTCTCCATTTCTCGTTTAATAAGAACTGTTCATAATTATCATCATCTAGCGAGAATATAAACAATATTTAATTCCCTACAATTGCGACCCTATTCTCATTAACGTATTACATGAAGTAATTACAAGGGAAAGAATTTTCTGTCTCTACTATAATATGTTGCGAATGCGTCAGAGAAGGGTTGAGGGAGACGAAGGCATGGTGACGCCACCAGCAGTAGAACACGAGCGATGCTACTGGCAAGAGTGTCAGACGCGAGACAACGTGGTGTCCATTAGGCCAGCGAGAGGCGAAGTTTCCAACAATTCTACGACAGGCCCTTGTTATTAATCGACCTTGGAGTGTGCAACTACTCCATTAGCGATCTAAGGATTGCACCAGTGGACAATCAGCAGGTTAAGTGTTCTAGTATTGTTATAGGAGCTCACTATAATTTTTACTGTACTTTTGTCCATCGTTACGCCGTAATACCTCCCCAAACGCCAAGTACGTCCGCAAGGAATTTGATTTTCCTTTCCATTGAATAGTAATGACACAATCTAATTTGTGTAGACAATTTTTACATTCCATTGGGTTTTCAGCGTGTGTCAGAGTTGCCGTGAACTCAACATTTTCCCACGCAACGCTAGTGGATCATTTGTTCTAGCAAGTTCCAGATGACACCATCTTGATGCCGCATCTCTGTTCACTGTCACAGCTAAGCAGCTGAACCAGTTTTAATTTAGTTCTTATTTACAAATGAACGGTTGAAACCTAATAATAATTTGAGTATATATTTCATTTACGCGATTTAGGAAATCAAGTATAATTTGATAGCCTCATGTACTTAAGATGAGAATGATTTTCTTGTTTAATCATTATCCAATATATTCTTGATACTAACTAATTTATCAAATGTTTATTTACATCTTAGTATGAGTTACTTATTCGAGTAAGAACCAGCTTCGATGAAGTGTACTGGGAGTACTTTACTTTTGGTATTAACCCCCCATTTGTGAAGGAGGGAAAGTTTACTCTTTGAATACTCATTTAATTTATATTCCATTAATGTTCTAGGAATAACTCTTAATAGTTACATTATCCACAGGCACTGGTATTTCAGTCTTTTTTCTATTGTTCATCTATGTTTCCCTTTTCAGTAAATATAGAGTGGTCCTTCGATTAATTTAAATCTGTTAATTAAATATCAATATATTCAGAGTAAGCTTTCTTTCCCAACACAAATTAGGTCCTTCGAACTGGATATGTTACAATTAATATTATACTCTATATCAGTTCTCAGAGAACACAACAAATTTAGTCCTCTTCGAATATGATTGATAGCTGAGAATCAAACTATGCTAATTAACCATTACTAATTACCGTGTGTAGTAATCTAGACTAACCATATTTCATTATCTGTGGTTACCAGCAGTGTACCACATCTGTTAGACTAACTCACACCAATTTATTTGCTGTCTATACCACATGTATAAAGTAGCACTAGTGGGACATAGTTACCCACAACACTCAGACCTATACCTCACACTGAGGTAAGAATCTTCAGGTCAACAGGAGCAACAGCTCACAATTTCTATAATAACTCCACATTAACACCTGCCCTAGATTAGCCTCACCATCTAACCATTATTTATCTAGGTAGTAATAACATCCATCCTACTCGACACCCAGCTGAGGTAATCAGTCACCTTAGAACAATAATTTACTCATTTAAACTTGTTAGCAGTTCAGTAGTGTTCACGTTAGTGGAACCTCGCCAACTAAGTAATAATAATCGTTGGGGTGTGAGTCCAGAATATTACCAAAGGGCTGCCAAATACATAAACTTTCGGGTGAGGAAAAGAGTACAATTGGATGCCACTTACATTTAATTTACAGCCAGACCATACAGGCAAAACCTGGCAAGAGATGATGTACACCTGTCAGGTGAGTCTAGGCCACATGTAGTTGATAAATTTGTCAACACAATCAACCATCATAAAAGGTTGTGGCTAGCAAGCCAAAATTAACTATATATATTTTATATTTTCACCTGTGTGTGCAAGTGCACACTTATATATTATAAAATCTAAAAAAAAAAAAAAACACAGCACATAATATATATATATTCACATTACTGCACCAATAATTAATTTATGCCAACCTTTATTAGGTAGGAATTTAGGCTGAGATTTGCACAAATGCAGATTAAATAACTTAGAAGTTTCTTTAGTATAAATTATTTCATCTAGTCTTGAACTAGTCAGTAGTGCATATATTATTCATTATTGTGCTGACCCTGCAACAGGGTGGGATCAAAGTACCATTATTTACTCCTGTGCTGATGCTACCACAGGGTGGGATACAAAACCTTATATTAACTCTGATTTGAGTATACATATCTATATAAATCATTTTGTGTGTATAAATTTTGAGTGCTGCTAAATGTTCACTATTACATCAAATAGTGATAATGAAGACCTAGCATGGAGAAATTCTAATAGTGACATTTGAGTATTACTCAAAATTCTTAGCTACTGATTGTTAGGTAGGTACATTTAACCTCAGAATGAGGAAGAGTGCAATTTAGCCAGAATAATTTTGGCTATATTCAACTTACTTGTCAACTAATGAGCAAGTACCCAAGCTATATTAGCAATACCTACTCAAATCTTATGAAACTTGAACTTAAAGCCACCATGGCTACTCCTGAACAGTTAAGGAGAACCTATATTGCCCTTAAAGGTCATTTAACCAGACTGATTAATAAGTCTGAAACTTTATCTAAAGCAACTCCCATTGATTACCATCAATTAGAAACATCATTGAGAGTAGCTGATCTCAAATTTGATCAAGTCAGATCTACAATCAGGTATCTTGACATACTGAATGCAGCAGAAACTGATCCTGATGAAATAGATCAAACTCTAGCAGAAACTTCTCAGTATGAAGATGACACTCAAGATAAGCTTAATGTACTATGTAATATAGTAAGTCAGCATAAATTCAATGCAAGCAATACTGTGTCTCAATCCAGTGTACAATTACCCGAGGTTCGTCTACCTACTTTAGACTTGCCTACATTTGCAGGGCTGGATGAAGAAAATTGGGACACATTTTGGACTTCATTTGAAGTTCATATACATAAAAAACGTTTTCTTGGTAAGGTTTCTAAATTCTCTTACCTAAACAGTCTTCTCAAAGGGGAGGCTAAAAAGGTTATAAATAACTTAGCTCTCACTGAGAGCAATTATGATGAAGCTATAAAACTGCTAAAGTTGAACTATTGAAACAAGGAGTTGAGTATAGCTAACCTGTATTATCAGTTACTGGATCTGAATGCACCAAGTAACCCACCAGACTCACTTCAAAGCTTTAGGCTGGAAGTAGTCTCTCTAGTGAAGGCCTTAGGTACTAAAGTTGATATGCCAGCCTCCGAGTGGTCAATTAAGTTAATTTTACAGAGGAAATTGCCTCGAAACATTTTAGCAGAAATCTGCTCACACTATAAAACCAAGTTTCTCACTCTCGAGCAAATATTCGAGGGGTTAAGAATAACAGTCAACAGGTTGAAAACCCATGATAAGTTTAAACCTGAGTCTAAGCAAACTAATAATGACAACTCAGCCAAACCAAAATCGACTTTGAACAAGTCTAATAAATTCAAGCCTTGGACTGCTCCATTCACTAGAAAGAAGAGTGGTATTTATTCAGTATCTCCCTCTGAGATTGTAGTTGATGTGTCTGCCAAGAAGACAAACTCAGCAAGAGAGAGAAAGTGTGTGTTCCGTGAGCAAGAACATGTCACCTATAAATGCTATGTTTATCCTACCTTTAATACCAGGATTAAACGACTACAAGAATTACATAGATACACCAAGTGCATGGGTTCTTATGACCCCAGTAAATGTGTAGTCCATCTATGATTGTGCAGTAGATGCAACAAAGATATGCATCATTATGCCTTATGTAGAAAGACATCATCACAATCTATAACACCTCGGGAGGATTCTATGAATTCTACCACAGTACAATATTGCAAGGTACACCAAAAAATCAATGTCCTTGCTACTGAGTCAGGCAATAATACTACTCTGCCTACAGCTCAGCTTAAACTAATTAATAGAAAGTCTAGAGTTAACACTAGAGGTGTCTTTGATTAAGGATCACAGAAGACTTTCATCACACAACAATTAGTTGAGCAGTTGAAATTAAAACCTGCCAAACGTGTGAAATTGAATATCTCTGGGTTCTTGACTAACAGTGGACCTCGTGAATACCAAGTAGTCAATCTTCCTTCAGACCTGCAGGTCACAGGACTAGCTCGCACTGCGAAATATCTCAGATGTAACTGCATGAGGGTAGCGGGTCATAAAATAAATTCTGACTGCCTCACAGATGTTGGTATCCTAATAGGTGATGACTATTATTACAGATTTATAACAAGATGCACCCGACAACTAGGAATGAATTTGTTGTCATCTGCTGTAGGCAAATTGCTAACAGGACCGGTGCTTTCCCCGCAAAAGTCTGTATCAATCAACACACAAGCCAACAACTCAATAGTGGTGTGACTAGGCTTGGAACAGTCACCCCCTACTTTTCAGAGAAATATTTGAAGATAATGAGTCTGGTCCACCTGTATATCGCCTGTGGGATTTAGACACTTTAGGTATTGCCCCTGATAAACCAAGCCCTGATGATACGTGGACTTACCAAAATTTTTGGACACCTTTGTCTATAAAGACAAACAATACTGGGTGAGACTGCCATGGAAGTTGAATCATCCACAACTTCTAGTTAATTATTTCATGGCAGCCTCCCAATTAAAGTCTCATTTATTCCGGCTGAAGAAACAACCACATAAATTGAACATGTTTCATCAATTAATTCAACAACAACTCGACAGTAAATTTAGTGAAGTTGGTGATAATGATGACCGAAAAATAGGTCACTATCTACCCCATCACGCTGTAATGAAAGACTCAGTGACGACACCAATACATATCGTTTTCAACTGTAGTGCCAAAGTAAAAGCAAACAGCGTATCCTTCAATGAGTGTCTCCAAACGGGACCTAGCCTAACACAAAGGCAATATGACATATTGTTATGATTACATACTGGTATTTTCGCTTATACTGCTGATATCAGTAAAGCTTTCCTTAGAGTAGGTTTACAAGAGGAGGATCGTGATTATACCAAATTTCTCTGGATTAAGGACCTGTGGTGTCTGTATATAGCTGAGATAGTCTTGGTAGTAAGGTTGATGTAAAGTCATTCCTGGTTACGGACTTTAATACTTATAAACGATTACATGACTAGAGCTCCCAAGCTTGGCAGGCGTCCTGTGCGCTCTTGTTTACCTCCTCTAGTGGCGTCCAGCCGCCGCACATAGAAAATGGATGGTACCATTTTCTGTGAACATGACATCCCTCCTTTTCTTTAAAAAGAATGAATACAGGATGTCTACCATGCTTGTAGCACAAAGCAAAGTTATTGACACAAAGTAAGTTATTAACATATCAAGAGATATTGCATATACTTAACATTAATTAAGCACAAAGAATTTAAACAATCTTTACCACAAAGGATTTCAATGTTAAAAATACATATGCAATGTTAAACAAACATGAAAGAAACTGTAATACAAAGTTACAAAATATTGAATGAGAGATCTGCATTATTCAAACAATATTAAATTTAGTTTAGCATAACAAGTAAATACTTTGCATTACATAGGAACACAATTAATCATCATATCGTGTAGGGCGTTTAACATGACGTTTTGGACGAGAGTCCTTAAATACAAAAACATCCCTCGATGAATTGTTTATCGAGTTATAACTCATTTTTTCTTTTTCTTTTACACGACTTTGCACTTCATCATTTTCTACACTAGTTGGAATCACTTTGAAATAAGCCATATTACGTGTTATACTATGATCTCTATTACTCGCTGTTACCATAGTTCCTTTTACACTAATCACTTTATATGGTTTTGTATCATACGGCATATCTAACTTTCCCTCTTTTTTCTTTTTAACGAGAACAGTATCTCCAACCTTTATGAATTGTTCCTTTGCACGTTGATCATGAGCAATTTTCATTTTGCCCTTGGCTAGTGCATCCTTCTGAGCGAGACGTTTATCCGTTACCTTGGCTGGCATGACAGGTAGTGCGATTCTCATAGGACGTCCAAATAAAAGTTCGCCAGGCGACTTGCCCAGTGTTCCATGCGGTGTTGCACGGTAGTTCCTGAGAAAAGCATACATAGCTTGTTTCCAGGATCGTCCTTCGGCATGAGCACAGCGTACCGCTTTCATGAGAGGTTGCATGAATCTCTCTACTTCTCCATTTGCTTGAGGATGTAGTGGCATCACACGGCGGTGTTTGAATCCAATATGCTCAGCAAAGTTGACAAAGTCTTGTCCATTAAATGGCGGTCCATTGTCCGTCTTGACAACTTCAGGAATGCCAAAGTTTGAAAAGATCTTGTCGAGTTTCGGGATGACAGCCTTTGCAGATGTGGAAGTGATGATTTCTACTTCTGGATAACGTGAGTGATCATCAATGACTACCATCAAGTACTCTCCAGTTGGTAGCGGTCCACAGAAGTCCATCGATACTTCCATCCATGGTGCAGCAGGTAGTGGTGAAGGTTGTAGAGGTGTTGGTCTTGAAGTATCCACTGCAGCTTGGCAAGGGACACAGGCATCATGCATGTCCTTAGCTTGACGATCAATGCCAGGAAACCACACCTTTTCTCGTAGCAGCTGTTTGGTCCTTACAAGACCTTGGTGTCCTTGATGTGCAAGCTTCAGAGCACGTTGCTGGAGAACAGCTGGAATAACGATACGAGTACCTCGCAGCACGGTGTCGCGTTGTTGCGTAACACTTAATTCTGTCTGGATGCGTTCAAGTGCTTTGAATGCATCTTGGTCAACTCCTGAGGGTGGGATGCGTGGAAACTTTTTCTTAGTCAATGCATCCACTGTTGCTTGCAGAGTTGGGTCCTCTAGGGTTGCAGTACGTATTTCATCAAGAGTGAGAGCCTTAGGGACTGCATCACAGGTTACAGAGTGTACATATTCCTCGGCAACTTGCTGATGCTTGGTGATGGTGAAACTGTTGGCAGGATGTCGACTGATGTAATCAGCGGGATTGCCTGCACCCGGCTTGTATTTCACCGTAAAGTTGTATGGTTGCAGACGAAGAGCCCATCTCTCAATGCGAGCTGGTGGTTTGGACTTTGGATTATTGAAGATGGTCTCCAACGGTTTGTGGTCAGTGACTATCGTGGTAAAGGGTGCACCAAGCAGATACACATTGAAGTGTTCACAGCCCCATACAAGAGCAAGAGCTTCCTTCTCTGTCTGACTGTATCGTTGCTCAACATCTGTGAGAGAACGGCTGGCATAGGCAATTACTACTCTTGAATCTGGTTGACCAGGTTTGTGTTGGGCTAACACAGCACCTAAACCAACAGGACTAGCATCCACCGTTAACTCAGTGTCCATTGATGGATCAAAGTATGCAGCAGTCGCATTTTCTACTAGTGCATCTTTCACAGCATCAAATGCATTTTGCTCGACATCGCTCCAGTACCATGATGCATTTTTCTTCAGGAGCTCACGTAGAGGCTTCGTAATGGTAGCAAAATCTGGAATGAAGCGAGAACAGTAGTTTGCCATTCCCAGAAAACTATGTACTTCAGTGGATGTTGAAGGAGGTGCAGCATTCTTGATATCTGCAACTTTCTTAGGATCTGGAGACAGACCTTTGTCACTAAGTACATGTCCAAAGAATTCAATTTTATGTTGATTGAACTCACACTTTGCTCGGCTTAGCGTCAAATTCTTTTCTCGTAAGCGTTGCAATGTTGCACGAAGAGCTTTGTCGTGTTCAGCTTGGGTACGGCCATAAACAATGATGTCATCAGACATGTTGTCAGCATTAGGTATATCTTGCAATACCTGGCTGATGATGTGCTGGAATACTTCAGCAGCACTGTTAATACCAAAACTCAGGCGCTTGTACCTATACAGACCTCGATGTGTCGTAAACGTTGTGATGAATCGACTCTCATCATCAAGTTCAAGCTGATGATAGCCCTTGTTTAAATCTAACTTGCTGAATACAGTTGCACCATTCAAGCGGTAAATCATATCATCTACAGTGGGTGTAGGATGGCGTTCACGCATTATTGCCTTGTTGGGAACACGCATGTCTACACAAATGCGTATCTCATCTGGATTCTTCGGCTTTGGTGGAGTGACAATTGGGCTTACCCATGGTGTTGGGCCTGTTACCGGTTCAATGATATCTAGTTCTATCAGCCTATCCAGTTCGGCATCGACTTTCTTGCGAGTATGGAATGGTTGTCGGCGATGTGGTTGGGCAACTGGAATTACATCTGGGTTGATATGCAGATGTACCTTGCTATCAGTATAACAACCTATGGATTTAAACCGATCAGAAAATTCAGCAACAATAGCATCAACATTGTTTGCAGATTCCACTGCTACAGCATTAGAAAGCTGAAGTAGCCCCAATTTGGTTGAAGTCTTGTAACTGAGTAAAGACTCCTTTGCATTCCTAACAACATGGAATGTAGTAATGAGCATTGCATTCTTTGACTTAATCTCTGCAGTGAAAGTTCCAATCACTGGTAAGGCTACCTTTGAAGCATAGGCAGTGGCTTTGCCATTGTATTTTTCAAGCTTTGGGAACTGTTTTTTAAATTTTCATAGTGGCACTCAGCAATGGTGTCAATGTTTGATCCAGTGTCAATGAGAATTTTGAGACAAATGCCAGCAATGTATACTATAGTCTCTGGGTTGTTTGGAAGATCATTCCATTCTGTGATTGCTTGTACTCCACAAATATAATCACATTCACTGTCATCTGAGACTGGTTGTAATGAAATGTTGTCTTGTATATTATTAACATTCTTGATTTGAGGTGCAATATTGTGTTTGCCACCTCGACTCCTATGACTTGATCCTCGTACATTGCTTTTATTTATTGATTGTGGTTTCTTTAGTGCGGAACGACACATAGCACCAAAATGACCTAGTTTTCTACACTCATAGCACTTCTTACCTTGTGCAGGACAAACATTATCTTGGTGTGGGTAGTCTCCTCCACAATTGTAACATTTATTATTGACACCTCTGATGTGAGTCGTTGTGACTGCTTGAGTCTTGTTCCATGACTCCAGTTGTGATGTGGTTCTCGGCTCAATTTAATGTTAGGTTTGGCATGATATCTTCTACGATCATGGTGTACTCCCTGAACCTTACATACTTCATGA
Organism: Procambarus virginalis; assembly: GCA_020271785.1. Taxonomy (NCBI): domain Eukaryota; kingdom Metazoa; phylum Arthropoda; class Malacostraca; order Decapoda; family Cambaridae; genus Procambarus; species Procambarus virginalis. The sequence goes on along the minus strand of WNGS01162647.1, from coordinate 348,407 downwards.
CTGTTAGTAACAGTGGCAGAACCGTTGTTGGCACTGCACTCCATGGCACGAGCATCACGTGCAGCATCTTCCATTCGACGAGCCATATCCAGTATCTTGTTAAGAGAACTTTCATCATCAACAAGTTCTAGAGCTCTTCGACGAAGACGTGTAGATGTGCATGTTTCAATTATTTGCTGTTTGATTTCTTTGTCAACATCAGCAAACTCACAATGGGTTGCTAAACCCTGCAGACGTGTATGGTATTGATCAACAGTTTCATTAGAGAGTTGTTTTGCTCTCCTGAAATGCATAATTTCCATAGCAGTATTTTGCCTTGGTTTGAAATGCTCAGTTAATTTGGCCTTGGCAGTGTCATAATCTTTGGCACCACCAGTATCTTTCAGTGTATCAAAGATGTCACAAACTCTATCACCTGCATAATGAAGCAGAAAGGCACGCTTTCTTTCAGCACTTTTGATGTCAGAAACTATCAACAAATTTTCAAACCTTTTAAGCCATTTGACCCACCTCTGTGACAGGTTTGTCTGGTCACAGTCAGGATCAAATGCAGGAAACTGAGGTATATTTGCCATTTTTACTGAATAAATTTAAACTTATCACTTAAAATGTTCCTCAGAATATATAACACTTACTGCACTGTATATGTTATTCAAGAATTCACTGTAATTACTTTAATTTTGCAAAGCACACAAGCATTTTAATGCAAAAGTTCACAACAGTGCACAACACAGCAGCAACTGACTTCTTACCTAGCCCTTGTGTACATGTGTTGTTCTACTCACAGCAACACAGCAGTTGTTAGCAGTTGGTACAGCAGTTGTCAGCAGTTGGTACAGCAGTTGGTACAGCAGTTGGCAGCAGTTGTACAGCAGTGGCACAGTTGGCACAGCAGTTGGCAGCAGTTGGCAGCAGTAGGCAGCAGTTGGTTCACAGCGTGAAGAATTTTGTAGCACGGAGCGTCGTTTCGTAACCAAAAATCGGGTTTTGTACACTGCATCAAAGCGTCGTTTCGTACACAGCGTCGGCACATGTCGCCAGATTCCTCATCACAGCTTGTCAGCACACAGCTTGGGTAGCACACAGCATTGGCCAGCACACAGCAACGGCCAGCACACAGCAACGATCAGCACACAGCAACGGTCAGCACAAAGCATGGGGTATGGTGCTCACAGCTTCTCTTTCCTCCTCCGGGCGCGTGAGGCAGCATGCTCCTTCCTTGTGTTTTGTTGAACAAAATACCTGCGTTCCCAGTTCATCCTCGTCGCAAGTGTGGTGTCTGTATATAGCTGAGATAGTCTTGGTAGTAAGGTGATGTAAAGTCATTCCTGGTTATGACTTTAATACTTAATAAACGATTACATGACTAGGGCTCCCAAGCTTGCAGGCGTCCTGTGCGCTTTGTTTATCCTCTAGTGGCGTCCAGCCGCCGC